>RDPX01000166.1:1577418-1600470 GCA_003991215.1 Morbakka virulenta | reverse complement strand
AAGCAGTGGACTTAGTACAGACCCTGATGAACTCCAACTCCCACACCAAAACTCTCACTATAGGACCTGTTGACCCTTATCCGACTTTAAGCATTTCTGTACATTGCCTGAACAACCTTAACCAGTCACTTACTTACTCCTAGTTTCAGTAAAGCCCACCAAACAACTTCTCTTGACACTCTGTCAAAGGCTTTTTCTAAATCCACAAAGGCAAAGTACAGCTTCTTGTTCTTCCCTCTTGCATTTATCTAAGGGTAAAAATGGCATCAATAGTTCCTCATCCAGGCCTAAAACCAAATTGCATGTCATTAATGTTCATTTCACTTCTTAATTTGTTTTTCTGTAACTCTTTCAACAATTTTCAGGACTTGGTCCATTAGCTTTACTCCTCTGTAATTACCTCTTTCTAGAGCTTCTCCTTTTCCTTTGTGACAATGGATAATTGTACTTATTTCCCAGTCCTCAGGAATGACACCATTTATTATGATCTGATTTGTTAGATCAGTGGTCATCTCTATACCTCTCTCACCTGCAGCTTTGACCATCTCTGCCACAATTCCTGAAGGACAGCTGCTTTGCCTTTCTTCATTTTCTTTACTGCTTCCCTCACCATTTCTTTCTCAATGAAAATGGCTGGTCCAGATACTGTTTCTACCTCTCCAAGATTTTCTCTGTCCCAAGAAAACTCTGTGTTCAACAATCTCTCATAATAGCACTACCAGGCATTCTTCTTTTCAAGTTCACTTGTTGCAAGTTCTCCATCATCATTCCTGATGCACTTTTTTCCAATGATATCCTGATTAGTCTTGATCATCTGCTTAGCTTCTGGTCATCTCTAAACACTATGTCTGGAAACTTTCTTTTCACAGCATCCATCTTTGCTTTGTAGATTGTTTGCCTAGCTGTTCTCTTGGCCTCTAGATACCTTTCTTTGTTCACTAACCCCTTTTTCCATTGACTCCACAGCCTTGTCTTCTCTTTCACATAATTTTCAACAGAAGCATTCCACCACCATGCTACTCTATGATGTGGAGGCCCTTTTGGCTTTCAAAAGCATATCCTTGATCTTCTCCCATTGGTCGCCTACACCTGCTAGGTCTTTTCCTGGACTAGCATCCACAATTCCATTCACTTGATCTTCAAAGACCTGCTTTACTTGTCCATCATTTAGTCTTTACACCTTTCTCCTAAGGAGAAAGGTGTGGAGACTAAATGATGTATAAGTATAAGCTAACTTATAGGTATTTGTGCAATTAAACTCTATAAACTTTGATTTTTGCTGGAGTTATATTTAGGGTGGCCATCACTGCTTCGTATTGCTATAATTTGTAAATGGTAGTCAACAATAAAGAAATAACACAGTGTTCACTTATTCCACTTGTTGAATCAAGAGTATTTCCAGATTTGTTATTATTACAACCTGGAAGATTTCTTGAAATACAATAATACCTAATTCCATTTCATTGTTGCCAGATCAGAAAAGGGAAGTAATACGATAAGTGTCAGTTGTAAAGCAGTTAAACCAATTTACATATAAAAGTACAACTATCATATTATAACAGGTTTAACTTTCCCTTCACTGCCCCCTATACCTTTCTGTAGAGGCCTTCTCTTCAATAACTCACTAGACTTCTTTTTTGGAAGTGCCTTTGAAGTGCACATTTTCTTTCACCAAAAGTAGTGATGGGTAGTGGTCCTGGGTGATACTGTTGATGAAATGTCCAATTATTATAACCTGTTGTAAATGGTGTAAATAGTAATTTTCCTTGACTTGATTTTTTTATGCCGCTACTAACATTGGTTTCATTCCTCACTTACATTTCACAAGGATCTGGTGTCACTGTTCTAACTTTGGATACTCTTGTATTAAAAGTATATCTGGTGTATCCACTAGTTTCTACTGACTCAAGCACAACATATTTACCAACATCCTATAATTCCAATGCTAAGTTGAATATCAGGATGTTGGTTATTGTCTTTTCCACATATCATAACATATCAAGAAATTATCATTATGGTTAACTTACAAGAATACATGGAACTACTTATATCAGCCAAACTGTTCAGTCTAGAGTAAAATATTATTGATATTTTAACTTAAATTTTGAACAATATAGAAGCATAAGTGATATAAAATCTGACAAATTAAAGTAATGTAACAATACAAATGTGGTTTAAAACTACAAATTATAATTTTAGATGATAATGAAATAATAATTTTAACTATTAATGGACCAAACTGTCACCAGAAATGGGTCATACTGCACCGCTTCAATATTCAGAGGATAGATACAAGGGATTATTCTGCCCTGGTTATGCATACTTATTTGAACTAACTAAAAATAGTAAATTGCTACTTAAATGAAACAAGACAGCCTTCGGCCTTGTGGGAAATGATGTAACTTTTCTGGGATGATCATTTTTTGTGACCAGCTATGATGCCTTGTCTGGTCCTGCTGAATTTTGGCCACCAATGGTTGTGTTGTCAAAAGACAACTTATTACTTCTAGACATTGGTGTTGATGATTCAGCTGGATTGTATGTACACTAAGTGCTTTAAATGTGTCTTAAAAGAACTCAAAAGGGAACCTGGAGCTAGCAAAGCACACTGAAGCTGAATCACAATAAAGATATGAATTGTGATTGAAGTTCAGTGTGTTTTGCTATGCCTTTGCTAGTCCCAAGTTTTTCCTTGTCCAGTTTAGCTTTAACTTCCTGCCCTACCTCCAACACTGGTAATGATCTAGCATTGCCCCTTCAGTTAAGCTGTTTATGTATTTTCTCTTATAGCCTTTGTCATGTTTTTGAACAGTTTTCTAATCATCAACCTTGGAGGAAGGTTTTCTGATGTACAGGGTACATGTGTTCTTATGTGCTTTTCCATGATTATCTGACATGGACTAAGACCCGTTGAAGCAATGACAGTAGACCAGTACACCATTAATGCAAGAAATATATCATCCAGTTCAAGAATCTTTTTGGCAATCTTAAATCCAATTTCAGCTTCACCTTTCCCTTGGGGGAAAAAGGGGCTAGGTAAGTGCAAAATCCAGAAGGTCTTAAACATCAGATTGGAGCCCATTACCAACACAAACCATTTTGGCATGGCCAAGTGTGCAAAAATGTATTTAAGTTTGTCAATAACAAAACTGCTGGTCACCTTTTCCCAATAGATCAATTCCAGATAATGTGAACTGGCTTGTGAACTGGCTTGTGAACTGGCTTGTAAACTGGCCATTGGTACCTTGTGTTCTTTGCATCTCATTGGATACCATTATCATCATGTTGCCCCTTTCTGAATGATTCCAAATGTCAATCAATAATAAGTCTACAAGCTTTAATCAAAACCACATACATGGCAATTTCTGCATCACTTATATCCACTTTGCAAGGAAGCCATGGCAATGTGTCTGTTAGGACTATTCCTTTTCGAAGTGTGTGTTCTGAAACAACACTAAATCTACATAGTTTTATCTGGAGTTAATGGAGTTTGATCAAGACACTCTGTGTCAACCAAGGATTCTACTGGTTTGTGATTGATCAGCAACTTGAAGCTCTCCAAACTGGCCAGATAAGATGCAAACGTTTGACATACCACTACTGTGGCTAGGCTTTCCTTTTGAATTTGTGCATATTTTGTTTCTGCTTGTGTAAGTGAACATGAACAGAATGCCATTGATTTAAGTTGATTTTTATCTAGCAGAATAGTAAACTGCCTAAACTTAAAACTGCCGGCATCTGCACTTGCTATTGTGAGCTGCATGGCATTGCAGTCCAAGGCCACACATATCTGATTTAAGCAAGCCTGTGAGTTGATTTATAATGGCTAAGAAACCAGGTAAGAAAGTATGCAAATAGTTAATCATTTTGCAGTTGTG
Source organism: Morbakka virulenta (assembly GCA_003991215.1). Taxonomy (NCBI): domain Eukaryota; kingdom Metazoa; phylum Cnidaria; class Cubozoa; order Carybdeida; family Carukiidae; genus Morbakka; species Morbakka virulenta. The sequence continues at coordinate 1,596,592 of RDPX01000166.1, read as the reverse complement.
TTTCCAGGTTGAGCATGTCTCGAGTCAGCTTTCAAACGAAATAAAACTCACAGTTCTGCAGCTAAAATAACACAGATAAAGTCCGATCGACCACAAAGTGATAATTCCAAACCAATTCAATTGTTAATTCTCTGAAAAAAGTATTTATACAAATAATGGAACTTATAAATATGTATTCATAAACTCTGAACTAACTCAACATGTGCACATTGACGAATCGCCACGCCACACAACGGTTGAACAAAAAAGTGTGGGAACAGTAATCAGCGGTAACTCTAATGACAATGACAAATCACATTACTGTAACATTTACCTATTTTTGCTCCATCCTATTTTTACTCTAACTTATTTCAAGTGTGCAACACATTTCAGTAATTTCGCATTCCACATTTCACCACTTTGGAGCTTCTAATTTTGGGATAATTTCAGCTCTTTTTGGATTTGGTGTTATTTGTTAGAGATTGTGCAGCCCAGTGACATCAGTGCCTCAGTTCAGCGGTTTCCCATGTCTGTCCTGCCAGTCACCATAGCCCATATTGTCTTTTGTTTTGGATTTAGTTACTTTGATCTGCATGAGCTATGTACAAGTTTTGTTGTTACCATTGATTACAATTTATGCAAAGCATATCGTGTCATATTTGTTTATGTTTCTCGCTGCTGATACTTTATAATAACATTCCCCTTGAGCTGATCACATGACCAAAGTATTCATTACTCCATTTTTGAAATTTGCATTTTCTTTGTTCAGTTTTGGGCCTGAAACCTGAATTCTGTATGAAATCTTTTCACGTCTCCCATCATGTTCTCGAACTGTCTTTTCAAAAATCATCTATATCATCGTGTATCACCTATAATTACTTCTTAATGGGGCTCTATGAAAGGAGACATGCCCAAATAATGTAATTAATGTTGTCAGTTTTGAACTGTCCAGCTGTTATGGTATCCAGTAAAAGCTGTCACTGCATCCAGCTTAAAAACTACTGTGGCACTAACAAGCTTGGGGGATGTATCATCAAAGTAGGAAGTATTAGTATTTCATATTGTACTCACTTCATTCAGCTGCTTTAAATCAATGCATAACCTGATTTTCCCATTTTTTTGACAATTGGTACTATGGAGGCACACCATTTAATCAGTTCCTTGATTTTTTCAACAATTCTCTTACCTTCCATATATTTGAGTTTGGCAAAACTTTCTCAAGCAGCAAGGAAGGCAACCATGTAGCAGCAGAAACAGAATATGGTGAAACATTATCTCTCAGTTTTCCATATAAGCAAGTTTACAGTTCAATAAAACTGATGGTGCAAATATTGATTCCTTCGCCATTTTGTCTAATCTCAAAACAAGACCTATGTTTGAAGCTGCATCATGATTAAGCAAGTTGACCTCCTACCATGAAGAATTATATCAAGTAGTCTTGTCCACTGTAACACAGCTGTGTAACTTTTCTGCGGCAGTCTAATGTTCCACCCAGGACTCTGTAAAGTGCTTGGAACTACTTTTGTTGGATTTGGGTTTTCACTAAGCTTACTGAAACTGTATTCACATATGACTAATATATTTGCTGCCATGCCAATTTTGGTATTAATGATGGATTACACACTGGCAAGACACTTGGTTCCATCAACCCTGTGTCAGGGTTGATGGAACCAAGGAAGAAATTTTCCAGACCATATGAGCTCTCCACATAAGTAACCTCATGTAGCGGGACTTTTTCCCTTCATCATACAGAAAATGATCATTCCTTTGTATTTATGACACTTTCCCATGGGCCAGGCAAGAACTTTTTTGTGACTCCTGTTACATTTTCCACATCTAGCATTTAGTTAATTCATGTTAGCATTGTCATGACATAAATTTGAACATGTGTTTTGAGAACACTGACCTTGTTGTGGGTTCCAATATGTTGGTATTGGATAAGAAATTCCTTATTTATTTTTCCAAACTGGATCAATCAATTTTGGTACTTGATCTTTTATTTGAGTTTTAACTTGTCCAACCTGTGTGGCTGTATGTAGCACGGTTCCCATTGTCAAGTCTTCCTTCCAACTGTAATTTTTCATAAAATTTCGTATCAGTTATCCCAATCACTAGACAATCTCTTCTTTTGTTCATCCTTTTTGGCTCCAAAATCACAGTTATTAGTAAGTACATACAAAGCTTTACTGAAAGTTCAGTAGATTCAAACTGATCCTGTGACTGCATATGAAATTTGGCCCATTAATGTCTTACATTTTGTTTTGGAATGAAATATATTATAAGTTTATGATCAATACGTTTATGATCACTAAGTTTGTGAAGAGCTTTTTGATGTGTATTTCCATCACCTGGTGTATCGAATATGAAGATATTTAAATACTTGCTCACCTTGTTTTCCAATGGGATAAATCAGAGCACTTACTTGTAAAATTCCTTCTTCTGCTTAGTTTCATAACAAGTTGATAATGAGAAAATTGTTGAAGCCAGTCAGGCCACTCAATTGGGGCTGTATAATTAAATGGCTCAGGAGCTTGAAATCGTGCCATTGTAGCTAATTCTGACTTCTCCTGGTATTTGCTGTTGGGTGGTGAATTTCCTAACACAATGTTGGAGTTGAATGAAACAGAAGTGAAAGAAGGAAAAAAAATTTTTTCTTATAATTGAGGTCATTATAACAGGCAAGGTGAGGTGGCCAGTTGTTTTGTGGGACAAAATCAGGAAGAAACAAGCCATCTTGGATTATTTGGGCTTAATATGCATGGCAAGTTAAATTTTCATTTTATTTTTGAATATTCGTTTGCTTTAATTTTCCCTTTTTTTGTTTCTTTAAGCAATCTTGATGGGTCAACAGTCAGCATTAAAAAGATTGACCAAACCATTAATTAAAAGAGTGAAATCAGGTAGTAAGTATGAAATTCTAATTTTGATAAACTTTATCAGCTTCTTTTTCAAGCATTATTTTTAAAAGAAGCTTATTTGAAAAATAAATTAGAAAGAGGATTCCATGGAAGCTCCTAAGTCATTATTTTTTCCTGTAGTTTTGGCATTGTTTGTTTCTCATTAGAAGAGGGAAAAGCAGAATCAATTCCAACTTAACAAAATACTGATTTATCACAGGTTTTGCATGTCTGGCAAAAATTAAGATTTATAACATAATTTTTTTCAATTTGACGAAAGAAATGGCTGATGATCATATGAAGTGGCGAACTTTGCTGAAAGCTGCAAGTCAAACATATGTATGACGTGTCCATTGACTATAAACTGATAGTAAGTAAGTAAGCAGGTAAGTAAGTAAGTATTTTTGACCCATTGTTTAAAGAATTCCCCTCTATTGTAACTGTAGTGTTTTTAGACCAAGGGTGACTGTAAGCACATGGCGAATATTGTTCACTTGGGCAGTCATCGATTTTGTATTAACAAGCATAAATATGTATGCCACTAAACAATTATATAGTTCCGTTTCAGCACAACTGGTGCTAAAACAAGATAATGCTGATGAGCTGAAAGCAACGGCTGAAAGTAACATAAGGAAAATCAGGTGCTTGACCTAGCAACATGGGTTCCTTGGGATTCTGTTGCTGGTATACAAAGCAAATAGCACAATTTTCTATTAACTCTTAAATGCCTTGATTCGTGGCTGGCCAATAAACAAGACCTGGTGTATACCTTACATTTTTCAATGCCGAAATGTCTCTTTGCGCCATGCTGTTCGAATCACAAGATGAGAGTTTTTCATGACAATCCCTTCAGCACTGTGAAGGGTACCCCTTACATTCCAATAAGGCTTAAGTTCTGGTTTTACAGGCTTATGACTAAAAGGCCAGGCCTGTTCTAAATAAGATTTTAGGCTTTGAAGGGAAACGTCTTGGCTCGTAATTGGTTTGAGCTACCCGAGCTTGCAATCTGAGATAGCATTGTTGGCTACAACACTACGAACCATTGCCTCAATACAGGAGGCAAGGTCTGTGTCTGCATTAGCTGTATTATTGCTATGGGCTCGAGAAAGAGTAAATGCAATGTGCAAAAATTTTCAGGTGTCTACTGCACATGTATATTGTACTTCTGCAAAGTCATAGGCATTCTCTGTAATCTGGGATGTGCCTGTGATCCACATCACAGGCACATCCTATGATGTGGATGTGCCTTACAGAATATGGCCTCAAAGGGCTTGTGGTCTGACAAAATTCTAACCTGCATATGAAAACGTTCACACCTAATTATATTTGCAAGGAAGTCTTTCTCTACTTGTGCATAGTTCTATTCAGCACCAGCCAAAGCCGTGGATGCATAGGCAACAGGTTGTTCTTCTTGCATAAGACAGGCTCCAAGTCCTGATTTGGATGAATCGATTTGCAAACACGAGTCTACATTAACATAAAGAATCTCAACACCGGGGCGCTGGTTAAGGCTTCATTAAACAAATACAGCATTTTGTTGTGGATGCCAGGTCCACAAAACATCTTTTTTGAGTAAACTACGTAGCGGCTGTAAAAATGTAGACATTTGGAATATACGTTGGTAGGTAATTGAGCAGCCTAATAAACGTTGTAGACTTTGTCTATCAGTGAGTTTAGGCAGATCAAAAATAGCTTTAGCCCTGCTAGGATTGAGGTTAAAACCCCCATTACTTACAATTTCACCCATTTATTTTATCTGGGAAATCCTGTATTGAATCTTTCTACAGTTTAACTAAACGTTTGACTGGAGAGCATGTTCGAAAACTATTCTTAGAATAGCGTCGTGCAATAACAACATCCTTGAGAATAGGAGATTAAATGTTTGTGCCAATAGCAATCCGACATATCAGTAACAGTGAACACTTTAGAGCCATTTAAAACACTCGATGCTTTTGACAGTGTTCTTGGCATTGTTCAATACTTTTGTTTTGGAAGGTTACTCTTTGGCGAAACGGCAAATATCTGTAGCTTTGACCAACTGTGAATTTTCTAGACCAAGGGAAACTTGATCCCTGATAAGGGAGACGTTGAGTGTTAACAATTCACATGTTTGGGCCTTGGTACGAAGGTCAGCGAGGAAAACATCAAATGGACGTTGTCCTTGTAGTGTAGTATGAAACAAGTATCATTCACACGTGACATTCCTCCGTGATTCACACTGACGATCGAAGACAGCAAGAACACTAGAGATTGTGCGGTCTTCCTTGGGTGTAGTGAAAGTAGCAGAAACTTTTCGTGGAGCTTTGCCAAGAACATGAAAGAAAATGGCAACTTGGACTTTCATCGATTTCTCCATGACACCAATCGCAAGCGAATAAATTTACCACGGATCATTCCAAACAGTTGAAAAATGACGGCTTTCAATGGCAAGTTCCTCAGGAGGCTTAACGTATTTCACTTTAACTATGTCATAGACCGCGACCTTAATGCTAATAAAAACCTGCAGGATGATCACAGTTCTGGTACCATAAAAGGTTTGTAGACCAAGGACGACTATAAGCACGTGACGACTGTTGTTCAGTTTGGCAATTACTATCTATTTTGTATTAACAAGCATATTTATGTATGCCATTAAACAATTACATAGTTTTCTTTTCACCACAACTGATGCTGAAAGCATTAACTAAAAGTAACATGATCATGTGACATGCTTATCATTACAGTAACATATTTTAAAAGCAAGTTTAATGTCCGATAGAAGTAAAAAATTTTTGAAAAGCAGGAAGTAATGGACAAGAGGACTTGAGAAGAACCTCTTGCTGCCTTCTGACATTGTTATGTGATGTTGCTGAGAACATTAAACTTTCACACCTAAAGAATTTTAGTCTTGGCATATGATTAGGTAGCATGATTAGATAGGGAGTTGACAAAAGTTGAAAAAATAACTAGAAAGTCACCGTCTTCTTGTGGCCGGTTGTTGCTATTGTGACAACAATATCAAATTTTTCCACCCAGTTTACGTTAAGATTGGGAGTACTGAATTGTAGTTTTGGTTCGGAAATGTTCTTACCAAGAAACATTTGAAGTATAATAAACTACCTACCTACTTCTGACTTTGAGGATGGATTAGTATACAAAACCTAATTAAATGTTTAAAGTGACACCTTTTTAATTACATTTTTAATTAATATCTACATATATATATTTACGGTAAGATAGTGTTGTTAAATTTGCACGTAATCAGTGTAACAGAGATGGTTGAGCGGCAGTTGTTTTTTTCATGGGCTATTGTTACCATAAATAATTGACATTAACCCTTTGCTGTATTTCAATGGTAGTCCGGTAGTCGAAAAAAAAGTAAATATTCCAAGGAACAAGAAATTGCCCCATCAAATGAAAACCAAGTTGATCTGGACTTTCTCATGTCGATAACGGGTAAGGTTCAGAGGTTAGTGGAGAATGTTGATATAGTTGATATAGGTTTTGTTGTAAAACTATTCAACTGAAGCATTTTTGGAGATGTTTCACACTCCCACACTGTGTTGCATTTGGTTAATTTGCGGGTGCTGGTATAGTTTTACTAAGTTGATAACCGGCACATTAATAGTATTTAAACCAAAATAAGAAACAAGGGGATACGTATATAAAGTTGAAATTATTGACAATGCACGCAGTTTTAATATTGAATAGAACAACTGCAAGAAAGCCCTTATTTACGAAGTTTATTTGTACACGTTCAAAGTTTATCAACCATTATAAGAGCTTTAACTTAAGTTTTTGAAAACATATTGTTTTGCAGTATTTTTTATGAGTTTGTCTAGAGATAACTATTGCTCATACAAAATTGACATATAGACTACTTGGGTTGTAGCAAATCTTTTCTCATAAGCTCCATATCAGCACACTGTACACAGCTAACATGGTAAAAATGATACCTACCTACTTTGATACTTGAGGACCTAATGATCGAACTTTTTGCCTTAGATGCTTTTAGATCCCAGTACGCAAAAGTTATCCAACTGACACAACATAAGTTGTTAGTCTACAGGCTTCCATATTTAGCTGGCAAGCTCCAACTCTGTTTCAGAAACCAATTTAACTACCAACCAGTTTAATGATATTGAACAGAATAAGGAGAGTGGTTTTCATAGCAGAACTTTCAAGAAATTAACAGTTATGAATGTTGACACATCATCTCAAAACAATTTAGGAAATTGAAAAGTCTTTAATAATTTGGTTCAATTGGCGTACCGTGTACACCAATTTCAGATCAACCTGAATTTTCTATTTGTTTTGGTGTATTCACCGAGGGGAAAAACAGAAGAAGGGGAGTGCTAACCAAACCATCTTTGTTTTGTCGTTAAACGTTTGGAGATGAATATATAAAACCTATTGCAAGCCATTATTAAGCAATTTCACTTGAAGCAACTGGTGATGTTTATATACTCGATAGCAGGTGACAGTTACAAATGAGTAATCATTGTAGACCAAAGGGTGTGACTGTTACAAACAAAACAAACAGATGCCCGCAAATTGTGTTAAACTTTTGGGAAGCTCTATGTGTGATTGACAAAAATAATTTGAATTCAGCAATGCTAAAACAGCGCAGCTTCATTTTTATGCTTACATTTTTTAAGAGAAATGAAAATGGTTCTTGAATTTTCCGGAATCAAAGTGTTCCACCACCACAACCACCACCACCACCTCTATTTTTCTAACGCAAATATTCAGGGACTGTGTAAGGTTTTAAGAGCAGCATCTTTGGGATAGTTGGAGGGAGGAAACAGGGGTACTTTGCGATAGGAAAATATCACCACGGATGAAGGGAAATGTTTACAAGACGGCAGTGCGCCGAGCCCTGTTATGTGGTTTGGAAACTATTGCTGCCACCCAGCAACAAGAAGCGGATCTAGAAGGGGCTGAAATGCGCATGATGAGGTGATCACTAGGTGTGACGCGACTAGACAGAATTCCTAACGACAACATTCAAGAATCACCCCATATCAGGAGACTTAGATACAAGACTAGGGAGTTCGATTAGAGATTAGAGACTTCGCTGGTACTTGCACATAATAAGGCGTGATGCAGATTATGTAGGAAGGAGGGTACTGAGTTATGAAGTACCCGGCAGAAGGCGAAGAGGGAGGCCGATGAAAAGACGGAAGGGCGTGATTGACAGAGATATGGAGGCTGTTGGTGCGAGGGATGCTGATGCGACAAACAGAATAGGCTGTAGATGGCTGATCCGCTGTGGTGACCCCTAACGGGATATAGCCGAAAGACAAAGAAGAAGATCTTTGACAAATGTCCACGATAGGTATTTGCTCAGTAAATACAGGATTAACAAATGTAGTCTTACATGTTCAGTTATTATTTAATAATATTACCTCAGTTATTAACAAAGTAAAGAATACTTAAACTTTTATACTATCGATTGTACGTTAGGACAGGTAGAAAAGCTTCCATATCATCAAATTCTACAACTTACCGTGACAGATGATGAAGAGGATGTATAGCAGAAAACAGGAGGTGTGTTAGTAAATTTTAATTCTCTACTACTATGTTTTGGCATAAAAAATATGGAAAAATTGACAACAGTGTGTGCACCGAACTGGACTGGAATAGGTTCCTATAACTGTCATGGTCCTTACAAGATAATTTTGAAAGTTTTTCTTTTATTTGAGTAGGCCATTATTTCTTAATAATTTGAACGTGTACCATTAACTTCCTTCATTAGTTCAAAACGATTTTGGATCCATAAAGTTTTTAGAAGTTGTGTATAAGAAGTCTCACTCCATATGTTTAAAAGTGAAATCCCTGTTAATTTTATTCCCACTGAAGCACCTACTAAATAGGTAGCTTGGAAATTGCAGGGTGATCATATATGAATTTTAGTACTATACCAATGCTTGCTACTTGTTCTAGAGCGGGTCAAGATAGCATATTAAGGTCGAACAAGTATGTAACCTGTAATGACCAGTCTGTGATGAGAGGCTCCTTTTTGTCATGACGTTGACAATAAAAGACAGTGCTACGCTCTGCGAGACAAACTGCAACATGAGAGCAGTGATTAGTTTTAAAGATTGTTAGAAGCCAATTCGATTGTTACCTGGCGACTAGTACGGTTGACTTCTGTAACGTAGAGCTGTTATTATGTAACTGGATTTGATAGTTTTCATACAACCAAGCAATGACAAGAAAAGTATACATTGCAGCTAACCAAATTGTATGAGATATTACAATTATCATCACAACCGTCATTCTCACTTTCACTGTAACATAGCTCAGCAGCAAAATTGGCAGCAAACGTCAGAAAGTATCGTGCGCTATAAAACCCCAAGGCCCTGAAATACCAGATTGGCGTCTCATGGGGTTAAGGGCCCCTTTTTTGACATAGACCTATCAAGAGACTATATCTCAAAAACAATAGTGGTGGTAGGCCCACTAATCACCACCACTAATGAGAGCAACGTATGGTAGACAGTGCCTGCTTTCCCTTCGTATAATACAACTCCCATGACCATAGGGCATAGTTAGTCGGCTTGCTGATGGTCTGCGGTGATTGTTTTGGAAATAATTTTCCTTTTTAATTTTTTTATGACAATTTAAATCAAAGGAATGGAAGAAGACAATTACCGACCTAAGACTGACTCAGTATCTGACAATATTGGCTCAAGACGTGCTAGTACCAGGCTCATACTGTCCCGGAAGACTTTCTTTTAACTTTCAGTATTGCCATAGATCATCATTTTAACATTTATTTTTGAAAGCAATTCTTCCTTCAAAAACCTCTCATATTCATGCGCTTTGGGAGACGTACTTTATTGACAGTGGTTAGTAATAGTGATGTGCATTTTGACGGTTATTTGTTTGTTTCAACTAGACTCTACAATTCATCTTCATGGTTTTGCTATCTGTGCTCGACAGAATCTTCCAGCTGTTGGATTACATGAGCTTGTACCTAAAGATAAGCCTTTTATGCTCTTTAATCGACTCTTCAGGTCACTTGTTACCTATTTTTCTTGTATCAATGACCCTATTCCGATGCATTCTCATTTATTAAGTCAGTATCAGACTCCATTGATAAGGTATTACAGTCCTGTCATATTTGCCTTTGGCACCTTCCGTTCTCATCCCTTTGCCTAGTTGACTCGTTCTTCTCAGACTTGCAGACCTTCAGAACTTACAACTGCATTTCTTCGTGATCTTGTACAGATTGTCGATTTTTTACAAGATATTCTGATGCAGATGCAAGAGAACCTTTTCTATTAAATCTCTTTTTGACTTCAGTTTCTTGACATTGTAAAGTTTAATTTTTACCTTCTTTTGGATCTTACGATCATGTTGTCACTGTAGAGGTTAAGGAAGCTGTTCGAGTTGAGAAACCACATTTCTTTTTATTTTTATTTATTTCGAGTAAAGAATGGGCATATTCAGCTGACAAGAAACTATTTTACAAATACGTTCTATTGTAAAAATTCTAATTGGGTCTTTCATTGATGGCACCCCTGGTAAACAGTGGGCCCATTTTTGCCTTCGCAGATTCCCATCTATGAAAGACCAGAAAGGAAGCAACAAATCAAGCAAAACTGGAACAGAAAGCACGCAAGGCAACATAAAATACAAGACATACGGATCATCCCTCCAGAACCCTCCGTGGGAAGGCCCTTCCTCTTGGGTTGGTCTGCATGGCTGGGCCCTATAGCGGAAGCCTCGACCAAGGAGAGACCAGATCTCCTCACTTGATCCAAGCCAATAGGCCGAGAAGCATCCGAAAATCATCCATCATCAACGACCACAAAAGGCTGAGAAGCGATCATATTGTAAAAATCCTAATTATAAGCACAATTTAAAAGATGTGTAAATTTAAGAAAAATGAGTTTTGCATGAACGCCTAAAATCGTTTAAAAATTTTATTTTTTTTGGAGTAGCGAGTTAAATAAACTAGCACTAACGCTATAAAAGCCAGCTTTTGAAAAGTAAAGGTTCACAAGTAGTTGGACGAACATGTGACTGCGATTCCTCGTAAAACTTGGATGGTTGATCGAGAACAAGTTTCAAATATTGCGTCACTTTTCACCGACTAAACATTTCTGCACCAACATTTCAATTTTTCCCCTTTTGAACAAGACATGAGGTTATATTCCTGGCATGATTGGCTAAAGATTCAAGTTTTGACAGTTGCATATTGCCATTTTTTAATGTTATCGGGTTGTTTAATAACATTCTTGGTTGAACGATTTCGTTGTAGATTTTAGAAACTGCGTCACGAGTGAGGAATGGTTTAAGACGAATTAGCAAAACAGTTTATTAGAAGTTGATTTGTAGATTTTTTGGAAGTGGTTGGATTTTGTAAGAGACTGGTCCAGTAGGATTTCGAGGTATTTGTATAGTTTTTTCCACTGTACAGAAGGTTTAGGCTTCGGGATATCTTGTGAAGCTTTTTCTGCTAACAAAAAACCATAGACTCTGTTTCATCCTTGCTTATGTTCATTATTTATTGTTTGGGGGGAAAGTTGTGATGTAGACTTCAAATTTGTGGTTATATTTTTGTTTGATGGATTTGGAGAACCCTGTCATTGGCAATTCTGTCACTTGGGAATGCTGTAGTTTTATCCCATAATCAGCGGGGTACAGTAGAAACATTTCGGGGCCCTGGGGGACTCCGTACACGATACCCTCACCACTGCATTTAACACCATCGAGCTTTCAATTAGAAGAGTAGTTTTAAACCATTTCAAAGCAATCTCTTTGACGCCATAAGCTTGTTTACCATGAATATCAAAAGCCTCGGACAAATCCATAAAAAGAGCACTTGTTATTTCACCGTTACCCATGGACTTTCGCATGTTGTCTGTTAGGAAGATTGAAGCTACTTTGGTAGAACAGATATTTTTTTGTAGCAGTATTGATTTTTCGAAAATAAACGGCTTGACTCCAGATAGTTTAGGAGTTGGTAGTGGGCAGCTTGTTCCAAAAGTTTGGAACATATTTTTATCACAAAAATTGGTCTGTGGTTAGACTCAACTGATTTATCACCTTTCTTTTGTAGCGGGGTGGCTTTAGCAACTTTCCATTACTAGGTTTGAGGGATAAATTGATTATATTTGCAAATGGTTTTGCTAATTTTTTTGCAAAATGGCTTTCTTTCACTTCATAGATTTTAGCTCCATCTCAACAAATAAAGTACTAACATAAGCAAAAACAGAAATTATTTTGTATTTTTTGATATTGATGTATGGACTCTTTCTAGGTTAAAAATTGTAATGGAAAAGGTGGTTCTTTAAGCATGCTAGCGGATGAAGAAAAATATTGTCAGAATCGGTTTCCTTTAGACAATACGCGGTTTTTATTAGTAACCGGAAAGCTGTCTGTTATTGTTTTTGCGGGGAATAAACTTTTGATGATATTCCTCTGATATTCCTCTGAGAAATGTATGCTGAAAGAAGCTACAAAAGAATGTGAAGTTGGAGAGACTGAGGCGGAATACATAAAGAGGATTAAAGAAAAAGGAATAAGATAGTTACTGGAGAAGTGAGTTCATGGCAGACGACATGTCTTTTCAGTTGCGCAAAGCTGGTTATCTGGTCAAAAAAGACAGCACATATACCTGTTTGCTATGCAGGAGGAGACATTAAATCATTAAGACGGATTCAATTACAGCGAGGTGGCAAGTGTTACCGATGTGTATAGTGTGTGGCGAGTAAGGAGTCTATGGCTGGAAGAGCATGCTAGAAGTGGCTGTAAAGTGTTGAAACACAAGAGGACAGGTTGGACTGGGATTAGGAATATATTAGGGATTATAGAAAGTGTGCATTGAGTTGTTTTGGAAAAACGTCCAAGACTCGTTTTCTTGAGCTTACTGTTATCCAGTACCATTTTGTGTGTTAATAAGTTGATAACTTGCAGTCATAAGGTCCTCTTTTGGAACCGTTTCTTTCAGGTAGCAGCATATTGGTAGTCTCAAGGAACTTCGTTCTGTGATCATTGGTCTGTAGTTCTTTGGGTTCTTGGTTTCATTGTTCTTTGGTAGCAGGTATGTTAGACCTTGTGTCAACCATTCTGGATATTGTGTTGCCGTTCTGATTATATCGGTGTACTCTCTAGCAATGTTGTCATGGGTGGCTTCAATATGGTTCAGCCAAAAGTTTGGTTCCTTATCTACTTCAGGTAATTTCCAATTCTTTGCTTTCTTTGGAGCCAGACCAACTTCATTCGTTGTGATTTCTTTCCAGTCTTGTTGAGGCCGACCAGTCCTACGCTTTGCAACCATTTGTGTGTCAATTGGGTACTGCCTTTTTAGAGGTTTCTCTCTCCATCCCCTTCTGATGTTTATCATAATATGTTTCTTTGCTGTTTCGTTTAGAGATTTCACTTTCTTTGTAATTAGCATGGCTTTTTCATTTTCAGTACTCTCCCATTTGTAATCATTTCTCTTTGAAACGTATTAGCTACTTTTTGGATCGAATACAACTTACTTGCCGCTTTCATGTTTGTATACTTATTTTAATAGCTTTTGTTTTGTTTCTTTCAGGTACGTTTCAAAATCCAAAGTGCTTGTTTTGTAAGTATGTTCTAATTGAATCAGCCCTCTTCCTCCTTCTTTTCTTGCTATATATATCCTTTCAACATCTGCTTCAGGATGATTTATTCTGTGCACTGTCATTAGACTTTTTGACTTGGCATCTATTTTTCTGATTTCTTTCATCTACCAGTTAATCATATTAAAACTATGCGTTGCCATTGGGATTGTCAAAGTCTTAATGGTAGTGATTTTATTGATTGAATTGAGTTCACTTTTCAGGATCATATTAATTCTTCGATAGTATTCTTTTACCTTTTCTTTCATCGTTGTGTGTTTGATACTGATAATTGTTTGCATGTGCCTTCTTGCTCGAGTTCTTGAATAATCGTTGTAGTATCGAGTTTTACGCTGGATTTATTTGTCAATTTTCCCCGTTTAAGGATGCTTTGGCAGCACACTTGTCCAATCAAAACTTAATGTCGTCACCAAATATCTTTCTGTGCACAAAAGTCCTTCTAATGTATTATCATTCTTAAGAGTACAGTTTCAGTTCATCCGTATAGAACAGATGATTTAATCGTTCCTTGTTAATTTTATACCCCAGTTCTGTTATTTATTAGACTGCTCAAAGCAACAAGAGACAGGCAGAATAGGAGAGGAGATAGAGTCACCTTGAAATATTCCATTTTTAATTGTAATAGAATTCGTTATTATGAAACTCGAGGAGAAATTAAGTATCATTGTTCTTCGTGTTGTTTTCACGCTATGTGTGGTATTTTTATTAGGTTTGTTAGAACTTTGTAGATTTTCATTGCTTTAATAGTCCAACTATGAGGAAAATAGTTGATACTAAGTGGTCGTACTAAGTGGTTGTACATTATGTCTGCTATAATAGATTTTGTATAATATACTACATAAATTTGGTGTGTATATATATATATAACCTATATTTTTACCTTTTACAAATATAATAATTACCCTTTACCATGAAAAACGAAAAGTCATGGTTTTCTGCACAAAAATCAGACTCAACAAAAAAAACCCCATTGCAATTGAATACAACTCAAAAACGGTCAGTGTTACCAAAGGCTACAAGTAATTAGGTGTACAACTGGATGAATCACTCACATTGGATATCATTTCTTAACTATCACTAAAACCTTTTTAACAAACTGCAGCAAGTAGGATTTATCAGCCCTTTATCCCATTGTGATCTTGTTGAGTAACTAATTCCAGCCAGGAAGATCAGAATTGAAACAATGTACTCATAAGATTATTGGTATCGGGAATAATGTTTAGTTAATAGAAAATCACGCAAACGAAAAAACATGGACTTTAGTGAATAGATGTTTAAATGACGAGTATCCCTTTTTCTTGGACTATTTTAATTGCATGTCACATAACTATTGAACTGGAAATAATATAAAACTGCCACGATTACCAAAAATGAAACGAGTCGACAAAAATATTTTTTCAGAATGGTGCAAAGGAATACTGGACTGTGTTACCAAACAAAATTAGAGCCGAAGAAAATATGCAACAATTTTTTCAAAATTTATGACATGATTATATTTTACCTGTTGTTAGCATCGCTTATATTAAGTGTCTAACATTAATTACCTTCTATCGGGGTTGGTTTTATTGGCGGGTTGGATTTTTTGTAACAGTTCTCTGGGGGGAAATGTTGTATTCTTTATTTACTGGTTACGACGTAACCCGTGTAAATATTATTACGTAAATAAATTAATAAATAGATAAGGTGAGTAACTTTTCCCAAAAGGGAATGCTTTTGTATTATAAAACTGTAACCGAATTTTTTTTTGCATATATATATTTTTATGAAAATAGAGTTGACACGTTTTTTTAAATAAAATTGTATGCTGATCAACAATCTGTTTCGTTTTGTTTAGCTTCTAGCAAAACACCTTCTCTGCATTTTCTGAAGATATCAAAGAAACAATCAAGTAACATTCGACTTCCGTCACTTTACTTACTGTTAAAGCGAATTTCTGTTCCAAACTGAACCCCAGTTTGACTTTCTTCATGTCTCTTGGTTAATCCTTTCTGACTTCACAGACATCTTTTGTGAATAAAGGCTTATGAAATTAATTTAGAGGATCGCTTTATTTTGTTTTGAAAAAAGTTAGGTAATTTTTTTAAATGTATATATTTATTTGACTGATTGACCTGTAAAAATCAAAACTGAAATTGTATTCAAATGTTTAATCAATGGTGATAAAGTATTTTACTTAGGAAAAATTTCGTGATTAAATCACATGATACTTGGCGTTATTTTCTCAAGACACATGTATAATGTAGAAGTTTCGCATTCAAATTGTTAAAATGGAACCCAATTTTTTATACTGTGAAAATCTGTGTATAACCTATTTAATCGGTAAGTTATTTGGTCGAAATGATTTGGAAGAAAATATATTTTAGCCCCACTCGTCACGAAGGTGGGGACTTTTGGAGCGCTTTACTAGGTTATTCGTTAACTTCTGTTTTTGAAACGATAGTTATATTTTTTCAAGACTCGGAGATCTTAATATATTTTTTACGTCGCTTCAGTTTGATAATTAACATATTTCGCAAATTTTGAAAAAGGATTTATCTAAATGCTATTTGGTATTTTGATTGGTTTCGGATAGGTGTGCGATGATTTATGACAGTACGTTTTTGTGCGACGTGTGTATTTTGCGGATGGAAGTAAAAGTAGCTGATATGACATCAGATATTATCGTGTTGACTTCACGTTTCTTACAAGGTTGCCTCAATATGTTGAGCAAAGCTGATGAGATAATATTAGAAGAAAACATTTGATGATCACAGAATCTTTCTATCGATAACTTAGTGACCGTACGTATGGGCGTCGTTATGGTGCGTTTTATCTCCGGGTCTCGTACAGTCTACCTCCGTGATGTAACAGACCTTTCGGAGCCTTTGAAGAAGTAATTTTAATTTTTTAATTACATCAATTTTAAGATGTAGCCAGGATGTTTTAATAATTTAGAAGCCCAGAATTAAATTAGCATCTTATTATAAGCATTTTTTTCCAATGGAAATTTATAAACAAAATTTTTCCTAAATTCTATTTAATTAATAATAGAGGGGATAGCTTTATAATTAAAAAATAATATTTTGAATTAGTTCTACAATCCGATTTTTCTAATGTATAAGGTTGGATTTGAAATGATATACATGTATATGTCGACTTTGTAAGATAGAATTTATAATATGAAATAGTAATGGTATGGTTTTCAAGACTATTATTACTTTAAACGCAGAGACTTTCGCGGACAGAAAGTTTCGCAGATGAAGCCATCCGCGAAATTTTATTTAGCGGACAAAAACTTTTGCGGATGAGAGGTTTAAGGTTTTTTCGCATACATAAACTTTGCGGAGAGCAAATTTTGAAATATCCGCGTGTATAAACTTTCGCTGATCAGCAATAAATTTAATAAATTTAAAGGTTAGTTCTAATTGTTCCTCAAAAATAGAGAGTCGATAGAGAGAAGCTTTTCATTACCAAGTTTAATGGCGTCTGTTATCACTGAAGAGTCCTAACCACTTTTAATGATATCGATACCTTTAGTTTTTTTCATTTCGTTATAAAAATCAATAATCCAACAAGCTTGAAGCGGTTTCGCAGTAGACAACTGAAGCCTTACTTGAATCTCATCCACTGGAACCTTTTTTTATAATTGCTTTGATACTTGAGATGCATACCAATGAGTGAATTTCCGTTTTTTGTAGACTTTTTTTGCAGTAGTTATTGACTGAGATCTAGTGGTTGTTAATACTTTGTCATATTCCTTGGTACATTTACGTCCAGTATGTTATTATCTTGATACTTCTTTGTAATCTCCTTGGTCATTTGACCCGTGAAAACATTCATTATCATTAATGCCTTTTGATCCTTTGGTAAGTTTAAATTCAATCGCTCTTCCTCGACGTACGGGTTGAAAACTTCATTGAGAAACTTAAGGGATTCGTCTGCGTTGGAGAAGTGAGTAGGATTAGCACTCATGGTAAATTCTTTTGAAAAAATAATAACTTCGGGATACTTTGCGCTGTTTTGCCAGCATAGATCAGGTAAATAGGTAAAAACTTGCCTGGTAGTGGGATAGCAATAGTTCTTGTAATCATTCTCTTGTCATTGCTTCCCTCAATTTTAACTGAAGTTGCTCCACGTGGCGCCATGTTGTGTTGAGATACTGGAACATATTTTAACGGGGTTTGGTCTAGATTGACAATGAGTGAATGAGGGATGCCATACTTCTCGACGTAAGAAACAATATCATGATGGAAGAGAAATTCAATCTCTTCCCTTGCCTTGTCAGGTATTTCAACTTTTGATGAAGTTTTGCGACGCCTTACAAAACCCATACGACTAAAACGACTACGAGCCCATGGAGGAGATTCCACATCAATATTACCAACGACATCAGGGTATCCATGAATCATTGACATCGCTGTTGCATTTGCAATAGGTGTGTTAATCCGGTGTACCACTTCGACTCTGGGCAAGCAGGTGAGCTTGAATCATGGAATCAAATTCTTGAAGCATCAAAGGGCGTCCCATTGGAGACGAATATTTTGAAATAGCTTTGGTTGGTTCTTTCCTTACGTGGCCTTTGTAATCTTTGACGAATATTTTGAAATAGCTTTGATTGGTTCTTTCCTTTCGTGGCTTTCATAATCTTTGATTCGTACTTCTTTCGGAAACCTTGTGCCGTGCTTTCATTCAAAGAAGGATGATCGCCGCAAAATTTTCTCACTGCCGCTATTGGACCATTTTCCGAGGCGTATTTTCCTATGTTATATCTTTCCTTTGGGGTCCATTTCGTATATGAAGAACTCCGCTTTCCCTAGATAGAGGCAACTTGTTGCTGAACAGCAGCAGCATCAATGATACCGATTGCAATGATTGGTTCGACAGAAGAATCACCAGATGATGAACCCGAAAAGCTTACCAGTATGTTATCCACTAGACGTTTGTAGTTCGGTACTTTCATGTCACCGAGAAACTGGCGAACATCAGCTGTATATGACAACCATACTATATCATTCTTTTTTTAAGTCGTTGTCTTGTATGATTTCCCGATCTTGGGTCCGTTAGACATGAGCTTCCGAATTTTCGTAGGTAAGACTGGGTAAATCTTGGCAGGTGTAATGACGCATTCCCGTCGCAGTTGAGGACTTTTACGAACTGCTCCTTTATGTCCTACTTGATGTGTAATGGTGGGGTACAATACTTTAACAAACAACTAATGGCTGGTGTATGATGTCGGCTTTTACTGCAAGAAGTTGCTACCTAACTGATCAGTCTCTTTTCACCCAGTACAGATCCCTGTCCCTACCGCCCCACATACATAAGAGCAGTGATACTTTGTAAAGCCTCTCTACTGGCCTAAAAAAATGTCATTAGAAATTTCACTAACGCTCGTGGTAATGGAGGCTAATTACCCTGAATATACCCTTGTGATGTTCTTTGAGTACAACAGAATGCCCTTTAAACGCGAACTTATTTCCGTTGTGGAGGGTAACATACCTCAAACCTTCCGTTAAACCTTCGAAAAGTCTTTTAAGTTTTGAACACTGTACCAAAAGCCGGACTGTTAAGTAAGGGATGACCTTTAAACTGGTTTCGTGATTTATTTTAATCAAATCGAACAGTGAGACCCTCCCTTTTCAAATAAGGTATTAGACATATTTTATGTAAGGGTTATGAAGCAAAAGAATCGGAAAAAAAACCCCGATTTCTTTAGAATGA
>RDPX01000166.1:1562234-1576388 GCA_003991215.1 Morbakka virulenta | reverse complement strand
AAGAACTCCGCTTTCCCTAGATAGAGGCAACTTGTTGCTGAACAGCAGCAGCATCAATGATACCGATTGCAATGATTGGTTCGACAGAAGAATCACCAGATGATGAACCCGAAAAGCTTACCAGTATGTTATCCACTAGACGTTTGTAGTTCGGTACTTTCATGTCACCGAGAAACTGGCGAACATCAGCTGTATATGACAACCATACTATATCATTCTTTTTTTTAAGTCGTTGTCTTGTATGATTTCCCGATCTTGGGTCCGTTAGACATGAGCTTCCGAATTTTCGTAGGTAAGACTGGGTAAATCTTGGCAGGTGTAATGACGCATTCCCGCCGCAGTTGAGGACTTTTACGAACTGCTCCTTTATGTCCTACTTGATGTGTAATGGTGGGGTACAATACTTTAACAAACAACTAATGGCTGGTGTATGATGTCGGCTTTTACTGCAAGAAGTTGCTACCTAACTGATCAGTCTCTTTTCACCCAGTACAGATCCCTGTCCCTACCGCCCCACATACATAAGAGCAGTGATACTTTGTAAAGCCTCTCTACTGGCCTAAAAAAATGTCATTAGAAATTTCACTAACGCTCGTGGTAATGGAGGCTAATTACCCTGAATATACCCTTGTGATGTTCTTTGAGTACAACAGAATGCCCTTTAAACGCGAACTTATTTCCGTTGTGGAGGGTAACATACCTCAAACCTTCCATTAAACCTTCGAAAAGTCTTTCAAGTTTTGAACACTGTACCAAAAGCCGGACTGTTAAGTAAGGGATGACCTTTAAACTGGTTTCGTGATTTATTTTAATCAAATCGAACAGTGAGACCCTCCCTTTTCAAATAAGGTATTAGACATATTTTATGTAAGGGTTATGAAGCAAAAGAATCGGAAAAAAACCCCGATTTCTTTAGAATGACAAGAGAATTGTGAACTATTAAATGGCGAGGTTAGATAGTTTGAACCGAATTGTCTAATCTGGGGATTTTAGCGTTTAATTGGTAGGCGATTGGAGCTTTTTTATCACCGTTATTAGCTGAAAAAAGAGCCCCATTGTAAACCAGATTTTATGTTAATGAAATCATATAAGAAAAGAATGGGCTGAAGTTCGAGCAGGTACACGATCAAATCACCTTTCTTGCAGTCAATTATTCGATATTTGCTCTTCGTTTTTTATACTAAAATTGTTTATTGAGACCTAGTAGGGATTCAATAGCAAAAGGAAATTACCATAAGTATGGCGAACTTTTAACACTGAGTTTAAAAATGCTTAAATTTTTTAGATGTTAAATTAAAAGTACTCACCCGATTTAAAGTCTGTTTTTGCCAAAACTTTCCACCCAAACTTGGCACCAAAAATTATCATGAGGGTTTTAAAAACGAAAATAAGGCAAAATAAAAAGTGTGCATTGAGCCTACCTCATTTTCACGAAGGGTCACAACAGTTTCCCAGTCAAATGATTTTTCCTACTTGATAAAGCCGCGATTTTAATCAAGAAATTGTTTCTGGTAGAAGACAATATGCGTGCATATCTAGCTTCATTGGGGTATTCCTTGACTTCGAAAACATTTATTGTTTTCCCGCTATCTTGATTACGGGATATTTTTTTAATTCTTATTCTTGTTCAATGGTGTTTCAGCAGTCTCTGAATGACTCCCTGAAATACAATCGTGTGCCTAGTTGTGTTTTTTCAACTTTAAGGAAGTACCAGTGGCATTTGTGCTCACATCACGACTGAAGGAACTGAGAACATTCTGAAATGTTCAAACTGAGAAAAAATGGCTGGCTGTTAAGACAATCTCGGACGTAATAGCAAAAATATGAGATTATATTTGAAATTACTGCTATGAATTTGGGTAAAGTGAACAAAAATGTTAAAATTGGCAAAAAAAGTTTAGTTCTGTCTGTCAGTGAAATTGGTGGACGGCAATTCAGGACCATTGGTTGCACCTCTCTCCATCGCATATTGAGTACTTCTATACATTTCCATTGGCTTTTGTCCTACTTCTATCCTTTTCTCTCTTCTCCAGGCTAATGAGGGACAAGAAACTTCTGCAAATATAATGCGACAAGGGAGTATCTGTTCATCAAACGTCTGCGCCCAGAAAAAGTCATTGTTACCTTCTGATTAATAACAAAATATGAATATATTGGGTTTTCGTTTGTAAATTACTCTTTCGTCTTGATACACCATCTATGCATCGTTTGAAAGACGACGGTAATGAAATTCATTATCGTCGTTTGTGACTCTGAAGGGCAATCTGTGCTGTCGTTGAGGTTCTGTTCAAGAAACGATAGGAGGAAAAAAATAAGTTTGAAAAGGGATTGAAGTACAGAAAATGTTGGTCATTGATCTATCTTTACAGCTATTTTTTCCCCAAATACCCCAAACAAAACAACAACGCAGCAAGAGTAAAAGTAGTAATAATAGTAGTAATAATAGTAGTAGTAGTACTATTAGTAGTAGTACTAGTAGTAGTACTACTACTACTAGTAGTAATAGTAGTAGTAGTAGTAGTAGCAGTAGTAGTAGAAATAGTAGTAGTAGTAGTGTCATTCGGAGTGGCACCTGGAAAATAAAGCGCTCAATGAAAAGAACTTACCTGGCATTTTATCCTCTGTTAAAAATTTAAATATAACAATAGTATAGGTATTAGGTGCAATAAAATATCTAAAATGTAAAAAGTCTAAAAACAATGTATGGAATTATTGGTCAAACAGTCAGACCTGTTAAAAGGGTCAAGAAATCATTTTTTTCAACAACCATGATGACAACATAAAATTCGGCATCACAATGATAATACTTTTAATATTGTTTAGTTTACACAAATAGAAGAAACTATAAACGGTACAAGCATAATCTTTAAAAAGTTAATTTTTTTTGTTTAATTCTTACAGTATTAAAAATTCCTTCTTTTTAAATATACGATGTGATCGCATTATCGAAAATGAAGCAATATCAGAAGTTAATAAGTCACACCATTAACATACAAGCTCCAGGGTTTCCAAAATTGCGGATACCAAATATTGGCAAATACCGAGAATCAAAAACGGCAAGCACAACACAAAAAATCCCCGAATAGAGCTTAAGGACAAAGGTTCAAGAGTAAAGAATCTGTTTTGTTAGCTGTGATCATAATATCGAGAAAAGTTTTAATGTAGGGTATTTATCATACGTGTGTCGTAAGCTTTTTTCCCTTCTTTAATATTGAAAAATGCTGTTTATAATTAATATCATTATCAGTAATTTCATACACCATTTTCTGTTAATAATTTAATAAAAAGTAACATTTAAAACACCTCGACAATGGACCATATACCACAGTTAAGCGCGTCCGATTGAATTCGGTCAAGACCAAAGTCAGCAAAGCACTAACTGCTTTACAGAAAAACTATCTCCTTGATAATTGCCTCTACCACAGATTGAAACCCAAAGACTCGCCTTTACCACGCTTCTATGGATTACCAAGGAGTCCATAAAGTTCAGAATTTTCAAGATTATTAGAGAAACATATGGAGATGATATTCTTAGTCTTGCCGACGTCTGGAAAGATAAAAGATCAGAATTTCTTAATTTATCAATCACGTAAGGTTCTCCTTAAGATGTCTACACAATCACGTGATTCCAAATGACCTGCGTCTTTGATGCCCAGTTGCCACAAATAGATCAAAGTGTATACTGGAACGACATGTCGCCAACTTCTTCAAGAAAGAATTGATTTAAATCATAGAATGTGAAGTTCCTACATCCTCGGTGGGAAATGTATCTTCCGAAACATAGCTAAGAAAAAGCCTACGACTCATGACATGTTAAGCTCTACATATATGGCTTCTTCAGAGTCCATAAATTTCATACGTTTCAAGATCTCTTTTATTTATTTCTGTAATACTGTTACATCTTTTTTTCATCAATATAGTCAATACAGTCCATTTCCTTCATAGTATAATAAAGCAATATCTCTTTAAACCACTTATATAGTATAAATGTATAAAGAGATAATTAGATATCTATATTTGAATAAAATTTCAATCAAAAAATTGTTTATAAAGTTCGTCCCCTATATAATCTATATGCTAGAGAAGAGTTAGATGGTATAGCCATTACAATATTTTAACAGTTGTGTAGACACTTTCTTAACAATATTTATAATATTGCCTGTTCTGTCAGGAACAAAGTAGAAAATCGCGAAAAACATGTAGACATAGATTCATTTGGGAACGTCTTAATAATTCTATAAAATCAGGTGGTTTTGTTGTTGATCGTGTTAATAGGGTTAATTTTGATTCCCCGAAATTGGAGGAATTTTTCATTTTTCCCCGAAAAATTGAAAAATTATTTCTGGCACTAACTTGATGTTTTAGGCGATTTGTTGTTTTTTATCTGGGAACTCGCTTCTCAGTTTCGCTCTTTCGGGCACGCTTTGCTCAATTAAGATATTTTTCATCAAAGAATTGTAAACAAAAGTGAAAATGTCGGATTTAGAATTTCTCAATGTGAGTCAGTCTCGGATCTTCTGTTTGGCAGCACTTCTTACGCTCTACAGACACTACCAAAGCTAAGTGCAAGTTGTGTTCCAAGATTTACAAAGCTTTGGGAACTATCAAAGGTTTGCTTGAGCATCTTAGAGGAAAACACAATTTGGATTTGGAGTCAAAACAAGGAGCTAGACTAGCAGGACCACCAGAGAAACTACGAACAATCACATTTTGGAACAAAGAGATGAATTATCGCTTGATTTTCGTGTTGGTCGACTTTGTGCAGTGAATTTCTTGAGCTTTCATGCGATTTCAACTAGTCAAGACATTAGAGATGTTTTCAAAGCTTAAAAACTTTGTCCCAATGGCATCAAACTTTGTCTAGAAGGAGAATACGAACGTGTCAAAGCAGACCTGATGTCAAAGATTACAGAGATGAAACAAGATGGCATGAGATTCAGCTATACTACCGATGAATGGACATCAAATAGAAATCGACGATATTTGAATACAAACCTGCATTATTCTGAAGGCTGTTTTTCACTTGGACTTGTAAGAATTGTAGGATCTGTTGATAAGTTTTGGTAAAGCAATGCAGTTACTGCTACATTTTCTATGCTATGCTCATGGAATAAATCTCCCTCTCACCTCTCAATGATGTACTTCAAGTGAAGAAAAAGAAGGAAAAGTCTAGCTCCAGTTGGGGTTAGGGTTAGGGTTTGGGACAAAGTTTTTAAGCTTGGAAAACATCTCTAATGTCTTGACTAGTTGAAATCGTACATGTTAATGATAGAAAGAATGATAATAGAATAAACAATCCTCAACTTTTTACGCAAAAAAAGAACTGTAAAAATATGATAAAAACAAAGATTTGTTAAAAAACAGAAAGATGTTGAAGAAACAAATTATCATATTAATGAAATAACTAATTTTAATAGGTTACACAGTTTACAACAGTATCTTAATATTAATGCTTGACAAGTGAAAATAATATCTGAAAAATCACATAAAACTAAATATAAATAAGCTATGAGCAAAAAAGATAATTGCTATTACGAATTTGAGTATTTGAAAAAAGAGGATACGCCAGATTACATAAAAAAGAATATGATGGAAGCTGTTAAAATGGTAGAGCAAAGAATACAAAATTCATTTCTTTTGCTATTATTATATAGCAAAACAAACATATACTGTATCAAATTAATATATATGTTAGAGATTTTATATTAGTATATTAATAATCTATTGATATTCTTTTAAACCTGTTTTTATAAAATTTTCAATATCCAACTCAAAAATATCAATATTATTTTCATCCAGTTCATGTGAAACTCTATGAGTAACTTCTAAATTTAGATTACAATTCTTACAAACGTCTTGATTTGTTAACAATAAATTAAGTTTTGCTTTATTTTAACAATCTCCACTACCATGTCCTGGGTATTAACATTAAACTGCATTCGGTTGTGGAGTTTCGACGTGGGAGAATGAGGTTACCCTTTGCCACAACTACCTCCAGGTCACCCTTGGGCAAGGTGTAGCACCTCTTAGCCTACCCCGAGACCATTGAAGCTCCGGGTTGGCGTCCGGCGGGGTTAAGTCTGTCTCATGGGTAGGGAGGACTCTTTAGCTTTGGTCAGCAACCTCCCTAGTGATGGTGTCACGAAAAAAAATACTGGTATTTGCTGCACTTATGGAAGCGTCTTCAGCTGCTATAATCTGGAGTTGATGTCAGGAAGGGCATCCGATCGTAAAAACCATGCTTCAAAATTTAATGTCATGTTGAAATGCCGATTCATAATATTCAAGCTAAGAGAGGGCCACCTCCGGACTCTCGACAAGCGATCAGGGGGACGCAACGGCAGCCTCGGACTGTTGTGACAGATGTGAATAGAGGTATACCCCTGCAGCCTAGGACAAGGGTGGAAAATGCGATCAGAGGAAAAACCAAAAATTTAGAAAAAATTAATTTGAAAGTCTGTAGCCTGAATGTTGGAACCATGCGAAAAAGGGCAAATGAAGTGGCTGAGACCATAGAACGTCGTAATATTGACATTTGCTGCTTGCAAGAAACTCGTTGGTGTGGTGGAGCAGCCCGTTTTATAGCAAGAGGGATACAAATTTTTCTGGTCAGGTGACGAAAGTGGTCTAGGAGGTGTGGGCTTCCTTCTTAAAGAAAGTCTTGCAAAACAAGTAATATCTGTAACAAGAACCAACAACAGAATAATCACACTGCGTATCTTGTTTGGGAAAGTCATCTTGAACATCAAATCTGTTTATGTTCCACAAACTGGCTGCTCAAATGATGAAAAGGATTTGTTTTATATGAGATTGTCAAATTTGATTGTTGCTGTTCCTGATGATGAAATACTGCTTGTGGGTGGTGATCTAAATGGGCATGTTGGGAGAACCTGTGACGGTTTTGAAGGGGTTCATGGAGGTAGAGGATACGGATTTCGTAACAATGATGGAATAAGACTACTTTATCTCTGCGTAGCAAATGCACTTGCAATAGTGAACACATACTTTGAAAAGACAGACAATCGGCTTATAACCTATTGCTCCGGGAATCAGAAAAGCCAGATCGACTACCTTCTTGTGAGAAGAGCTGATTTAAAACTAGTAAAAGATAGTACCGTAATTAATTCGGAAGAGTGTGCCTTACAGCATAAACTTCTTGTTAGCTCATTGAACATCAAAACAAAGTTCAAAAGAGCTCGTAGGACAACTGTACGTCGCAAAACCTGGAAACTGAAAGACAAAGCGGTACAAGTTGACTTTAGAAAGGCGATAGAAGAGACAACCCCTGCAAGCAACACTCCTGACCATAACCAGGATGTAGACACTTTGTGGAAAGACATAAAGTCATTGTTGCTGAATGCTTCAGATAAGGTAGTCGGGAAGACAAAAGGTGGATTTGAAAGACAGAGAGTGACATGGTGGTGGACCGACGATATTTCTAATGTTATTAAAGAAAAACGCAAGCTGTGGAAACAGTGGAAAAACGGAGGAAGTAAAGAAAATTATTTGAATGCAAAGAGATTAGCCAAGAGAGCTGTTTATCTAGCTAAAAAAGAAGCAGAGAAAAACAAAATCGAGGGGTTAGAAAGAAAGGAGGGAAAAAATTTCATTTTTAAGTTAGCAAAACATCTCAAGCATGAAAACCAGGATGTGATAAACGAAAATTGCATTCGAAATGATGATGGAGGCCTAGCCTTTTCAGACAATGATAGATTAATAGCTTGGAGGCAGCATCATGAAGGTTTACTTAACGAGGAGTTTCCTTGGAACCTAGACGCTCTGAGTATCCATGAACCAGTTGAAGGACCACCTATACTCATCACAGAAGAGATGACAACAAAGGCTGTAAATGCCATGAAGAAAGGGAAAGCACCAGGCCCAACTGAGATCACCATTGAAATGATCAATGCAGCTGGTCCAAGAGTAATCACGTTGTTGACAACACTTGTTAATAAAATAATCTATGAGAAAGAAATACCAGACGACTGGAACCTGTCGTACATAATCAACTGCTACAAAGGTAAAGGTGACTCACTAGATCGTGGAAACTATCGCGGCCTAAAAATGCTCGACCAAGTTCTAAAACTTCTTGAGAGGATACTGGAGCCTATCATAAGATCACAAATTGATGTTGACTCAATGCAATTTGGCTTTATGCCTGGAAAAGGAACGACAGATGCCATTTTCATCCTTAGACAACTTCATGAGAAACACATCAGTATGAAAAAGAACCTTTACTTTGCCTTCATTGACCTAGAGAAAGCTTTTGATCGCATCCCACGAAAAGTTCTGTGGTGGTCCATGCGCAAACTTGGAATCGAGGAGTGGCTAATTCAAGTTGTAAAATCAATGTACAAAAATGCCAAATCTAAGGTAAATCTTGGCTCTTGTCGCAGTGATGAATTCACCGTTAAAGTCGGTGTACATCAGGGTTCTGTCCTTAGTCCTCTTTTGTTTGCTATCGTGATGGAGGCACTCTCGGGAGAGTTTCGCATAGGCTGCCCATGGGAACTTCTATACGCGGATGATCTAGTGATTGCAGCCAACTCAATTGTCCGTCTTATTGAAAGGTTTAAAATCTGGAAAGAAAACTTGGCCTCAAAAGGGCTTAGAGTTAATATGAAGAAAACGAAAGTGATGTTCAGCAAGCATAATGCTCCTCGTCAGAAAGACAAATCAAAGTACCCATGTGGGGTTTGTGGTTTTGGCGTTGGTAGTAATTCGATCTTCTGCTCGGGCTGCCAGCATTGGACCCATCACAAATGCACTAATATTAAGGTTTTTAGAGTTGATCCAAACTTTTGATGTAGAAAATGCAGAGGTGAAATAACAGAGGTAAATGATAATGATCCTGAAATCATCAATATTGAAGACGAATCACTTGAAGTCGTCAAATCGTTTTGTTATCTTGGCATTACCATCAACCAGTCAGCCACATGTTTTGATGCAACTACGGATCGAGTTTGTAAAGCATGGCGAAGCTTTAGACAGCTTCTAGCGATCTTAACAAACAAATCGATTTCGCTGAGGCAGCGGGGTTATGTCTACCGGTCCTCCATTAGAAGCATTCTTCTATATGCGTCTGAGACCTGGGCTTTGAAAGTCGATGACCAATATCGCTTAGAAAGGAATGAAAACTCTATGATCCGCTGGATGTCTTCTGTAAAGTTAAGCGATCGCAAATCAACTGCCAGTTTGAGAGAGATGCTCGGCATCTGTGATATCACTAGTCAACTGAGATACAATCGCTTAAGATGGCTTGGGCATCTTGAGAGAATGGGCGACAAATGGCCCAATACGATACGAACTTTCGAAATTGAAGGAAATGTTGCTGCAGGCGGATAAAAGAAAAAGTGGATTCACTGCGTGAAAAAAGATCTTTCTTATCTTCGTCTTCCTGCTAATCTTGCTGAAGATCGCTCAGTGTGGCGCGCTCGAATCAAGCCTCAATGTGGCATTGTCCAACCCCCAAACAGAGGGAACCACGGACGTTAAACCAAAGAGTAGAGAGTAGAGTACCATATTGAATCATCAAATAATTATATCCTTTATCAATCTTATTACTCTAATCAATAATATACTTATCTCCCTTATTAACATTACTCATTATTAAATCACATTTTGAATTATAACTATCTAGATCATATTCTAGTTTATTATTTTGTTGTTTAGTGCTATTATCACCTAAAATATATCTTAGAAGGTCTCCAACCTGTTTTCTATCTGGCGTAGCTTTTTAGTATTTTTTCACTAAGATCATTCAGATCTCTTATAACATATTTATTTCTAATCTTCTGAATCACAAGACCGCATTCTTTTATTTCAATAAGATCACTTTTATTTCCATCAACTCTGTTTAATAAATTCGTAGTGTAATTATCCATATCTTTCATAATATAACATTAGCAATATATCTTTAATTTAATAGTCTTTAAGCTTTCCAATTGAATCCATGAATTAAAAATATTATCATATCCTTTTCGTTTAACCAATGCTTAATTCTTCTTATAATCTCGTCGAATAACTTTTCAAATGCTTGATTCTTCTTATAATCTTGTCGAATAAATTTTCAAATTCTAAACACATCTTGTTTGTATCCCTTTATTATTAAGATCTTTTTTTAGTTTTTAAGTGACTGGATTTGTATATTGGATCTCATCAGTCAGAAATATCTCTTCTGACCAGTTTTCTGTGTGGGATTTATCGAATATAGCTTTCTTTTAAATTTACTTATCCTGAACTTATCATCTATTGTAAATTTTAGTTGCTGTCTTANTTATCATATCCTTTTCGTTTAGCCAATGCTTAATTCTTCTTATAATCTCGTCGAATAACTTTTCAAATGCTTGATTCTTCTTATAATCTTGTCGAATAAATTTTCAAATTCTAAACACATCTTGTTTGTATCCCTTTATTATTAAGATCTTTTAGTTTTTAAGTGACTGGATTTGTATATTGGATCTCATCAGTCAGAAATATCTCTTCTGACCAGTTTTCTGTGTAGGATTTATCGAATATCTTTCTTTTAAATTTACTTATCCTGAACTTATCATCTATTGTAAATTTTAGTTTCTGTCTTAATGTTTCCATATTACCATATAGCTTAAAATGAGGTCCCTTGATTCTTTTTGCTAGCTTGTGTTGTTGTCATTTTAATACTTGAATGTTTTTTATGAGTGTATTCTTTTACCAATTAAGGTAGTTTATCAAGGTACTGTGTATTATCTTGAATAGTAAATTGTTTGTACATCTTGGATTTAATTGTACGATTAAATCTTTCAACAGCCACAACCTTACCTTTGTTAAAAGTACTATACATTTCAATATTATTATCATTCAGCCATTTTTGGAATAGTTTATTACAAAATTCTGACCCATCAATAAACCATAATTTGGTTGGTATTCTTCTTTAAAGACAGTTTCAAATCCTTCAACTACACTTTTACTAGTCGTATTTTTTATAGGAACAATCCAAGCATACCTTGAAAATAAATCAATATCCATTAATAGATACTTGTAGCCTTTATTCCATCTATAAAACTGATGCATATCAACAAGAGCAGCTCACCAAATATCATCCACTTGATTCACATGCCGCTGAGTAAATTTTCTTTTAACAGGTTTATAAAGCTCATTAGTCAAAGGCTTCATGCGTTTTTTTGACTTAATACCTAATTCAAGGGATCGCTTCACTTTAATTAATACTTGTACACCTACCTCAAGGTCTTTCTTTAAAAGGAATTTCAGATATCATATTTAACATTCTGCCGTCTGCCTTATGTTTATCTTGCAAATTCTTTGATAAACTGTAATCAATATCGTGACATTGATATATGCTATAAAGTCTATTAATAGGACAACGATAAGATGCATTATGTGATGAGAGTCTTTTTTCAAGTTTATTTCCTGGTTCACAATAGATGTATTTTTTTAAGAGTAGGTTCGCATATGTAATTCACTTAATTTTGATAAATGCTCTTGAATATCAACTACTCCACCTCTTTTCATTGTCAGATGTCTTTTAATGTTTATTTGAATTAGCTGTTTGTTGGTTTCACTTAGCACAATATGTCATATATAATCCAGCTTAACTATTATTATAATATTATACTAATCTGTTTGAAAGAATGATAAGAGAACATTCCTAGTTTTTCTTTTTAGTCTTTTTAACCTTTTGCAATTCTTTATCAATTTTTATTAGTTTATTATTAATATCTTTCATCCTTTTTAATGTCTCATTTGCTTATATTTTAACATCCTCTTTTTTCTTCTTATCTTTACAGAATTCAATTCAAACACGCAGTTTGCTTTACGCTTTATCCTCTCTGAAATAAAATCCTGTCTCTTTGTGTTTGATCTAGGTTCTTTTGATGGTAAAATAGAAGGATCAAGCACCTTAAGGTCCCAATAATGAACCTGTTTTCGTTTAACACACCCCTTCATCGAACATGGTTTCAAATTTTTATTCAAACCACAAGTACATTTTTCATCATCATTATCACACCCACTACCTTTACTACAATTTTGCTCAAAAAAGTTGAGCATGAATTTACCTTTCTTAGAAGTCTTATAGTACTAGTGTGAATTAGCTGTTTGTTTCTTACACTTAACACAATATGTTATGTATAAGACAGTTTAATTGTTTCATCAAAATTTTTCATACAAGTTTTACGGTCTTTGCTTAAAACAAAAATTCATACGCTCCTAATATATCAAATAATTTTTAATCAGTGGTATTCTCCTTAGCAATTAAAATGAGTTTTTTGTTATTAGAGGGTATAGACAGATGACTACAATTTAAACGGATCTTCTGTGGCACATCATAATAGCTTTGTGATAACTAGATCAGAGTTACTTGATTATGTCTACCGTCTGTATAGTGGTTCGTTCTAGTTTCAAATCTTTTCTGAAGCATTGATCAGATTATCAAACATTACAAGTTTTCTCTTACCGTTAGGAAATTAACAGTATTTATTCTTTCATCAGATCCTTTAATGTCCAATACAACCTTCTTTGGAATGCCGTCCATTAATTTTATTAGATATTGTATCTTTTCTTGGTGCCTGTTGTATACATATAAATCTTGTCACGGTACACTAATGGTTTTCTCAAGATATGCATCCGTAAATTTGTTTTCCCTGAGTTCAAAACCTCACATATTAACAATCTTTACTCCTGATCCATGAAGTTGTTTAATATTCTTTTTGTATCTTCTCTTTTATTAATATCATAATTTGGTATCTTCATGTTTAATATACCAGTATATTAAATAAGTGTTAAAATGCACTTATCTTAATAGATGTGTTATAATGCATTTTACTTATCACACCTAATATATCAATATTATGAACATATGTCACAACAACAAGATCAGTGTTAAAAAGCACTTATTTATCCAACCTACTATTACATGGATATTAAAAAAATAAAGAAGCTTACAGAATGATCTTTTAAAATCGATGATATGAAGACAGCTATTAGAAACACAGTTATGAAGTATAAAGATGATGAAATGGATTTGTATCCATTTAATCACTGTTATAAACTGATTAATAGCACTATTTGTTCCACCAAATTGGAAGCTATAATATAATGATGCATAACCTTTGTTAATCATAAACGTGTTAAAACAGAGAATATGCGGTGGCTTTGAGGCAGCGCAGTTAAACTAGGTACTGGTCAGCTCTCTTATGTTGGTGAAAACCATGGCACCGTGTGGTTGGAACTATTGTGCCCGATTCTTTTTGCTATATATGTAGAATTTTCATCATGGGAAATAAGTGCCCTTTGAAATTTTCAAACCGTGTAAGTATAGCCTTCAAAGCTTATTTAGGAATTGGTGTTGGAGAACAGGACAAAACTTGGGATCAACACTTCCGTTGTGAGTATTGCAAGAAGACACTTTAAGGTTAGTCTTGGTTTAATCTTAATATCCAGAAACGCTGCATCGAATCCTTATTCCAAATAAAATCTTTTGTAGGTCAAAGTACGTAGTAACCAGATAGCTAATACACTGGACTACTGTTCATGCTACCTGCCTCTACAAGAAAAACTACATTTGGCAGTATCTTTTGCCCGAATGACCACGTCAAAGCCGTAGAATTTACCAATATGTGTGTGGAAGCTACACATTCCTTCAGCGTCGATTAGATATCAACAGCTTCGTTAAACAAGCATATTTTGCTTACTTTGAACTAAGATTAGGCGACCAAGACAAGTCATGGGCTCCACACAAGATTTGCAGGACTTGTTATGAAAAGCTTAGGTAATGGAGCAAAGGAAAAAAAGTAAACATGCCATTTGCAATTCCAATGATTTGGAGAGAGAGACGAAGGATCACAGTTCCGATTGCTACTTTTGCACAGTAAAAACAAGTGGTTACGGCAAAATAAGTAAACACAAAATTATTTATCCAAGTCTTGAATCTGTAATCCGTCCAGTGCCACATTCAGACGATCTACCGATCCCTGTTTTTAGAGAGTTTGAGTCAGAAGTTGAATCTCAACCAACACGTAACTCAGATTCAGGAAGCTTAGAGGTAGTATTCGATTGCAGCCCAAAGCAATGTAGTCAAGCAGATGTTAATGATCTTGCAAGAGACTTGAATCTCTCTAAAAAGGCATCTGAGTTATTAGCTTCTAGGCTCGGAGAGAG
>RDPX01000166.1:1545408-1561284 GCA_003991215.1 Morbakka virulenta | reverse complement strand
ACAAAATTATTTATCCAAGTCTTGAATCTGTAATCCGTCCAGTGCCACATTCAGACGATCTACCGATCCCTGTTTTTAGAGAGTTTGAGTCAGAAGTTGAATCTCAACCAACACGTAACTCAGATTCAGGAAGCTTAGAGGTAGTATTCGATTGCAGCCCAAAGCAATGTAGTCAAGCAGATGTTAATGATCTTGCAAGAGACTTGAATCTCTCTAAAAAGGCATCTGAGTTATTAGCTTCTAGGCTCGGAGAGAGGCATTTACTTCGCGATGAGGTTCACATTTCACATTTCCGCACGAGAAAAGCAGAGTTTCTCAAGTATTTCAGCTCAGAGCGAGGATTTGTTTTTTGCAATGACGTACAAGGTCTATTAATTCACCATGGTAAACCTACTTCTCGGCCAGCAAAGGGGATTCACCAAATACCCCTGTTTTCTTTGCATGTGGGACAGCAGAGATCGAAAAAAACATTGGTCAAAGAAAGACTGGCAAGAGAGCAAAACGTTGAAGAAAAGTGATCCAAATGTTGTGAACCAGCCGATCGTATCCAGAGAGAAGATAACTTTTCCACCATTACCCATTAAGCTAGGAATCATGAAGCAATTTGTTAGGTCTCTCGAAGAGGATAGCCCCTGCTTCAATCACATAAGAGAAGTACTTCCAGCAGTAAGCTGCGAAAAGGTTCGAGCAGTTGATTCGCGATGAAAGTATGATAGGAAAAATGAATGCCACAGAGAAAGAAGCCTGGATTGCATTCAAGGATGTTGTGTCGCAATTCTTAGGAAATGAAAGAGATGAAGACTACAAGTACATTGTTTCAAGACTGCTTTATTCCTTCGAAAAGCAGGGATGTAATATGAGTATAAAGCTACACTTCCTATTTAGTCATCTCGATCATTTACCAGAAAACCTGGGTGATGTGAGCAAAGGAGAGAGATTTCACCAAGACCTTCGTGATATTGAGGAGAGATATCAAGGACGATGAGACTCGCACATGCTAGCAGATTACTGTTGGAGCATCAAAAGGGACCTGCCTCAGAAAAAACACTCTCGAAAGAGCTATAAGCGACGTTTCTTACCAGCATAAATTGTAATGTATACTACTATCTTGCGCCATGACACTGACGTTGATTTGAACAAGTTCATGACTAGTTTTTTTTCTCCAATTTTTCATAATTAATCTCTTAATTAGTTTAGTTTATTTCAATTCTTCTTGTCTGCACTGTGTTTTATAAGCATTTGTTTTGCTGTAATTCTGTTTTTGCACACTAAGAGCTAAATTGTTTTGAAAACTTTTGTAGCTGAATTTTCATGAAAAATCACATTTTTCCTGTCTGGTGGTATGTTGTACAGCAAAACCTGGACGTGTAGTGCCAAAAGTAAGGCCATATTTGGAATTAGCGCATCAGATTTACTCAACAAATGTGTAAATTTCTCATTACTTAAGATCTTTGTTCCCCAGTGTAATCTATCATCTATTGGTGAAAAAGTCTTATCAAACTTAATATCAAAAGTCACTAAAGATTTAGCTAAAAGACCTACTGAGAAAGCTGTTAGTGAAGGTGCTAGTAAGCTTGGTTTTAAAACAGGTGAAATTATTGCTAAAATATAGATAGTAAAATTAATAAAAAACATTACAAACTATAGAAAACAAAGTTGAGAAAATAGTAGAATTACTGAAGTTACATTCAAATAATAAGAGTAATCAACAGAAAGAACATAAATCAAATAACAAATATCAAGAATTATCATTAGAATTTGATAAATTACTGTAATAAAAGCTTTATACATCATTAACATAAAATGAGTTTTAGATCCCCGAAATATTGTCAAAATTATCAATGTGTCAGTAGACGTAACCACACCTTTGAACCACATCAAAATAGAGAATATAAAAAACAACTAATTATTATTTTGTTATTGATAGCAGTTCTGAAAGCATACAACTAGATCTATTCAAGTCATATCTAGAGATTGGTCTTAAAGTAAACAAAACACCAGATTGTGGAGATCTAACTGTTAATGATAACAGCAATATTAAATTCAGGCTATAGTTTAATTTGAGGAATACATATTGAAAACGTGGTGTTGCTGTGTACGACTCGCTAGATATTAATCATACTATTCATATTAAAAATTTACTTGAAATTGGTACTGGTTATTCTAACAGTGTGGGTTCTACCAAGTTTTATTAAAAAGGATACAGATAAAAAAGCAACAGATACTAATCTATGCTTTGAAACAAGAAAAGCTATTCTTGCTGGTAGCAATGCAGTTAATTAATATTATCCAACCTCTCATTAGATATTAATTTTTGACGGTTTTGGAGATCAGATTGTTTTGTTTTTGAAGTTGATTGCAATGTTATTTTTAGAAATGATTCAACAGATTCTCGATATATAGTAAAAAAATTCAAATTATGGGTTCCAAAGATGACATTTGATTTTCAAAGTAATAAGGCATTTTTAGAAAAATATCCTAAACCACACATTTGGGACTATGACCAGGAAAAAATTGTTAGTTTAACAACAACAAAGATGTTTTCAAACTTTCAACATCCATTAGAACGCCTTAGCATGTTTTTATTTGGTGTCTAAATAAAAGTAAGATGATGAATTTCCAAACAATACTTTGTTGGGATTCTTGCAGAACCCAAGTCTTTTCGTTGACCTTCTGTACGGGTATAGAGAACCTCTTTCTAATAGTGACATTTCTGAATGTAGTCACAGATTGTACCTATAGATTTATGTATAAGGCTAATAAAGTACATGCCTACGGATACATGCCTATGGATATTGCCAATGCAATCGATAAAGTATTCCATGCTGGCTTGCTCCAAATGTTTGATTCCTTTGGGATCACTGGGGCTAGTAATACAAAAATATCATTTGTCATAGCTCAATTTGAACTGAATAATGGAACTTTAATCCTGAGGAGTCGTGGCTTAGTGGTTAGAGCAGTTGCACCGTGACCAAGCAATTCCTAGTTCGATTACCCGTACGGGCGAAGACTTTGAAATCTTGACAAATGAAAAAGCCATTGGTTGGCGTCAGAAAGGGCATCCGACCAAGAACAAGTCCCCGTGAAGGGCACCGTCTGAGCCCCAGTTATTAGAGAAAACAACGTTAAAATCAAAAAAAATTTTGTTAATGGAGATTTCATCCCACAGTTAGCTTTAGGACCTAAAACAAAGCTCTGCAGAATCAACAATTCAGTGATTGAGTATAAAAAAACTTTTATCATGCTTGAAAATTATTCCTTAATCTATCTAATCACCAAACAAACAAACAATGCATAGTCTCTCTATGTTGATCTAACAAATCAACAAGATGGTTTAGATAACTCAATGCAACCATGCACTTAATGCATCTTTTGATATGATTTATCAGGAAACCCTACAGCGAACTATATTATGATGGGGTGGTTTTATACTCAGGGGTTGAGTTGGTTTTCTCGGTAGTAAAGTAGTTATTGCAGTTTAAATTAATGAAATCATTAATCATACATATTATATGAAATTTTACTAACCCTATTATATACTTTGGCAGAATATTTGATTTTGTTAAAACATTGATGAATAAGGCTCCTATCACAATGAGACTATCGTATAATGATCTAACGTCTGGCTCTGATGAATTGATGTTAACTAGATAACAAATTAACAGAATCCAAAAAGCTAAAAATACTTCAAAAGGTATAGACTATTCAAAAACTCAAATGAGTCATGTTGTTTAAAAAGGGGGGTCACTGTTTTCTAGTCTGATGACACTTGGTACTAAACGTCTACCTATGACAACAAAAGTAGCTTCCAAAGTACTTCCTGTTCTTGGAATTGGAGCTACACAAGCTCTAGAACCTTATCAGTTGATAAAATGCTTGGAAAAGCATCAGAACAAATTGGTGCTTACCAGAATCAATTGTATCACATGTTTATCATTTGACAAAAACACAAAAGGAAGAGCTTATGAAAGCAATTAAAAATGATATTGATTTCGCGATTCAGCCTAATAAAAAACAAATGACTGGGGGTTTTGTGGGCACTATCCTCAGTGGTTTTTGCTATTCCCTTAATAGCTAGAGCCTTTGTTGGCGGCCTCCAAAGTAGACCAAAAAGTAATGGTTTTCAAAATAAAAAACCAAGTCAATTGGCAAGAGGATGACAAAATAGACCTTATTTTGATATGTTAGTAACATAGCAATCTCCATTTTTAGGTAATGGTGTAAAAAAAAGGGCAAAAAACAGAAACTCAAAAAGAAAATTGGTAAGGGCCTTTTCCTAGACAAATCATCACCTTTCACGTATATCCCTATATTAGGAACCATAATAAAAACCAATGAAAACAAAATTTGTAAAACCTTTAAGCAACTATGCCCTATCAGCATGGAAAAAGTACCTACAGATTATAAGTTTTAATGGAGTGTTTTCAAGAAATAAGATTGTTATTCAAAGTAAAATGGGTTAGTAATTATTAATCCCGATGAGGACCCAATACTTGTCGATGATTCCCAAGCACCTGGAACTCTGGGTTTGGTTGTTAGTTGAACCCATTATCACCTTATATTTCGATAGTAACTGTCTTAACTGTTCCCAAGAAGTAGTTAGACTGTCTGATAAATTTGGTGTTAATTATGTTGATAATTACAAAACTAAAGCAAATGCTGGTGAATTAAATAAATGTTGTTGTTTATCTATTTATTGGAATGTACCAGCAGGAAAAAACAAATCTAGTGTTTGGTGTGTAAGAAACTATGTGATTTTACTGAAAGAACATCACCAGGATCCAGTAAAATGACTTTGGAGATGAAAATCCAAATGGAAATGTTGGCCTTAAGGGTAGTGTAACGTTTTTTGCTTTGTACAAAAATAAAGTCATTTCTGATCAAGACATTAAGCTGCAACATTACTTGCTTTGTGAGGATTGGAACAACATTGATCCTGCTAAAATTACTTTCACTTACATTATATACACAATTTAATATAATGGGGCCTAAAATTTGTTTGAAATATTTAAAAGAAAAATTTCATATCATAAATGAATTATACCCATATGATCAAATGATCAAATTCTAAAAAGTGCTATAATTAATCACTATTTAACATGTAATACGCAGAGTGAATTAATACAAATAATGATACCCTTGAAGAGCATGATCAAAAGATAGGTCTTGGAAATAGTTGTTTAACTCATGTATTAGAAAAAAATATTTGGAAATATAAATTGTTATCATATACACTTCATGATCCTATGGTCGCTTCTACACCAAATATAAAAAAGTAGAGATTATTGTTATGTTCTATCTTCTGATAGAATACCTCGTTATTTTAAATCACCACCATTATTAGGTCATATTACAGGTTTCATTTGGAGGAATATTAAGAGCAACCAATATTAAGTGATATTATTATAATCATATGTTAATAGTAAATGGAAGATGGCTATTGTAATAATGATATACGCAACGATTTAATTGATATCGGAGAAATAATATGTGGTTTTTGTAATAAAAAAATAATTGAGTGTGAAAATAAAATAATAGAAAATATTATTATTGTCATGATAAACAGGAAATAATTGACGATAATAGTGAGATTGTGTGTATTAAATGTGATTTTGTACACGTGTCATAAAAATCCTGATGAATATATTGATTATTATGAAAACAGATACCAAAAAGTTGAAAAATCAGTTTACCAGAAAAAATATCATGTTTTGACATCAATTTTCAAATTCAATATCGAATACAATATCGATATTAACACTAATAAAAAAGACCAAATGTTACAAGTTTTTGATGAAATAGATAAGATAATTTCAGACATTTCCTGTAATAGAAAAAGAATGATTAATATTGAATTTATTCTAAGTAAGTGATATAGGATGTTTAATCTACCATTTGATTAAATTGATAAAACCCCGACAAGCAAAAATAGAAATACTATTATTAAGAATAGAGATTATTGGAATAAAATATTAAATTTGATTGGAGATAAAATAAGCACAATTATTAAAAAATAAATGACAATGTTTATTACCAACTTTTACTAATGCTTTTATTTAACATAAGGCGATTGATAATAATTAATAACCATCTTAGTTATAATAGCATAAAATACACTATTGTTTCTATGGTTAAATTCAATGATTGTTATTATAAAAGAGTCTTAAATATTTATACATTTTTAGTCTGTATAGTATATAGGAAGCATGAATGATCCTACATAGTAATCATTAATAGTTAACATAAATAGTAATCATAAAACTTTAGTACAAATTTTACTATGAAAGTTTACTACAAACTTTACTACAAAATTT
Organism: Morbakka virulenta; assembly: GCA_003991215.1. NCBI lineage: Eukaryota > Metazoa > Cnidaria > Cubozoa > Carybdeida > Carukiidae > Morbakka > Morbakka virulenta. The sequence goes on along the minus strand of RDPX01000166.1, from coordinate 1,554,970 downwards.
TACTACAAACTTCCTTACAAACTTATTCGTGTTTTAATTAACATAAGATGATTAATAATTAATAACCATCATGATTTAAGTTGTTAGTGCTCCTGTTACTAAGATTCATTGATATGATTGTTATCATAAAAGCCTAAAACAACAACAATTTTTCATCCTGTAAATTACATAGGAAACATAAAATTGTTATCATTTCATAATGGAATAAGGATTTTTCATTGCTTAACAAAGTTAAACAATTGTACATAAAACAAAAGCTTCGCTTTGTGAATACATGGCATCCTTTTTGTTGTGTTTTGTAAGGAAACAAATATGAGAGATCATCTTATAATACAATTGTTAAAATCAGACCAGATTTAACTATGAGCAAAACTCATAATTAAATCAAGTCTGCTTGCAACTTAGAATCCTCCATCCCCGTGCGAGTGTTTAAAAGTCTTACTTGCTTGCGCAAGCAAGTAAGCCATTCAAATACTTCGCATGGAGAGGATTCTATTGCCACAATGAAAAAATAAGATGAATCTATCATAGCATAACTAATCTGGAGCCTTAACTTCTCTGTTTTGGCTGGTTTTTTTAAACTTATTAAAGTTACTCTAAATTCTGGAGCTTTTCATATTATTTCTTTCCTTGTCTTTTTCAGTCACTCTGCCTGAAGATTGTGTATCCTGTTTTGGTCCAAATATTTTCATAGAACCTTTCCTTGATTTGTTTATGATTTCGGTGGCAATAGAAACTCTAAAAACTATCTCCAGGTCTGACTGCTGATAGCTAAAGAAAATAACCCCCAATGTTTATTTTAGCATGATACAGCTTTATCTTCTGGGTACTGTATGGACTCTGAAATACACGGCAAATATCTATGTTTACGGTCATAACTTGATGTTTAGCAAATTTCCGTAAAACAAACGAGACAATAATAATAATAATAATAAAAGTAAATTCATGATTTGAGCATGGCGTCAAGTACATGTACTTACATAGGAAATGAAACTGCTGGAAAAGAACAAACAAGACCATGGTGATAGAAGAGAATTCAGATAAGCATTACGGCAATTCGGAAATATTTAAAAGTCTTTTTCAGAAAAAAAAAATCGTGAGTTGAAAATTATTGGCAAGTGCATAAGCTATAAAGAAAACATATAATGCAAAAAGACCTTGGCTTGAGCTTGAACAACTGAAGCAAATTATTGGTTGAAAAGATTTACAACACGGCATTAAGTCATAGCATGTCAACTAAACTCTCTCCAGCACATTAAAAAATTAACGAGCATTTCCTTATATTTGAGAGAGCAATATTGTGTTTAAAGGATATAATGAAGGAAAATGTTGTTTGCAACAGTAGAGCCATATCTTGTTCCTCCACTTATGTGGGTACGGGCAACTGGAATATAAGATAACACATGGTGCTACACAGTTGAGTCTTGAAGTGTCTTGATTCGGCTAGCAAAATGATAAATCTTTTTTTAGCATGATACAGCTTTATCTTCTGGGTACTGTATGGACTCTGAAATACACGGCAAATATCTATGTTTACGGTCATAACTTGATGTTTAGCAAATTTCCGTAAAACAAACGAGACAATAATAATAATAATAATAAAAGTAAATTCATGATTTGAGCATGGCGTCAAGTACATGTACTTACATAGGAAATGAAACTGCTGGAAAAGAACAAACAAGACCATGGTGATAGAAGAGAATTCAGATAAGCATTACGGCAATTCGGAAATATTTAAAAGTCTTTTTCAGAAAAAAAAAATCGTGAGTTGAAAATTATTGGCAAGTGCATAAGCTATAAAGAAAACATATAATGCAAAAAGACCTTGGCTTGAGCTTGAACAACTGAAGCAAATTATTGGTTGAAAAGATTTACAACACGGCATTAAGTCATAGCATGTCAACTAAACTCTCTCCAGCACATTAAAAAATTAACGAGCATTTCCTTATATTTGAGAGAGCAATATTGTGTTTAAAGGATATAATGAAGGAAAATGTTGTTTGCAACAGTAGAGCCATATCTTGTTCCTCCACTTATGTGGGTACGGGCAACTGGAATATAAGATAACACATGGTGCTACACAGTTGAGTCTTGAAGTGTCTTGATTCGGCTAGCAAAATGATAAATCTTATATCGAGTAGTATGAAGGACTAGAAGGTCTAAGTAAAAACGTCTGAAGAAGTGCTCGGTGTCAGGAACATAAAGAGGAGCACTATTAATAAAACACCTGATTTTTTAATGTATGATACTCTAACATTGGATCTGAGAAACGAAGGTTTAGGCTACGACTTTAAAAAGAAGGAGAAAAATTCAGTTAATCAACTGCTACTTATGGTCATATAAGATCTAAGGAAGAACAATGGCCACAATGCGTCACTAAAAAACATATTTGACCTATTTAACAGAAATGGTGGCACAGAATTTGGGGGTGGGGGGAGAGAATTGTGGTGTGTTGATCATGAGCAGGAAAAAGGTTCGTTGAAAAGAGGAAATTGTTTTACCAGCCAAAGGAAAATATACCTGGGAATCCTTGAACCAGATGCAATCAAGAGTCAAGACGTGAGATATTTGTCCAGCAATGAATATGGAAAACGAGTTGATCCTATCTCGACAGTCAAAACTCAGTGATAAAACGAAGTTTACGCCATAAATTTTACAGAAGCTGTTGTAATGTTGCGCTATGGGCTGAAATGTTGAAGTGGGCCACAGAAGTGAAAAAGTTGTAAAGGGAAACAAAGAAAAATATGTCATTAAAACGAGTAATACACAAGCAACGTTGTCAGATTCTAAGTATATAAATGTTGGACATATTGGGTGGGAATAAAATTGCTGGGGGGGATGTGTTTAATATAACAAAGGACGGTTTATTGCTGGAGCAAAACGAAATGAAGGGTTACCAGCAAAAATAGTTTCAGTCAGTGTTTGCATTCTTAAGCTGTAGGTTGGATGGCATGGTAGCCAAGCTGTGATTACCCTTCCAACGGCTGGAGCTTATTTCAGTCCGTTTATTCTTCTTATATTTCTTGACGAAGAAATTGGATGTCTTCCTCTACCTCTGCTACCATCCACTTTCCCATCTATTAACGTGCGGCGCAAAGCATTTCTCGAACGGCGTGGCCAAATATCAGACTTTCTTTCTCTGTATGATGTTTAACCGACGTTTTCGATGAATTTATATCCACAACATTTTTTATTGTCAATCTTCTTCGCCCATGACCCTTGAGCATACTGCGGTATGCCTACAATGCAAGTGCTGAAAAGCGTTTGTACATAAACTTTGACACATTGTTAAGATTAGTTAAGTTATGAACTCCTGAAACAAAAGACCTTTTTCTCATTAGTCAATTATTACTAAATAAATACAAAGGTCTTGATGTTATGTTCAAATAAAAAATTAGGATTTTGACGATGAATAAAAAACTGTCCTTTAATTCAACTTCAAAATTTGAGGCACCAGAGGCCATAATGGATAAATAGCCTAGGGATGCATTCGCATGTTTATAGGTTGTAAGGTGTTGTGATACGGTAGAAGGTTTGTTGTTGACACGTTTTCTTGTTAAAGGGGAAACTCGTAAGTGTTCCTATGCTCTGACGTTCAAGAGACGTATGACTTTACCATAATAGACGTCCTTACAGTAGCGTTCACATATCGACCTCATGCTGAAAATCCCCTCTTTCGTGCTTTTTCTAGATACACTTTGCATATCACTTATTTCCTTTTTAATCTTCGTTTCATTTTCCCTCAAAATTATTCATAACAACATAATTGAGTGTTATGTGTTCTGTAAACATCGTTATCTGTGGTCTCTTAGAGAGCCTTTCAAAATGTTGTTCATCATGTTGTATGATGTAATACTTAACTGTATGGGGATTTAATGCTTCATGATTAATCAATTTCACTGCTTCACCCAATGCTTTGGTCATTTCTGACGTCAGCTGATGGCTGCCAGAATCTTCTCCTGTTTTAAAACCTTCTATGCTTCCCCTTCTTCTGATAATATATCCTCTCCATCTTCATTCGCTATTACTGCTACATTTTCTAACTCATCATAGACTATACTTTACCTAACTCATCATAGACTATACTTTACCTGGAAAAATCCTATTTCGTACCAGTAAGTGATGTCAAGGTATGTAGAAAATTCAACTCCGAACTAAAATGTGACGAAATTATTACCAGCGACAAAATCATAAGTGACGAAACGAAGCAGGTTTCAGCTATAAAATAACGCCTTAAGTTTCAGGGTCTTAGCAAACTGAAATCCAAGCTAAAACAAAAATCTCTGCAGTACGAACCTCAAAGCAATAACCCTGATATAGATTAAAGCTTAATCCATCAAAGGATGGGGCCAGGTTTAAGGCCAAGGCANCTTAGAGAGCCTTTCAAAATGTTGTTCATCATGTTGTATGATGTAATACTTAACTGTATGGGGATTTAATGCTTCATGATTAATCAATTTCACTGCTTCACCCAATGCTTTGGTCATTTCTGACGTCAGCTGATGGCTGCCAGAATCTTCTCCTTTTTTTAAAACCTTCTATGCTTCCCCTTCTTCTGATAATATATCCTCTCCATCTTCATTCGCTATTACTGCTACATTTTCTAACTCATCATAGACTATACTTTACCTGGAAAAATCCTATTTCGTACCAGTAAGTGATGTCAAGGTATGTAGAAAATTCAACTCCGAACTAAAATGTGACGAAATACAACTTTAAAGCAAATTTCATACCTTCTGTACTGGAAGGCCATAAAACAGCATTACAGCAAGTCTCTGCCTGACTGTTTTCTTCATCTGGAATGAAATGTTTTAAAAGTACCTGCTTAGATTAAAGCAATTCGTATTACTACTTTCCATATATTGAAAAACACTGTTATCATTAACCAGAGGATTAAATTCGACCTAGGCATACATGAATCCAACTGGGTCGTGTATTTTACAAGATATCAATCCATCTGACTCTTTAAAATTAATACGAGGAAAATTCATTAAATCAGAGCTCTGGACTTTTAAAAGGGTTACATTACAAGTGTTATTTTCTAAAAAATGTATTTAACTTTTCAATGCTATCATTTTCTATTTTCAAACTATATGGTAACCATTGTGTCCCTAGTTCGAAGAGGATTTGACCAGACTCTGTGATGATACTAGCAATGGTCATAAGAACAGCCAGGGCATGACAACAAAAAGCGATCATTACATGAGAATTATTATCTTGATATGAAATGAATAAGCTGTTAAACCTCTTAAATATGAAGGAAAGTTGAAGAATTGCAGGAAGGTATTTAGATCCTACTCCAAGATGCTGAGATATGTAAAATTTTATCAAACGCAGTGTCCTACTTGACTTTTATTTCGAATTGTAAATGAATGCGAAAAGAAATTAATGGGCAAAATGTACTAGAGTCATTGGTGATACCATTTATAAGTAAAATGCTTGTACCAAAAGTTTCAGTGGCATAGCAAGAATGACTCGTCGAGCTTAATCAGAAGCCGACATCAGAGTCAGAAGGGCACTACCGTGGAAGGCACTATATAAGAAGAAAAATATTTGGGCCTTTTAAATTCATCAAAATCTGAAGCGCAGGCTTTTTGTTGCCCCTGTGCAATGCATTCCTCCCTACGAAGCAGAGATCTGGGAACTAACAGCTCACCTGGAAAAAACATTAGATGCTATATATACCCTCATGCTGGAAGTAGGGCTCGGAGTCGCATTGGGAGCTCACCTGACCAGCAAAGAGCTTTATAGAGAAGTTTAGATACCAAAGAAAGGGACTTGCCGGCATATTTTAAACGCCATACTGAACTGCCAGCCAGAGACCAAGCTCTATGGCTGCCTTCAAATGAAAAAAGAAGAAAAGGAAAACCATTGGGTACTTTCATCGAAACCCTTAAGCGCGACACCACAGTTGAAAATACTGCTTTGATACGCACCGTTTTGGAAAGAGAGATGCCTGGTGAGCTTCGAGATCTCCATTACATCATCTCAACATCATCATTTCTCTAAAGAACTAACTGATTCACAATTTAATACATTTTGACGTAGAAATCCTTACTATCTTGCCTTTTACAGGCACCAGACATATCACAATAACGATGGTCAAGTACGAAATAATTCTCTCTGGTAATTCCACTTTACATTGTAAGCAATAGATAAGCAATAATGCAACCAAAGGTCATACTCTCTGCTTTTCGATAGACAAAGTTCTTTGAGAAACGTACGATAAAAGAAGTGGTCTTACGACTAAATACCATACCTGTAACACCACCCATTAACCAAGGACCCTCCTTAGAAATAACCCAAACATTGACAATTCTGAATTCAGGACGACTGGGAGCATTTTTTTGATCTTCTGATAGTTATCCCTCGGAAATGTTTTTATTATTTTCCGCTAAAAAATGTGCTTCTAAAGTCAATAAAGTCATTGTCGATATCAGAAAAAGTCCTATACCAGACTCTTTTCAAAGTAAACGGCTATTAAATGACGCTAGAAATCGTTAGAAATCGTTAGAAGGGGGTCTCAGGCTGGAGATAGTAGCCTTCAGGACATTGATCATCAGTGGAGATCATTGCTGATCGACGACGTTGTGAAGAACGGTGGGTGGGAAAACACAGGGTTTGTGGATTTTTGGAAAGGAAGCCCTGCCTGAATACAGGAAACTGGGCATTTTCATATTGGAGATCAAGGCACTACCACAGAGCACAGCAGCAGTGGAGAGAACATTCTCGAAAATAAATAACAATAAAATGAAACTCAGAAATAGACTTTCTATTACTACTTACAATGGAGGCAGTTGTAAAAGTAAGTGGTACAGGGCAAATTTTGAAATTGATGAACGTCTTGTCCACCTGCATGCAAATGCAAGAAATGCTTATATGCAGAAATATGCTAAATTAGAGCGAGAAAACATTGTAAGTTTTGATTAAAAAAAGAAACATTGCTTATATATTTGTTGATGATTGCAAAAATTTCAAATTTTTGCTAGCTTTGTCTCCTAGTTAACATGTACTCTTTACTGCCTAATAGAAGGGGGGTTGGAAAAATCTCCAAAACATAATAAGCGGGTGGATGGAAAAGCCGGGAGGGGGGTTCAAAATCCCAAGTTAGAAAATAGGCACGTTTCTTTTTCGCTTTTATCTAAGATAAGATTGCAAAACCTGAAGGTGCTATACTATGTCGTCCGTGAAATGTATGATATGACGTCAAGAAAAAGGAAAAACTGAAATATCATTCTAGATCTTTGTCTTGGGTGGATTGTATTTCAAAAATTTAATAGCCGCGGGGAAGGGGGTTTGGAATAAGAATGTGGAAAAAATTAATTAGCGCGGGGATGTCTATTAGGCACCAAAGAGTATACATTGTTTATAAATAAAAAATGCATACATGTTTTTGGAAGATTTATATCGGGCAGTGCCCATTTGTCTATCACCTTTCAATACCTCTTCCCCAAAATTATCTAGTTACTTCACTGTCTGAGTAAAAAAAATTGCAGGGAAAATCGATGAAAAGTAGGGGAAAGTGGGGTAAAGTAGTGAAAAGTAGGGGAAAGTAGGGGAAAACAAAGTTAATTGACGTAGGGGAAAGTAGGGAAAAACGCATGCGCGGTAGGTGAAAACAGCAAAGGCTTAGTGGGAACACTGGTCTCAGCTGAAGTTAACGTATTATGCTAAAACTTTTAAAGCTCCTAGTTCCACTCAAAAGCATGCGCCTAAAGAATTTTGTAGACGTGACGATAACATTTTCCCTAAAGGTAAATCTATCATTCCTCTTATTTTTGATGTCTTTCTTGACCTCTTTAGAAGATAAAACAACTTCTGGATCGATAATTTGCCGTCAACTTTTCTCTTGGGGACTCTGATCTCGTTTTGTCTAACTTTCTATTGCGCTACTTTGATGATATCAGTAAGCTCTCCATAATGCCTTTCCCCTGTTGCTGCAGTCATTTCTTTTCTAGATCAATCCACTGAATCTTGCCCTGTAATTGTCCCGCGGAAAAGTTCTCTTGTGCTTTCTTCTTTGCTTTAAAAAACCTTCAATAAACGTCTTTCTAAATTTTTGCTTTTTCGTCTTGTTGGAAAAGCCCATTGATGGTTTCTGTCCCTAAAAATGCTCGAGACTTCTTCCATAATCATAACTATTGCACTAATAGTTTTTTTTTCAATCTGTAACAAAGTGCTTGAACGACTAAGGAAGGATCACATGGTCATACACTTCTTGTCTCTCGAACTTTTCTCAGCAATATGGTATCCATAACTCTCGATCCACAGCACATTTCCCACATGTCAATATTGGGATATCCTATCACACTCTCGCCGACAAGGGCTGTTGTCTCCAAAACGTCTTCAAGACATTTTGTGAGGATAAGCATTCTAGCCTACTCCATAAACTGAGGTTGTATAGCATTTTCGGTAAAATTGTAGACATCATAGCATCTTTCTTAGACATCAAACTTGTCATAGATGACCAATTACCTGCTTTAAAAATTCTGGCGTTTTTTAAAGCTTTATTATGAGACATATTTATTTCAGTTTTTTATAAATAGCCTACCCCAGACAATCTTAAGTGTCATTGCTGTTCCAGGTAATGCCACTCTTTACTCATCCATTACTCATCCGAGTAAACTTTCTTTTTTTGATTAATCTTAGATTAATGACTCCCCACAGCATGACCTTCAATCTATTGTTGATTGGGATTACCAGTGGCTTGGCACTTTCAGTGCTACTATCACTAAGGTCCTCAAGACACGAGTCTCCTAATCCATTTTCTGTTCCATTGTTGGTTCTTCTCTGTCTGAAAATTAAGCCCCTCAACTTGTGGACTTTTTCGTTTCTGGTAGCCTTTCCTGGAGTCAATACATTGAAGAAATGGCCAAGTCATCAGCAATGAAAGTAGGTTTTCTCAAGAGAGCTTGCTAAAGTCTTTTTGCTAAAGCCATTATCCATGTCTATAGGAGATTAGTCAGGCTATGCATGGAGTATTGTTGTCATGTTTGGGCTGAAGCTCTAGAAAAGACAAGGCGAAAAATGGCACATTGCCATCAAAGGAGGAGGTCAAACTGGTGAGATTACCTTGAGACTTCAGAGAGGTTTTAGCAAACTAGACACACTTGCGCAGGCCGTGGCTGAAGACTCACACCGCATGCTGCCTGTCAACACCAATGACTTCACGGAAGACGAGATCAAGAAATCTATGAAAATACTGAGGAACAACAAGTCTCCTGGGTTCTATCACTGCTAACGTCACTTGGATGTACAGTCTATGCAACCAAATGAAGTCTGGTGTTGTCCCAGTGGTCTAGAAAAAGGTAAAGTTGTTTCCACCCTAAAAGAAAGAGCCCTTTTAGAATGTGATAACTTGAGGGGAGTCACCTGGTTGACTCATTAAAATGTAACTTACAGACCTGGACAAGCTACTTCCAGCTTCGCTCTTCCTTATGATCTAATTAAGCCTTTTGATTTTCCACAATATTTCCTGACTGAGACACAGGGGAGCTCTCTCTGTCTCTCTCTCTCTCTCTCTCTCTCTCTCTCTCTCTCTCTCTCTCTCCCTCTCTTTCCC
>RDPX01000166.1:1495993-1543565 GCA_003991215.1 Morbakka virulenta | reverse complement strand
TCTCTCTCTCTCTCTCTCTCTCTCTCTCTCTCTCTCTCTCTCTCTCTCTCTCTCTCTCTCTCTCTCTCTCTCTTTCACCGTTGAGCTTAAGGCAACTCTCTCAAGCCTTGTTGACATGCCATACCATCGCAAGAGCTCTACATCTGGTTAGGCTGAGTAAGACCAATTTTGTAAAATTCTTGCTGATTTTCCTTGGTATTCAGTCTTCAGCAAATTAGCCTCTAATGTAATAGCTGAATTCACAGAATGGCTTTGGATTGTTGTTGAAACATTTGTAACTAGTCGTAGTTACAACGTCAAATCCCATTGTCCTCCATTGTTCAGTGCTCCTTGTTCTTATGTCAAAGTTAATAGCAATAATTTTTATGTCTAGTTTCAATTTGACGGAAAAGATTAACCAAGGGTTTCTTGCAGACATGCTAGCGATGCTTGTAAAAGGGTAATTTCTGGTGCTAATTGTCGTTATGCTAGGCGAGATCGAGAATCTATTTCTTACTAAAAATTAGGAAGTCGAAGTTTCTGAAATATCTACAGTAGTCTTTCGCATTCTGGCAAGTCGATAATTCGTCCACTTTCCGATAGTGTTCGGTTTTTGTTGTTCTCTTGGAATATGGTTAATAATTTTGCTAGATTGCTTTCTGCCAATTCTTTTCTAAATGGCAATAGCATTTCTTTGCCGGAGTGCCCTTGGCAAAGCGATCAGGGTTTTGGACTCTGTTATCATAAATCCATAGTTAGCTGCCAATGTTATTCAGGGGCTTGATCAACCTAAAGCCTCTGGCATAAGTTCAATCCATGTAGTTGTGTTTGAAAGGTCTCTATCTGGCCAATCTTCTGTACTCCCCAGACATTCTTAATCGTTGCTTTTTGAAGTTTTCTTCTTCCATCATCCTGAAAGACTTCCAGTGTTGCCTTGTCTTCACGAATACAGGTAATTTATCTAATCCTTGCAAGTATTATTCCGTACGTATTTTTTCCTTCATTAGTACGGTCTTTGACTGACATTAATCATGCACTGGTGGAAATCATGCAGAACCTGGGTATTTTTGTTGATGTCCAGTACGACTTTAGAAGCTCTCACTCCACTGGTGACCTTTTGACAGTAATGATGTAAAGTATCTATATACTTATGGATATATCTGATGAAGACCGTGCTTTAACTCTGGATACTTCCAAGGCATTTGATGAAGTGTTGCATGCTGTTTTCCTTTCTCTGAGATCATAAAATGTGTGTTACACTAAATGACATTACCTTTGACGAGTGTCCAATTAATCTTGGCATTCCTTAATGTTTTGTTCTTGAGCCAACTCTTTTCCCTTTTTTACATCAATAATTGTCCTAATTTGCTTGAGTTCGTAATACCTATGCTAATGATACTACGTTACAGCTTTGAAATGGGCACAAGCCAGCTCAGCAGAAACAAGCTAAACTAGAATCTGACCTTGAGCCTGTCAGAGCTGGAAGCTGCACTTCATATTTATGCCTGTTAAACTGGGTGTTACTCTAACACAGAAACAGCAAGATGGTAACCACAGAATTGTGTCTGGAAATTTCAGTGCGCGTAAGGACAAAGGAAACCTGGTACAGGTAAACAGAATGAGAAGCCTTACTTTGCCTCTCCGCTCTCTAAAACTGTCATCACTATGAGTATAATTGCCATGTTAAGATAGTAACCGGCCACAAACGTCTACTGCAAGTTCTGCCATCCAGATCAGAACCGCCATCCTGCATCTAGTGATGGCTCCTCAAAATGCAAGGCTAAAACATTAAAAATGAAATATGGTCCAGGTGCAAAAATATATTTCTTTTTACTTATCGTGAGATTCCTTAGACATCACTAGTTGTGATTGACCTGGTGATGACTGCACAAAACGCAGTACTGAGACCTTGTTTCTTATCAGGAATTGCTAATGCAAAAAAACCCGGATGCTTTTCTTTCTTAAGTTATTTTTTTCCATAGCATCAAACATGAGAGACGTTGATGAAAGAGATTTCGTTATTTCCCAGTCGTTAGTTAGTCTGAACTTGCTTTTAAAAGGTTTTCGTATAGTCATTCTGAAGAGTTAACATCAGAATAATCCTCAGCTGGCCCAGAGCTAACACCGGCCATAACAAAAGCAAATTACGCCTTTGCGAGAAGGTATGGTGCCCAAAGAGTAAAATCGAACAGATAACTACACCAAGACTTAACAAGTAACGAGCCTTTGAAAATAAACGAGAAAAATGGTGTGACATACTCTAGCAATATTCAAGGACCTCACTCTTCCTGAGATAGTATTTTGCTATTGGTGCTCTATCGATCTCGCTATACTGTTCTAAGAACAATGTGTACAGTTATTTTGAGAAAAATGATAAATAGCCTCAAAAAAAATGTTTACAACCTTCGGCTATAGAAAACAATTCTCCACAGACAATGGCAAACAGTTCAACTCCAACGAATTCAAAAGTACCGTAAGCAGCATGACATTATCCATCTTACAGTTACACAACATTGGCAAAGTGCCAACGGTGAAATTGAATGAATAAACAGGATCATCATCAAATGTGCTGTGGGGTACGCGCGAACCGTGGAGAAAAAAAACAAATGGAATGATGAACTGAGAATTTCCCCTCGTGCATTTAGAAAGGAGTGTATCTGAAGGATTTGTCGAGCAACATTGTTTAAATAGGTCATACTTCCTTGTTATTTTTTGCATCACCTACAACAATATCTTTCAAGGATAACCAGCGTTTTCTAGCTCACTTTTAACTGTTTCTCAAACCTTGGTTGCAGCAGAAAGACTCTGCTCATTGGTAAAATGCATCAAATCTCACCTGTGTTTACAAAGGAATAACCTAAGCTCATGTCCAATGGTTATTTTGCTCTTTAAACAGGCTTTGGGCAGAATTTTCATTAAAAAGACATTACTAACAAATTCTGCACAATGAATGACATTATTTTTAACCCTTACTATTACAAACAAAATCATACCTGTCAACCAGTAACATTTGGTCATACTATAGCTTGGGCAAATCAGTGCTTTTGCTATTACAGCATACTCTCTCTTTCAGCATAGGGAGATAAAACGTATGTGATGAAAACACAACACACACACACACATACATATACGTATACGTATATATATTATATATATACGTATATATATTATATATTGCTCCGGCAACATGGCCAAAGAGTTATGTCTCAGAAACTCTGTGCTGCACTGATGAGCCCACAAAGGGCGAAACAGCAGTCTGCAGACTGAGTGTATATATATATATATATATNACCAGTAACATTTGGTCATACTATAGCTTGGGCAAATCAGTGCTTTTGCTATTACAGCATACTCTCTCTTTCAGCATAGGGAGATAAAACGTATGTGATGAAAACACAACACACACACACACATACATATACGTATACGTATATATATTATATATATACGTATATATATTATATATTGCTCCGGCAACATGGCCAAAGAGTTATGTCTCAGAAACTCTGTGCTGCACTGATGAGCCCACAAAGGGCGAAACAGCAGTCTGCAGACTGAGTGTATATATATATATATATATTGTGGGGAGCACAGGTAGTTTTAAAAGCCAAAAGCATGCTTCCAAATTGTTTTTATCAGTGTCTCCATAAACATCTTCTGTAACGTGTATCCTGATTCCTTACTACAACCAAAAGTTACCAGTTGCAATTTTGTGAATTTAACAAATAAATGGCAATTATGTCTACAAGAGTGTAAAATTATGCAGTGAAGTACTAATTGGTTTAGATATTCTACAGCAAAGAAAGTGCTTAAAGTTACACTTGGGAGGATATAAATTAATTTTATCTACCTGTGCAGTGTCTACATGATCAATTCCTCCACTATCTTCTTCTTCTTCTCCTTCCGACATTGTCCAACTTCACGTCGGGTCAGCCCGCTCGGCACCTCCTTCTCCACTCTCCGCGGTCTTCCCACATTCTAGCTCGTAGTCCTACGTCCTTCATATCTCTTTCCACGTTATCCCCCCAACGCATCTTCTGCCGTCCTCTACTTCTTCGCCCCTGCACCTTTGCCTGGAATACTCGCTTCATGACTTTGTCATCTTCTCTGCGCATCACATGCCCCATCCATCTTAGTCTAGCTTCTCTTGCTTTTTCTTTGATGTTGACTACTTTTGTAAACCTTCTCACATCTTCACTCGTCCGATTGTCCCGCAAGGAGATACCGCAAAGCCATCTCAACATTCCCATCTCTGTGGTCTCAAGCAACCTCTCTCCTGACCTTCTAAGTGCCAACGACTCCATTCCATACAGCATCACTGGCCGAATAACACTCTTCTAGATCTTGACTTTAAGTCTAACTGACATTCTTGTCACAAACGACCCCACTGACTTCTCTCCATTTCGCCCATGCCTTTTTCACCCTGCTTTGTATCTCTTCACTACTACCTCCGCCTGAGCTGATCACCGATCCTAGGTAACTAAACTTTTCGAATTGCTTGATTTCCTGGTCATGCTGATCTTTCACCTGCACTCTGACCTCTCCTTCTTTCGCTGATGTCAGTCCTTCCGTTTTCCTGCTGTTTACTTTCAAGCCCTTGCTTTCCAGTTCCTCCTGCCATCTCCGTATCTTCGCTTGCGATTCCTCTTCCGAAGATGCTGATATGGCGATATCATCAGCGTAGAGCAGCTCATCACCCTTACTGAGCTGGTGATGGTATCCATGACTACTGCAAACAAGAGTGGGCTAAGGGCAGAGCCCTGGTGAAGAAACCTCGATGGAAAATGGCGCCGACTCTCCTGTGCTACACTGGACAGTGGTTTGTCCTCCCTCGTACAGGCTCTGAACCATCCGAACCATCTTCTCCGTCACTCCTTTCTTTCTTAAGCATCAATATACCAGATCCCTGGGGACTCGATCGTAAGCTTTCTCCAGGTCGATGAAAGCAGTGTAAAGTACACTGTTTCCTTCCAGCATCTTCTCTTGTCGTTGCCGCAGCACAAAGATGGCACCGTCCCTTCCTTCCCTGGCATGAATCCAAACTGCATTTCATCAATGTCAACAATCTTCCTTAGTCTTCTGTCCAACACTCGCTCATAGACCTTCATTCCATGCTCCAGCAGCTTGATCCCTCTATAAATACCACACTCCATGACGTATCCCTTTCCTTTATAAATCGGTATAATAGTGCTCTTTTTCCAGTCGTTTGGGATAACTTCCTCTGTCCATAGCCGGTTAAGTAGTTCTGTGAGCCACTCTATGCCCTCCTGTTCGACTGCTAGAAACATCTCAGCTGTTATCTCTGATGGTCCTGCATCTTTCCCTCTTTTCATTTGACTCAAAGCCTCTTTCACCTCTTCCTCGCTGATGTCAAGTTCCGATCCTTAAACTTCTTCCACTTCTTCCAATTCTTCCCTATGATTGTCGGTGTTCAAAAGCTGTCTGAAATATTCAGCCAATCTGTTTCTTATCTCACTTCCCTTTGTCAGTACCTTTCCTTCTTCATTCTTTGCTTTGTCTCTTGCCTTGGCAATTCTGAAGATCTTTTCCTGGCCCTTCTTTGTATCTAGCTCTTTGTACCACTGTTCACTACCACGTGCTTTCGTTGCAGCAACTGCTCTCTTTGCTTCTCCCTTATATTTCTTGTATTACTGAACAGCTTCAATTCTTCCATTTGCTTTCACTCGCTTAAATGCTTCTTTCTTTTGCTTTAAAGCAGCTTCACCATCTTCAGACCACCACCAAGTGTCTCTTTCTGTGGGTTTCAATGGCTTCTTTCTACTGCATGCTCTCACAGATTCTTCCAGCAAAATGGTTTTCATGGCATCCCACGAGCCTTCTGCATTGCCAGCTGCTTCCGTATCCCTTTTCTTTTCGATAACACGTTCTCTGAAGTCCCTACGTGTATTTGCATCCCCAAGCTTCCATACCTGTATTTTACTCTTCCTCCTTGTTTGCTTCTTCCGCTTCTTCGTCATCAACATATCCACATCCAGTAGCCGATGTTGGGTGACTGCTGGTTCGCCGGGTATTCTTTTGCAGTCCTGAACCAGTCGCTTGTTCACTCTTCTTGTCAGGAAGTGATCGATTTGACCCCTGTTCCTTCCACTGCAGTATGTCAACAGGTGTTCTGGTCTCTTCTCAAACCAGGTGTTAGCGATCATCAAATCCAAAGACTCAGCTGCTTCCGCTATTCTCTGTCCTCCCTCATTCCTTTCACAATAACCGAACAGGCCTTAATGTCTCTCAAAACTTCCTATGTCCACACGCTCAAATCCAATGATGCTACAAATACTGTACAAGTTTTTATAAACAAACAAAGTAGGCGCCTCATCAAAAATTTTAAAAAATTACAGGTGGAAACGTATTACAAGGTGTTAATATTCTGGGAAAGGAAGAAAGAAAGGAAGTATTTGTAGCATTATTGCCTGATGATCGAAATATCGTGAAACTATTAGTTGCAATCACATTTCTTATTTTTCGTGTTTTATCTTATCTTATATTGCTCTGCTATATGCATTAAGCACTTTTTGATACGAATACACAATATTACACACACACACATATATATATATATATATATATATATAATCAACTGGGTATATAATTACATAAATAGGGCATAACTGCATATTCTCTAGCATATTCAAGATTCGAGAACAAGATATCTATCAAAAAATGTAGGCAGGTGAACATATAAATGAATTAATACAGTATCAACTAATTAATGACAATCAATTTAGCCAGTACACGACAGTTCCATATATCAAGAAGTGTGAAGTTATCGTGTCTGATGCTCTGGATTAAGTAGTCACTTCTTTGTACATCAAACAATGCAACTACAAATGACTGTTTGTTTAATTGTGAAGCAGTTGTCTCCCCTACCGATGAGGCTACTCCCTTTGAAGTAGAAACAGATGCCTCTGGTGTAGCCTTGGTAGCTACTCCAAATCACGGGGGAAGGTGGGAGTGAGTTGAAGCACTCAGCCATAAAATACGAAGTCCAAGCAATCAATAAACAACAGTGGCAACATTTTCTGGACATTGTTTCATGTTAAAAACTCGCCAAAGGCAGCTTTCATATATGTTTAACCAGCAACAATAATGCAAGAATAAAAATTAAAGGATAATGCACTAGTGGATAAATTTAGTATCTAAAACTTTGATACAATTTACAAACCAGGAAATGCAAACAATCAAACCAACACTTTGTCTCGAGTAACGTGCTGCAACTATTCACAACTCTTCACAAGCTTCATGATATTGTATATTTTATTCTTTCTTTTGTTTAAACCTAGTATTACACATACATTGGTTTGGCTATAACAATTCACTGAACAGATATATATAGCAAAACATATAACATAAGCGGCAAAGATAAAAGCAAGAGCATCAGCATCAGCATAAAGTTGATCATATCACAAACCTAGTTAAGAAGTTCCTTGGGAATCTGCTGATTTAAAAACAGCGAAGCAGGTTTGCATTGTGGGTTGCACAATACTCAAAGTAGTGCAGATAGAGATAAGAGATATACCTTTATTTTACCATCTCTGTGATGAGGTTGTCACTGGTGAAAATTGTGGTGTGTGCGTTTTTGTTGAAACGTGTCCAGCGTCATAAAGAAAATGAAGCAATTCTACACTGTGGGTTGCACAATACGCAAGCAGTTGTAGTACACAAGTATGCAAACGCAATAAAGCTTAACTCCAGAAAATTGGATGTATCCTCTTTATTGGTACTGTCTGTATATATTTAACTGTATGTGTGCCGTAACTTGACCATTGGTAAAAAGCAAATTCGTATAAAATGGGTTTATTAAATTCTTAGCTTTAGTATCTCAGACTTTCAAGACAAGGTAGTTAAACATCCGTCATAATGCCTGCTGCTCTACAGGATAATCTTTCAATCAAAATAATCTTTTGCAAGGACATAAACAATAATCCCTGATCAATAACTATGAACACTACATCCCTCCAAAACTTTCAGATAGTAAATAACAAAAAATTATGATAATGACAATACTGATAATTGCATCAACTTGAAAAATGAGATTCGATTTTTCTGTATGAACAAGACAAAACCTAACAACACAAATCACAGCGAATAATCAACCCATGTATACTAGTTTCATACCTGCATTACAAAATGCCATAATCAAACAATAAACTAGAATAGAAAACCCCAAGTCTATTTCCAAGTCAATATCACATATTCATGCTACAAGGAAAGGCTACTAGCACTTTTAACCATTTCACTAAATCTATTTCTGACGCCATTTCATAATCATCATATCATATGGCATCTGTCTATTTCTTTGCGGTCGAACATCAACTGTCTCCTGTTCTTCATCCCCATTTTCACTCAACGACCTGACTTCATCAGCTTCTTCATTTTCGCCAACTTCAGCATTCTCAGCACTCACATCATTCGACTTTTCATTCGAACTTCCACACTGTTCATCCTGTGCCTGCCCATCGTTTCCTTCTTCAAACCGGTCATCATCCTCTTCATCTGAACTACTATGTGGATATGGATTAACATGTATCTTTGAATTAACATGTGTGTTTTTTCAATTTTTTGAAGGCAGAGGAATTACGAGTAATCCTGTGTTTAGGCTAATTCCGTGATGTTGTTATCAAGGAGCCTTTCTTTTGAATGACTTTGTATGGTACTGGATCATAAAGTGACTGTAACTTTCCTTTCCTTTCCCTTTTGACTAGTACATCATGACCAACTTCAATATATGTCGGTTTCACATACCGTTTTCTATCCGCGTAAAGCTTTACTTTCAGCTTCTGTTTAGCACCCCGTTTACGAATGTCCCTGTCATCAACATCAATTGTTGAATGATCTGGAAATCTAGTAAGAAAAGGTCTGTTCTGAACCAGCAGTTCAGCTGGACTTTTTTCTGTAGTAAAATAAGGTGTTGCACGATAATTTCTCAAGACTTTGTACAGTTCTTGTTTACAGCATGTGCGTTCAATAGTTGAAATGCGAACAACTATATTGATCAACTTATTGAGATTTTCCATTAACCCGTTAGCTTTTGGTTGACGTGGGGCAATAGGATTACGTTCGATCCCCATAAAATTTCAATATGCCTCAAATGCCTTTGATTCAAACAGAGGACCATGGTCACTTTTCAATTGTAATGGTATGTCCAATGAGGATAGTATTCGATCCAGTTCTGGAAAGCCAGACTGTTCATCTATAACAACTAACACACAATCACCTGCAGGTAATGGTCCATAAAAATCAATATCTAGACGCTTCCATGGACCGGAAGGAGGCTCTGTCGACAGCAATGGCTCTCGAGATGGACTATGCAAATTTGCTTGACAACCAATACAAGGTCCAACTACCTTTTCAATTCACTGGTCCATACCAGGAAACCAATTCCGTGACCTGAGAAACGGTTCTGTTTTGACTAAAGCTTGGTGTCCTTCATATGCAATCTTAATCACCCGTTAGTGCAAAGCTGAAGGTATAACGAGTTATTTTCCTCTCGTTATAAGACCATTAACAACTGACAGTTCATCAGCCACAGTTTTAAAATCTTTTAATTCACTATCTGCACCACCTGACCTACCCTGGATGGCTTTCAAAAGCTTCTGGTAAATATGGACCTTGCTGGTTGCGTCCTGAATTTCTCTTAATGACAACGATGGTGGCACATCAAGGTTTATGATCCAGTGAACATGAACTTCTAGTTCTTTAGATCTTTTGATGTTTTCTTCGACTAATGTGAAATTGGCAACGGGTGACGCGAAGTGTAGTCAGTTGGATTGGTGTCGCCTTTACGCTATACTGCGTTGAAATCGAAACCTTGCAGCTTTAGTTCATACGCTCAACACGAAATGGAGCATTTCGACGGAGGTTATTATACAAGCCTTTTAGCGGCTTGTGATCTGTTTCTTCAGTAAAATGTCTTCCCAACAAATATATTTCAATTTTCAAACAACCGTATTGAATCGCCAATGATTCCTGTTCAATATGACCATAGCGTCTTTCTACTGGCGTTAATACTGTTGTAAGCGACAACTCTTGGTTGATTCTTCTTACTGCCATTTTAAAGTAGCATCGCTTCTACGCCAACTGGTGAACCATCAAAAATTACCTCAGCTTCAGAATTAGGTTCATAATAGTTCAGAAGAGCATTTTCCTTTAGGCTTTTCTTAAGTGTCCTGAAAGCAAGTTCGTGCCAAGATTTACAACTCCATCCGATTTTCTTCTTTGTCAATTCTCGTAGTGGACCTGTCAATGTTGCATAGTTAGGAATAAATTGAGTCGACACCATGAGTTGAAAATGGGGTAATATTTCCACTCTGTTCCTTCCTTTTCTATGGCATATTCCCGATGCCATAGAAAAGGTCATTGTTATCCTGGATTAATTTACCTACTTTTCTTTGCAATATGTTGTGTGCTCTCGCTTTCTTTTTAGGCCTAAGTGTACAAAGTGGGTTGGTTTCAACAATTTTAATCGGGTTTTAGGATCTGTTATTGTTAAGCCACTCTTTACTGAATTAACGATGTGAAGTATGCCCAAATTTATGATTGACGATGACCCCAACAAACACCCTGACGATTGTGTGCCTTTCACAACATAGAAATCTGCAATGTAGAAACAGTTGTTACTTGAAATAACCGCAGTGAACTTCCCATCAAGTGGCAAGGGCTCATCAGAGTTATATGGAAACAACTTTGCCCTTGTTTTCTCAATTAACATCTTCCCTTTGAACTTGTTGTAACTATTTTCATCAAAAACATTGACATCAGCCCTGGAGTCAATTTGAAGCTGCATCGGAATATCATTAATTTTCAGTCACATGGGTGCTAGGTTTTTTTCTTTTTCGACCTAGTATTTGTGTTTACTACACTTAAGGCATATTCGTCATCACTACTATTCTTGACTTTTTTATTTCTACACATCCGTGCATAATGATTCCTTTTCAGACAATTATTACATTTAGAGCCACATATGAGGCATATTCGACGTCATTTTCAGTGTGGCCAGTGCCCCCAACAACTTTAACATACACCATTGTCCTTAAATGGCTTCTCTGCCACTGGACCTTGTTTATCAGCACTCTTTCTAGTTTGGTGTACGACTTTATTCACACCAGTGTTCATATTTTCAATAGCCTTAGCTTGTCGACCAGCCTTTTCCATGGCATGTGCTGATGCCAGCAAGGTATCAACGAAGGATCTTCTTGTAAGGCTCGATGCAGCAGGCTTTCTTAATAAAATTTCTGCACTATCTGGTCCTTTATTGCTTTGTTCACATCATGAAAATTACATCGAGTGGCTGCTTCCTGTAGATGAGTAATGAAACCATCAAAATAAAAATTATGTCTCATAACTAACATTCACTTTTGGCTCAAAATAGATGTTTAACTTGGTTTTGACATGCTTGTACTCCGTGTCCTCATCCGTTTCACGAGTGTAGTAAATGTTACAGAGGCCCATTCCACCATAATATAACAGTAGCGCTTTTTGTCTACCTTTGTGACGCGTACCCACTGTAGTCACAGCAACACCAACAATGGAGTTGTTGTCCTGTCTTATTCTTACCACGAGGAAGCTCGTAGTAAGAATAAGAGTAATATAGTGTGTTTTGCTTGTCTTAAGTCCGGTCATACGGCCAAGTCAAGTTTGTGTTCGGCTAAGCATGCCAAATGTCATGTGTGTAAATTGTTAGGCCATTTCTCAGGTAGCAAGTATTGCAAAGGTGAGCCCCTAGGTAATAAGGAGCCGAACAAAGGTTCGGAAGTTATTGGTGCTAGTGGCAGGCCCAGTAACCGACCAAAAGTATACACGGTCTTAGAGGCGGAGGCTAAGGATGGCTTTACCATCCCTGTAGCTATAGGAAACACTGAGGTTTCATTTTTATTGGATACCGGATCCAGTCGTTGTCTTATTAATAGATGCAATTAGTCAGTTAGGGTTAGAAGATTTCGTTGTACCTGGCCCGGTTTCCTTAGTAGATTATAGCAATAATTCTATATCCATTATGGTATGGTAGACCTTAATGTTAATGTATATGGTACGATATGTACGCATACATTCTTTGTAGTTGCCAGTGGTATTTGTTTATTAGGACGTGATAGCCTAAGTAAGCTACAGTCAATGGACATAAGTATTCGCGATTTTCAAAATGGCGGCATCGATTGATAAACAATGTTGCATCTTTCATCGTTCATAACTTTTAACTCAAGTGCCGGATAGTAAAGGTTTTACTGTAACAGGTGCCCTTAAATATGACATCATCAAAGATATGATGGAATTTATTGTCTGCTTTGTTTACTTCCATATATATGTTTACAAGTAAACATTGTGGGGAAAGCACAGAGTTGAGCACGGAGAAAAAAAATCTTATTGTAAAGTTATATAAAGAAAAGAAGAAAAGGGCAGACATCTAAGTTTTTCGATGTTCCTTGGGCTACTGTCAGCAGTGTTGTAAAGAAATTTCTGTCTACTGGATCAAGAGAAAATAGGCCAGGAAAAGGAAGGCATAAGTTGTTTACAAATAGGGATGAAGTTGCATTGATGAATGTGAGGAAACAAATGTAAAATAAATATGGTTTAAAAAAGCCTTGCCTTAATATTTTCTCAGATGTCCTATCATCCTTATTACTACATGAATACGGGACGGAATTGTTTCAAACAAGTCTTGTATATAAGTAACACTCATTCATTCATTCGAAAATCGCGAATACTTATGTCCATTGACTGTACATATTGACATAAAGTTAGGAAAGGCAGCAGTTGCTATGATAGACACCGAAGATCCCTTGTGTTTAACGGCTAAGGACTCATTAGAAGGTAGCAAAGCTAATGCAAATAC
This sequence comes from Morbakka virulenta, assembly GCA_003991215.1. Classification (NCBI taxonomy): domain Eukaryota; kingdom Metazoa; phylum Cnidaria; class Cubozoa; order Carybdeida; family Carukiidae; genus Morbakka; species Morbakka virulenta. Next base: position 1,530,742 of record RDPX01000166.1, on the reverse strand, counting down.
AAGCAGTTTACTTGCCAAGTATAAGGATGTATTTGAAGGGTTAAGATGCATTAAGGGGTATCAACACCGCATTGTGGCTAAGGAAGGAGCTACTCCTGTTTGTGCCAGTAGCCATTGACTACCAGAGGCATTAAGGGTAGAAGTTAAGCCTGAACTAGACAGATTAGTGGAAGCTGATATTTTAGAAGAAGTTAGTTGTTCAGAATGGAGTTCTCCTATAGTAATCTGTAGAAGGAAAAATGGAAAAATCAGGCTAGTAACAGATGCAGGTAACAGGTAAACAAGCAGCTATTGAGTTCAAAGTATCCATTGCCAAGCCAGGAAGAACTCCTCTCACGTGTTGGTGCTGGTAGGATATTTACTAGACATGAGACAGGCTTTCCACCAAGTAGAACTGACACCCGATAGCCGCAAGTACACCACTATCTCTACTTCTTTTGGACAGTATGCAGCCAAGAAAATGGCATATGGTTTTGTCAGCTCACCGTCCAGTTTTCAGAACATTGTCGATGACATTTTCAAGGGCATGGCATTTGTTTTGTGCTATTTGGATGACCTCCTAATTGTCTCTGATAGTTTAGGGCAGCATAGACAGCATTTAGAGGCTGTTCTTCATAGGTATCGGAGGTAGGCATCACCCTGAATGCAGAAAAGAGTTGCTTTTGTGTAGATGAAATTAATTGGCTTAGGTGTAAGCTAACCAGGGAGGGAATATGTCCGGATGAGGATCATAGAGATGCTATCCTCAAAATAGCTTGCCCTACAGAGGTTCGATCCTTTTTAGGTAGTTTGCAATATTATGCAAGCCACATCCCCAATTACTCAGATATGGCACCACCTCTTTTTGGGCTACCCTCAAAAGGTAAAGCTTTTGTATGGACAAAAGCATGTCAGGAGGCTTTTGACAGGTTGAAGTCTGCCCTCAAGAATGCAATCCCCCTAGGTTTGTTCGATACTAGTGACAAGGCAGAGACCATTTTAAGCTGAGATGCCAGTTTCAAAGGACTAGGGATTGTACTTAAGCAAAGAATTCAAGGTCAAGAGAAGGTCATATACTGTGCTAGCAGAAGCCTGGGACCTGCTGAGAGATGTTACAGTATCCAAGAGTTGGAGGCAGTAGCTTGTGTATTTGGTGTAGAAGGTTTTAAATTTTACCTCACAGGAAGGAAATTCACATTGGAAACTGACCACTCAGCTCTTGTGATACTATTGTCAAAGAAAGGTTTTGACAGAGTAAGCTGCTGGTTGAGTCGCTGGCTTTTGAAATTGTTAACTTTCAATTTTGACATAAAGCATGTCAAAGGATTGTCAAATGTTTTACCAGATATTTTATCCCGTCTCTGTGTTGCTAGACAGGAGTTTGTCACTGAAGTGGGAGAAGATGACCAAGTTTTTGCCCTTGTTACTGATTTTTTTTCTCCGTGTCATTATCTCAATCAATGATAGCCCAGAAAGCAGCTAAGGACCCATACTTTCACAGTGTTTGAAGTGGGTTGTTACAGAGCCCCCAAGGGATAGACCTCAGGGTGAGGCAGGGGTGTTGTGGGACCTAAAATGGGAATTAGCTGAAGACAAAGGTATTATCTTCCCTGCATATTGTTGGATGGTTGTCCCTGATAGTTTAAGAGAGCAGGTATTAAGTATCATACATGAAGGGCACCCAGGCATTGTCAAGTCAAAGGCCAAGTTAAGAGAAGCAGCCTGGTGGAAAGGGTGCAGTAAAGATATAGAAGATTATGTTAAGAAGTGCACAACTTGTCAGAAGGCAGACAAAAGTAAGGTCCCATTTCAGGTAGAATCTTTTAAAGAAGTAGACAGAGAAGGGGACCTACCATTTTCAAATGTAAGTGTAGATGTAACAGGACCTTTCCTAGAAGCTCCTGTTGGTTATAGATACATGCTAGTGTTTGTAGACAGTGCTACAAGGTTTGTTGAAGTTTGGCCTACCCAGGAAGTTACCTCTTGTTTTGTTAGAGATAGGTTAATGGAGACATTTTTAAGGTTTGGGTTCAGTCAGAAATTGGTAACAGACAGTGGAAGTCAATTCACTAGTCTACAGTTCCAGGAATTTGTGGACATGCTTCGGATCAAACATCATAGAAGTAGTTTGTACTACCAAGAAGGAAATAGCTTAGTAGAAACGGTTAATAAGGACTTAAAAGCTCACCTTCAGATTCTTATATTAGGTTACCAGAGTACAAACACTAAGGATGTTTGGAAGTCAGCCATCTATAGATCCTTACAGAAACAAAGATCTGTAGTTGATAGCATATTAGGAAGGAGCCCTGTTGAACTCCTGGTGGGGAGAGAACTAAAAGGCTTAAATGTACTTTTACCTAAAGCAGAAGCTAAGATGGATTGGGACAAAGCAGTAACTGTTTTAAACCCAGGTAGTTGGGTAAGAGTAAAACTGCCAAGCAAGGGATTTGATAAGTTTGCCTCGAAGTATTCATCACTAATTCAAGTAAAAAGAAGAGTGGGTAAGTATGTGTATGAGCTGGTAGATAACCGCACATGGAATCTTAGGAAGTTAGTGTCAGTTGGACCCCCTAGGGGTACAGTAGACCCCTCAGACTGCTTGTCAGGTGGCACAAGTAGTACTAGAGATCAACAGGCACAACCTGCTGAGGTATCCGCTAGACCTGTAAGAGAACGAACCCCCCGGCTTATTTAAAAGATTTTTATGTAGGTTAAAATTGTAATTGTAACTTGTAAACACTCATTTGTTTTGAAGGGGGAAGGTGATGTGTACCCACTGTAGTCACAGAAACACCAACAATTGGGTTGTTGTCCTAGTTGAGCATTTCGAAATCACGTTAGTTAGTCAGCATGTTCCATGTTGGGCTATTACAGTGATTTGGTAAAATATTAGTTTTGGGATCAGTAGATTGCCTGTGTAAGCAAATTATTTGAGAAAAAAATGATGTAATTTACCAATTTAATATTTTGTACATAGAGTTTAAATACGGACGAAAAAAGGGCCTTGTGTTTCAGTCATGAGTTACAGATGCACCTCGTTTTAGGGTGTCGTATTGAAAGTACAGTCTTCTTATTCTTGTATCTTGTGTGTGTTTCCTTCTGATACATAACACTTTGTCCTTGATATCAAAAGCAACAAACAAATTTTCCAGCCTTTTCACCAATTTCTTCCATGTTATTCTGAGTGTGGCTGGTTCTGCATTAGTATCAAATGGAGGAAGCCGTGGTCAACTAGTTGCCATACTATGAAACTACCAATTTAAATCCTTATCATCAATTTTGTACCTCAAACTTTCAACACAAGGTAGTTATACATCTGCCATATTGGCTACTGCTCTACAGAATGATCTTTCAATCAAAATAATCTCTTACAAGGCCATAAACAATAACTATGAACATTAAACTAGGATCTAATTTATTTCAATAATGGCTTTTATTCTGTGTTGTAAGACATTTATAGGTTAAATGATACAAGAAAAACAAAGCATTCTTCCCCTTCTGCTTCTCTATGTGAATTGAAGATAACCAATGTTACAATGTGAAACACACTGAAAACAAAGATTTAACTAATGTAGCAGTACCATGAAAACATAATGGTATGAAAAATGTGACCAGCACACTCCCCATCTGGTTCCAGCTGGATACAACTCCTAGAATTACTTGTGGAATTATAAGTTGATAAAAAAAACACATGGTTCATGTCAAAGTAATCAAAGTCTTTTAAACAAATGTCTATTCAATGAAAAGGGCAAGTTCTTAAATTGGTCTTGTGTTGGACACAGGTTTGCCATCCTACTGAGCTCAAAGCTGAGCTTTGCATACCAGCCTATCTTTACTAAAAAAACTTTTGCGGCCAGTCCAATATTTCAATTGAATCAGCATGTCAAAGAGCCTTTGATGAAGACAGCAACATTCAGCTTAATGTTACCATACTCTCTATCCACTAGGTCAACATTGCAATGTCTGCGGATATTGATGTCTCCATTTGCACATGTTTGGCAACACATGCACATGTGCCCAGAAACCAGAAGGCAGCTACCGTTGCTAAGGCCATAGTGAGGGAATGGATTATGGTATATGGAGTTCCCCAGATGATTCACTCAGACCATGGAAGACCCTTTGAAGCAGAGGTTATACAATAGCTGTGCACCCTGTATGGGATGATGAAGTCAAAGACACCCAGAAGGGAATGGCCAACGTGAGAGGTTCAATCAACACTCCGTGAGCTTCTGTGCAAGCTCCCACCCAAGAAAAAGATGCACTAGACTGAGCACCTCAAAGAACTAGGTTATGCCTACGATGCCACCCCTCACACCAGCACAAGCTACTCGCCTTTCTATTTGATGTTTGGAAGGGACCCCCATGTCCCAATCAACCACCTAGTGGATGATGACGAGGAGGAATCATACACTCCAAGCAGCTGGGTAACAAAACATCAAGTAGAGCTGCACTGGGGAAGTGATGGTTCAACAGCAACAGGAGAATGAAGGATGACAGAATCCCTGTAGGAACATGTATCCTGACAAGAAACTTTGGTATCAGAGAGCAGAACAAGATTCAGGTTCATTGGAATGATAAGGTCTACAAGGTTGTCGAACAGAGGGAGAATGACACCTATGTTGTTGTCGCCAACACCCACCTATGCAAACACAGATGAGGAAAACAGAGGGCAGACCAAAGATGAGGATGAGGACTTGGATTCACTGCGAAGGTCGCAGAGGACAACTTTTGTTTACCATAGCAACCGGTTTAACTTACCCAAGTCTGTGCTGAATGAGCTGATAGCTAGTGTAATATAGTATTTGCATGAGGGCATGGCGAATTCAAGGATGGGGGGTGAGAGGCTCACTAGGATGCTACAAGCCTCAGTACAAAAATTATATTATAGTTATATTATTATTATTTGGGTATGCGGGCCAGGAGGCCTTAGAGAAGTAAATGGCCCTACCCCACAATGCATAGTTTTCAGGTCACCCTTCGGCAAGGTGTAGTACCTCATTAGCCTTCCTTGCCAGGGTTATGGCGAAGTCACTGGCAGCAGAGTGATGGATACTGCTTCAAGGCGGAAGAACCTGTAGAAGGCCAATGGCTTGAGTGGAATGTGGTTGGGCGGATGATCTACCCGGACAATAGCCAAGTGCAACAAACCATTTTCAACATGGTACTGCGGTAACGTCCCTGTTGCCTTGCAGTAGAGTCATTGGTATGACACTGGCTAGAGATGGTGCCTCGAAAAAAATACTGAGCGGAAGGCAATGGCAAACCTCTGCTCTAAACTGCCCAGAAAATCATGGATACACACAAATTCAGAAATACAACAAATGACGTAAATGGGGTCCATGTGGATTCCTCGTCTGGTACGGCCGTTCATGAGCAGTAGGTGACGCCGGACCATCAGCAAATGACTGCCTGCAACATTACGAAGAATCACATGAGAATAGGAACATGGAATGTGAGAACACTTTATGAGAGTGGGAAACTGGATAACTTAAAGCTAGAAATGAACAGATTAAACCTCAACATTTTGGGTATATGTGAAACTAGGTGGACCGGCAATAACGAGATTATTAGCGATGAGTACCNCACACAAATTCAGAAATACAACAAATGACGTAAATGGGGTCCATGTGGATTCCTCGTCTGGTACGGCCGTTCATGAGCAGTAGGTGACGCCGGACCATCAGCAAATGACTGCCTGCAACATTACGAAGAATCACATGAGAATAGGAACATGGAATGTGAGAACACTTTATGAGAGTGGGAAACTGGATAACTTAAAGCTAGAAATGAACAGATTAAACCTCAACATTTTGGGTATATGTGAAACTAGGTGGACCGGCAATAACGAGATTATTAGCGATGAGTACCAAGTGTTACACACTGGTGGAGAGAAGCACGAGCGAGGAGTTGCCTTGATACTAGATCAAAGAAATACAAAGAACATGTTAGGGTGGTGCTCTTTCTCAGATAGAGTTATGCTGGTGAGATTGAAGGGTAAACAAACAGATATTGCCATCATCCAAGTGTCTGCACCAACGTCTACCAGCAGTGAAGAAGAGATCGATGAGTTTTACGAGCTGCTGGAGAAAGCTAAAAGGTATTGCAACTCAACTGATATCATCATCATAATGGGTTATTTAAATGCAAAGGTAGGAAGTGAACCAGATGGAGAAACGGTTGGGACGTTCGGCTTAGGTACACAGAATGAAAGAGGAAAAAGGTGGGTAGATTGGTGCAAAGCAAATGGACAGATCATCACCAACGCGTGGTTTGAGCAACATCCACGTAGAATATGGACATAGTATTGGAGATAGCGCTAGGAACCAGATCGATTTCATTACCATCAAAAAAGATATCGGAGCGCAATCTTACAATCAAAAGCTCACCCAGGAACAGACTGCGGCAGTGACCATAACCAAGTAGTATGTAAGACGAAGCTCAAGTTGAAGAGCATCAAGATTACGAAGTCAGCCCCAAAGTTGGAATACAGTGTTCTACTTGACAACCATATAATGCGGAACCAATATGCTGTTTCTGTTCAAAATCATTTTGAGGTGCTCGAAAATGAAGGAAAGACGAAATGGGTAACATTTAAAGAAGCTGCTACAAGACTGTGAAAGAGCTAGTACCTAAACGCCTGAAAAGGGTACGGAAAAAGTGGATGACCAACGAGATTTTGGATAAAATGAGTTCCAGACAAAAAATTTCCGATCGCAATAGCGAGGAATATAGGCAGATCACAAGAGAAATCAAGAGGAAATGCAGAGAAGCAAAGGAAATTTGGTTTAATGAGCAGTGTGAAGAAATTGAAAGAAGCAAGAAAACTGAACCTAGTACAATGCACAGAAAAATCAAAGAGATTACAGGTTTTAAGGGATGCTCTTCCACAGGATGCATTAAGTCAAAGGATGGCGAAATCCTCATGGAAAAAGATAAAATACTAGAAAGATGGACAGAATACATATGTGATCTCTTTACCGATGAAAGAGGCCACAAACCAGAGATAAGGAACTATATCGAAGGTCCAAAAATTTTAAAATCTGAAGTGAGAGCAGCATTAAGCAGGATTAAAAGAAATAAAGCTGCTGGTCCAGATAGAGTAGTATTGGAGATGATTGCAGCACTTGAAAACTACGGTTTAGAAAAACTAACAGAGGTTTTGAACGAAATTTACGACAGCGGTGACATCCTGGAAGATCTCATTAAATCGATGTTCATAGCTCTACCAAAGAAACCTGTCGCACTTGAATGCGAAATGCATAGAGCGATAAGCCTAATGAGTCATGTGATAAAAGTTCTCCTACGTATATTGATTAAAAGAGTAAGAAACAAGATGAGACCGGGAAGAGGAAAAGGGCAGTTTGGATTCGTTGAAGATGCCGGTACGAGGAATGCGATTTTTGTGCTGCGAATGGTTTCAGAGAGAGAGCTATTGAAATGCAAAAGGATCTTTATGTTTCCTTCATAGATTACACAAAAGCTTTTGATAGAGCACAACATAAAGAGCTTTTCAACTTGCTTCAAGAATTAGACCTTGACGGAAAAGATCTGAGAATTCTAAGAAATCTATACTGGGAGCAAACAGCGTGTACGCGAGTAGATGGAAACACTAGCTCATACACTGATATCAAAAGAGGTGTTCGGCAAGGATGCGTATTTAGCCCGGATCTGTTCAATTTTTACAGTGAAATCATTCTCAGAGTCTTCGAATCATTACAAGGGATAATTTTAGGAGGTCAGAATATTAGCAACTTGCGATATGCAGATGATACTGTCTTGATCGCAGAATCAGAAGAAAATCTGCAAGAGTTACTAGATACTGTTGTAGAATAAAGCATAAGAAAAGGGCTATCAATTAACGTTAGACGCTATCAATTAACGTTGAAGACAGAGTGCATGGTAATCAGCAAAGGGAAAGTCGAAAAACAGTGCAAGTTACAAATTGAAAATCAATTCATAAAACAAGTACAACATTTTAACTATCTTGGCAGCATGATAACCATAGATGGCAAATGTGATTGGGAAATCCGGAAGCGAATCGGAATGGCAAAAGTTGCATTTGAACAGCTTGGGAGCATACTGAAAAATAACAAAGTTTCAATTTCTACCAAAATCAGAATCTTAAATTGCTACGTGCTATCCATTCTCACTTATGGCTGTGAATGTTGGACAATCCCAAAAAGGATGGAAAAACAAATTGAGGCAGCAGAGATGTGGTTTCTCCGAATAATTTTGAAAATATCTTGGACAGAGAGAGTAACAAACGACGAGGTGCTGCGAAGAGCAGGAATGAAGCGTTCTCTTTTGAGAACAATAAGAAAGAGACAATTGGAGTTTTTAGGACACGTACTGCGAAAAGAAGAGCTGGAAAACCTCAGCATAACGGGCAAGATCAATGGAAAANACATACATACATACATACATACATACATACATACATACATACATACATACATACATACATACATACATACATACATACATACATACATACATACATACATACATACATACATACATACATACATACATACATACATACATACATACATACATACATACATACATACATACATACATACATACATACATACATACATACATACATACATACATACATACATACATACATACATACATACATACATACATACATACATACATACATACATACATACATACATACATACATACATACATACATACATACATACATACATACATACATACATACATACATACATACATACATACATACATACATACATACATACATACATACATACATACATACATACATACATACATACATACATACATACATACATACATACATACATACATACATACATACATACATACATACATACATACATACATACATACATACATACATACATACATACATACATACATACATACATACATACATACATACATACATACATACATACATACATACATACATACATACATACATACATACATACATACATACATACATACATACATACATACATACATACATACATACATACATACATACATACATACATACATACATACATACATACATACATACATACATACATACATACATACATACATACATACATACATACATACATACATACATACATACATACATACATACATACATACATACATACATACATACATACATACATACATACATACATACATACATACATACATACATACATACATACATACATACATACATACATACATACATACATACATACATACATACATACATACATACATACATACATACATACATACATACATACATACATACATACATACATACATACATACATACATACATACATACATACATACATACATACATACATACATACATACATACATACATACATACATACATACATACATACATACATACATACATACATACATACATACATACATACATACATACATACATACATACATACATACATACATACATACATACATACATACATACATACATACATACATACATACATACATACATACATACATACATACATACATACATACATACATACATACATACATACATACATACATACATACATACATACATACATACATACATACATACATACATACATACATACATACATACATACATACATACATACATACATACATACATACATACATACATACATACATACATACATACATACATACATACATACATACATACATACATACATACATACATACATACATACATACATACATACATACATACATACATACATACATACATACATACATACATACATACATACATACATACATACATACATACATACATACATACATACATACATACATACATACATACATACATACATACATACATACATACATACATACATACATACATACATACATACATACATACATACATACATACATACATACATACATACATACATACATACATACATACATACATACATACATACATACATACATACATACATACATACATACATACATACATACATACATACATACATACATACATACATACATACATACATACATACATACATACATACATACATACATACATACATACATACATACATACATACATACATACATACATACATTATTTTGGATAACATCATGTATTAGGTTTTTAACATTTACCTTTGAACATTTGTATTTTTTTTGTTAGTGGCGAATAAATAAATAAATAAATAAATAAATACATACATACATACATACATACATACATACATACATACATACATACATACATACATACATACATACATACATACATACATACATACATACAGAGATTGACATACATAGTAAGCATCAGTAATTGGACGAACAAGACAGCCCAGGAGCTACTCAAGGCCACTAAAGACCGGAAGGTGTGGAAGTCCATGATCGTCGATGTCCTTGTGGGATATGACACCTAATGATGATGATTATCTCAATTTTACTTATGCGCCAGTGGTTGAGAATAAACTCAGGCCAGATATACAATAAAGATATATATTGATGTGTAATCACCTTTGACATTTTTATATTTAATTCTATGAAATAATTTAGTAAAGACTTTCAAGGACTCAACCTTTCAAAATAGGAGAATTGTAAGCTCAGATTCTTGCCTCTTAGCCTTCAAGAAATTATTTTATTTTTATTACCACTTGTTGAATTTAGATGTGTCGCTTATATGAATTATAAATCTGGAAGAATCAAGAACATAACATGGTGTCAGATCGGGATTAGAGTGGATTTTTTCTCTATAACAGACATTGTTTTATATGTATTAACTATTTTTGATATTTTGATCTTCTAAGATGGACAAATTGCCTCCTCCTTCCTCACTCAACTTTAACTCCTCAAATCTCTCTTGGGCATGGAAGACCTGGAGACAAGCATTTGAGTTATTTTTATCGGCAACTGAGGCTGATGTTACACCAGATAAAACAAAGACTTCAATTCTCCTGACATGTGTTGGTCAGCATGGAAGAGAAATGTATAATACCTTTGATTTTCCGACAGAGCAGCACAGGATGAACTTTAATTATATTTTATTTTACATTGCAGTCCCAGGAAACATGTAACTATGCTTAGACATAAATTTTTTACTTATAAGCAGACGCCAGGCCAAACATTTATGGAATTTGTCACCGAGCTTAGAAAACTAAGTGAACACTGTGAATTTAGTACTCTTCGAGATTCTCTCATTCGTGACATTATTATCTGTGGCATCTTAGATTGTAAATTACAAGAACGAATGCTACGTGAAGTTGATTTGGATCTACCAAAAGCCATTAAATTGGGACAGGCAGCAGAGGAGACTCAGAAACATCTTAATGAGTTTAAGAGTGCAAACCCATCTTCTGTATGTCATAGTAAATCAAAATATAGGACTCCAAAAACACAACAGCATTCACAGAAATCTCCAGAACTTATTAATTGGTGTAAGTTTTGTAGAAACAGCCACCTTCGTGGAAAGTGCCCAGCCTATGGCAAGAAATGCACTAATTGTAAAGAGATAAACCATTTTTCTCATCTTTGTCCCCAAAGGAAAGTTCATGCTATACACACTCCTACTGATGATGACTCTGAATTAAAGAATGATTTTTTTGTTGATACTATTTACTCCAATTCACCCACAGTGGATTGCTCCTCAACTTATTCTCAACCCTATCATATCGATGTTCTTGCACCAAATACTTTGTCATGGTTAGTCACACTTGTTCTGAACAAATCTCAGGTGCACAATATAATATTCTACCAGCAACAATATTCAACTCCCTCCATCCAAAGCCTCATCTTCATCCATGTCATGCAAAATTAACTGCCTACAATGGATCCCCAATTTCATTGTTGGTCAGTGCTCATTGTGTATAACTTATAAGAAGGTTAAAAATGTGAAACTCGCTTTTGTCATTGCTTCAACAACTTCAACTCCTATTTTGGGTTTAGAATCATGTGAACTTCTTATCACTTATGTCCAGGCAGTTGACAAGAGCAACAGGTCTACAATTTTATCTACATATGCTGATTGTTTTGGTGATCTTGGTTGCCTTCCACGTGAGTATTCTATTCAGTTAAAGGATAATGTGAAACCTGCCATTGTTTCTCCTCGCAAAATACCACTTGCCTTAAAGCCCCAATTAAAGCAAGAACTGGAAAAAATGGTAAACCAGGGCATCGTCAAACCTATTCAGGAACCAACAGACTGGGTTAATGGCCTAGTGATTGTGACTAAACCAAATGGAAAACTCCGTTTATGCCTATACCCTCGACATCTCAATGCTGCCATCAAACGAGAGCATTACCCACTTCCCACAGCTGAAGAGATAATGGCTCAGATGGCTGGTGCAAAGTATTTCTCCAAATTAGATGCCTCACAGGGATATTGGCACATCAAAGTAGATGACCAAAGCTCAAAGCTACTCACCTTCTCCACTCCTTTGGTTGCTACAGATTTACAAAATTACCATATGGAGTACACTCTGCAAGTGAAATTTTTCAGTGTGAAATTGCCAATAGCATCTCTGGAATAGATGGAACTGCAAACTCTCAAGATGACATCATAATTTGGGGACATACACTTCAGGAGCATAACACTCGCCTTTTGGCAGTTCTTGATAAACTCCACATGTCTGGCCTCAAACTCAATCAATCAAAATGTGTTTTCTGTGCTTCTGAAGTAATATTTCTTGGCCACCTAATTACCCCAGATGGTGTAAAAGTAGATTCCACAAAAGTTACTGCCATTTCGAACATGCCAGATCCAACAACCAAAAAAGAACTCCAACAATTTCTTGACATGGTCACTTCTTTAGGAAAATTCTTACCAAACCTTTCAGAAGTAACAGCTCCTCTTCGCCTTCTCTTAAACAAAGACACTGAGTGGTTCTTCAACAAACCTCAAAAGGATGCAGTTTCCAAACTAAAAACCCTCCTTACCACAGCACCAGTTCTTAAATTTTATGACCCAGCTCTCTCTCTCTACTCGTATCTCTTGTGATTCAAGCTCTCATGGAATGGGAGCTATTCTTGAACAATTGCATGATGAACACTGGCATCCCATAGCCTATGGATCATGTGCCCTTTCCTCATTAGAACAAAATTATGCTCAAATTGAAAAGGAGACACTCTCAATTGTTTTTGCATGTGAACACTTCCACTCCTATGTTTATGGTCGCTCCTTCACAATTATTAATGATCATCTAACACTCAAAGCAATTACAAAAAGCCAATGACACAATCACCACCACATATACAATGCTTCCTTCTACGACTTCAAAAGTATAATCTGTCCCTTGATTATGCTCCAGGAACAACCCTCGTGACAGCAGACACTTTAAGTCATGCTCACTTAACTCAAAGCACATCTGAAATTTCAGACAATGATATGAATCTCTTTGTTAACTCTATTCTCAATGGTATTCCAGTCAGTGAGTGCAGATGGCAACAATTTAAGAGCGAAACAGTAGCTGATAAAGAACTACAACTACTCCTCTCATTTATCAACAATGGATGGCCATCTAAGGATGTCATACCATCAAACATCAGACCATATTATCCTCACCGTGATCAGATTTCCTGCAGTGATGGTGTTTTCCTCAATGGCCAACAAATCATAGTACCTTCATCATTAAAATCAGAAATGCTAAATCTCTTTCATGAAGGTCACCTTGGCATAGTTTGAATGAAACAAAATGCCAGACTATCTCTTTACTGGCCTGGAATAAATAATGAGATTACTAATATAGCCAAACACTGCACTACCTGCCTTAAACATGAGAATGCACAAACCTCTTATACAACATGAAATCCCCCCAAGTCTTTGGACCAAAGTTGCAATTGATCTTTACACATTATATAATAAAGACTATCTCATTGCAGTTGATTACTATTCTAAATTCTTTGAGCTTCAAAAACTCACCAACACTCATAGTGCAACCATAATTGAAATTCTTAAAGAAATCTTCAGCAGACAAGGAATACCAACAGAGCTTTTTTCTGATAATGGTCCACAATTTTCTAGATTCCTTTTCAAAACGTTTTTAAAAGAATGGGATTTTGACCATAACAACTCAAGCCCAACTTATCAACAATCCAATGGCTTAGTGGAAAGAACTATACAAACTGTAAAACGGACTCTGAAGAAAGCTATAGAATACAATGATGATCCAGCACTATCTCTCTTAATGCTACGAGCAACACCAGGTCAAGATAACCTTTCACCTGCATATAAGTTAATGAAACGTGAACTAAAAACAGTTATCCCAAAAATCCAACCTATGTTCACAACTACCAAACCTGTCAACTCCTCCCCAAAAGGTACAAAATCTAAAGCTCGACCACAGCTCACAACACATGACACTGTACACATTCATAACAAAAGTGGTTGGACAACTAAAGCTAAAGTATTGCATCAAACTAAACACCCCCAATCATATCAGGTTGAAACAGAAACAGGAAATGTTCTTTGTCGCAACAGATGGCATTTACTCCAAACAAATAAATCTTTCTATCCACACCAGGATATTGATTATGAAGATATACTGCCCACTCTGACAAGCCACCCTCAACTAAACAAACCTCAAAACAACACATGTCAAACTACTCTTAGGTAGCTAATAAATGGGGGGGATGCTTATTAATTTTTCAGTTTTTTTTCTAACTCCCCCTGGAGCTTGTTAGGACCCTCCCATTTATTAATACTAATGAAATCGGAAAGACCAAAGCAGTTGAAGGCCTTGCTGAAGCAAATTACTCCACCTAAAGGCATGCATCGAAAGAATCAAGGAGATCCTCTAGCACCAGTCGATGAAGGGGATGAAGTCTTTGATTATGAGGGTGAGGAAATCAAACACACCATAGCTAACAAAGAGCTTTCCAATGAGGAAAGTCCTGGTGAGGAACAAACTATGGACATGGACATTGCACATCAAACTGAGAACAATGAAACTCCAGATCAGCATCCCAATCAAATGAAATCACTAATTGAGTTGGCTCCGCTATGTCAAAGCGATGAATTGAAGAAAGATGCAAAATTTCTAGATCAGCTTGGTTTAATGTTGCAGAAGGAAGAAACCTCTACTAGACTAGCTCCCCATGTCATCAGTATAAAGAAACAATATATTACTACACGGCATAGCATTAAGAAACAAATTCAATTAGAAAAAAGTACAGCTAAGACTGGGGAAACTGACAACATGATGAAACTGATGTCAGAAACGTGTTCAAAAACGTATTCAAAAACTTGTTCAAAAACTTGTTTGAAAACTTGTAAAGATTTAGGGACACTCTTTAGTTTGTTTGTTCTACCGAGTTTATGAGATTTTTCTTGTTGCGTTGTAATTTGCAGTATTTTTGAAATTCTGACACCCCCATTAATTAAGATCCCCCCATTTATTAATTTTTTTAAATTTTTCTGACCCCCCCCCCCTCATTTATAAAGACCCCCTCCCATTTAATTTGCTACCTAAGAGTACACCAGTTGAACCAACCAACCCTATGACTACAAAATCAAGTAGACACGACCACCAAAGAGATTTAAAGATTATGTACTGTAAATATTTTTAGCTCAGGGAGGATGTTGTGTTATCACATTTGACATTTTTATATTTAATTCTATGAAATAATTTAGTAAAGACTTTTAAGGACTCAACCTTTAAAAATAGACTTGTGCTGAGAACCTCAGATTTGTGCCTCCAAGCCTTCAAGCAATTATTGTATTTTTATTACACTCTTTAAATTTATGAAATAGCCACTTGTTGAATTTAAATTTGTCTCTTAAAAGAATTATAAATCTGGAAGAATCAAGAACATAACATATATATATATATATATATATATCTGTCATGTGAATCAAAGGCTATCTACATCCATGAAATAACAAAAGCAACCTTCTTATTGCAGATGCAATGGTAAACATGAATATAACATCACGTGGCAATGCTATTTGCGCCACGTGATTTCATATTCCTGTTTACTATTGCGTCCGCATTAAGAAGGTTGCTTTTGTTATTTCATGGACGTAGATAGCGTTTGATTCTCATGACAGAGGTTTAATAAATATATCTTTATCGTATAATTGGCCTGAGTTTGTTCTCAACTTCTGGCGTGGTGACAGCAGCAGAGCTTACGCCTCGAACAACCAAGTTACAGTTATTACACAAAGTGTGAAAGACAACCGAGTTTACTTTTACGTCGATAATACTGATTTTGTCGATCCTTTGTTAGCCTCTGATCATGGCTGAATCATTCAAACCTCCGAAACAATGGCAATTAACTGAAAACGAAACTATAACCAGCTTTGCCAACTGGCAGTCAAACATTTTGTACCACCTTTCTCTCAACAATGACTTTGGTCAGTTTTTGGACACACAATGGTCCAAGAAATCTGTACCGAACAGAGGTTTGGCTACAGCTGGCGGGAAAACTTCAGTGCAGCGCAACATTGTTCTGGAACGTATGCTTGCACTGATTGCACAATTTGTGCCTTCTTTGTTACGAAACGATATCATCAAGAAAAGCACTAGTTTACACTGGATATGGCAACGCATAAGGAAGCACTACTCTTTCTCCCAATCGGAAGTCAATTTCCTCAAACTTTCCACCATTAAACGTGACAGCGACGAACGTTATGAAACATTCTTTCAAAGGATTATGGCCCATCTCGAGGACAACCTCTTAACCACCGATTCAGGTCTCATTCACGACGGTGAGCTACCAGACACAAATGAAGAAATGTCACCTACGTTAGAACGCTTAGCTGTCTACATGTGGCTGAATCTCATTGATGAACGCCTACCCGCTCACGTTGCAAGGGTGTACGCACACGATTTACAAACCAAAACGTTGAAAGAGATTCAACCGCAACTTGCAGATGCAATGGACTGCCTTATTGCGGAGTTATCTGTCCAGGAAGACATCTCCATCAACTACTCAAATTCACGACGTTTCGCCCATCAAGGACAAGCATCATCCCGTGAACGCTCATTTCCATCTAAACCGTCCTCGTCAAATACAAAGTCCTGTATCCTGTGTAAATCTGCTGGTAGAAATCATCAAGGCCACAATATCTCTGGCTGTTGGTTCCTGTCGAAATTTGACAAACTAAACATTGCCAAGGCTCTTGCAGTAACTGTTGATGAAGAGCTTCCCCAATCAGAAACATCTGCCCAGGAGACTGCTATGTATCAAGTCATCCCAGAATCAGATGTCCAGAAAGTACAATGTGACATTTCACCTTTTTTCTACGCTTTCTGCAAACATCATCCTACACATATCGTGATAGATACAGGAGCTACTTCATCCCTTGTCTCACGCACCTTCCTCAAACGTGCTGGTATTTCAATCATGCCAACCCAACATTCTGCTCGTTCCGTCGATAAAACAACCTTGAAGATTTGTGGGGAGGTTCACTTACAAATGAACTTTGGCTCAACGCTTCTCCCAATTACTGCCTTAGTCGTCGACACACTGGATTGTGACATCCTAGCTGGTGTACCATTCTGTGTTCAGAACGACGTCCACGTTCATCTTAAAGACAAGATGATAACTATTGGCAAATCCAAGATCCCATATGGTTCCAAGCCTACACCGGTCTCTGACATCTTCCTCGCTGAATCATTCATCCTACGCAGTGATTCAACTCTTACCATCTTCCCTGGGGAATATCTTGAGTTCCAAAGTGACACTTTGAAAGAATATGAGGGTGAAATTGCTATCGAACCCCACCGATCTTCTCCTTTAAATGGCATGTGGCCTGAACCTGACATCTCAAGGGTAATTGACGGCAGCATACGCATACCGAATGACTCCAATGTTCCAGTCACATTAACAAAATCTCAACATTTTGCACTAATCCGTCGCGTCATGTCACCACTTGACATTAACATACCCAATCATCGTTACAGCAGTCCACCATCGAAGGCTCCTACCATACCTACTGCTCAATGCTTTTCCGACACGATTTCATTAGATCCTGATGGCCAACTTAATAAAACACACCTGCATCAATTCCGCACCATCCACCAAAAATATGACTCAGTATTTAATCCTGAATTTGGAGCATACAACGACCATAGTGGAACCATACGTGCCAAAGTGAACATTGGTAATGTTCACCCTCCACCTCGGAAAGGCAAGCTTCCATTTTACAAACAATCAAATCTACAGCTATTGCAAGAGGAGGCGGATAAACTTGAGCAACTAGGTGTTTTAGCGAAGCCAGAAGACGTTAATGTTGACGTTGAATACGTCTCTCCCAGTTTCCTTACAGCCAAACCCAACGGAGGCTACAGATTGGTAACTGCTTTTAATGTTCTGGGCCAATACACCAAAATTCTCCCAACGGTATCAGTGACTTGCAATGACGTCCTGCAAAAACTCTCTAGGTGGAAGTACTTAATCAAGTCAGACCTTACAAAAAGCTTCTTCCAAATCCCTGTTTCCAAAGCATCCATGAAATACCTCGGCACTGTTACACCCTTCAAGGGTTTACGCGTATACACCAGATCCGCTATGGGAATGCCAGGTTCTTCAGAATATCTTCAAGAGCTTATGCATCGTATCTTCGGTGACTTTATTCAACAAGGTTTTGTCATTATTATGGCTGACGATATTCACGTCTGTGGCAACACCATCGAAGAACTGTTAGACAACTGGGAAAAAGTGCTCTATCTCCTCTCCCAGAATAATCTGAACCTGTCTGCATCCAAAACTGTGATTTGCCCAATTGAAACCACCATTTTGGGTTGGAAATGGAAGAATGGTACCCTCACACCATGTGCCCACAAAATCGCCCCTTTAGCCACTGTTCAACCACCAGCTACCTGCACCTCCATGAGATCATTCATTGGTGCATTTAAGGCCCTCTCCAGATGCATCCCACGCTACTCATCTCTCATAGCTCCTTTGGAAGACGCCATCAAAGGGTTGCAAGGCCAACAGCAAGTTGATTGGACAGACCAACTCCGTGCACAGTTTGCCAGATGCCAAGAAGAAGTTCGTTCCCCCCATACAATTACCATTCCGCGACCAGATGATAAGCTCACTTTGACTGTTGACGCATCTCCGTTGAACCACGGATTGGGTGCCACTCTATTCATCAATCGGGATGGTCATCGCCATATCAGCGGGTTTTTCAGTTTCAAACTAAAACAGCATCAAATTGGATGGCTTCCGTGTGAGCACGAAGCACTCGCCATTTCGTCAGCCATACGAAACTTTGCTCCTTATATTCGCGACTCCCATCACTCTACCCAAGTCCTCACTGACAGCAAGCCATGCGTGGAAGCATACCAGAAGCTGTGCAAAGGACAGTTCTCCACTTCTAATAGGGTTTCTACATTCCTATCCACACTGAGCGAATTCAATGTCACTGTTTGCCACATCCAAGGAACTTCAAACCAATCTAGTGATTACAGCTCGCGACACCCAAATCAATGCCCTGATCATTCATGTCAAATATGCAAATTCATCCAAGAAAGCATTGATTCTGTCGTGAACCACGTGTCAGTTGCTGACATCCTTTCCGGCGCAGTCCGTATGCCATTCCTGAACAACAATGCCTGGCACTCTGCTCAACAAGAATGCCCTGCACTGCGTCGCACCTTTGCTCACCTCCAACAAGGCACTCGTCCTCCAAGAAAGGCCAGGCATGTCACTGATGTCAGGCGATACCTACGCATAGCTTCCATCTCAACTAATGGTTTACTTGTAGTCACAAAAAACGATCCATATATCCACGAACGTCGCCTCATCGTAGTTCCTGCTGCCTTGTTACCCGGACTACTAGCAGCTTTACATCTCCAGCTCAGCCATCCCACCAAAAGTCAGCTTCAGAAAGCATTCGATCGCTACTTTTATGCCTTGGATAGCGTTCAACACATTGAAGCAGCTACATCACACTGTCACACATGCCAATCCTTAAAACGCCTACCGCTCGAAGTGCATGCTCAACATTCCTCCACAACACCACTCCACCCCGGACAGCAGTTTTCCGCTGATGTCTTGTATCGTACCAAACAGAAAATCTTTGTTTCTCGCGACATTTTCTCCAGCTACACTGACGCTACATTTATAGCCGATGAACGAGCAGACACCTTACGTTCCGCAATTTTGTCCTTAACACACTTCCTACGATCAAAAACCACTTTGATTCGCGTTGACAGTGCAACTGGATTCCAATCATTGAAAAATGACAAAATTTTGAACTCCTATGGTATTACACTGGACTTCGGCTGCATTAAGAACAAGAACAGTAATGCCACAATTGATAAAGGGATTCAAGAGCTAGAACTTGAGCTTCTAAAAGTCGAGTGTACTGGCAGACCATTGACACAACTGACATTAGAAAGCGCTCTGAGTAATTTGAACTCTCGAATCCGAACACGAGGTTTGTCAGCTAAAGAAATTGTGCAACGCCGAGAGCAGTTGTCTGGCAGGGAGATAAACATCAATGACAAAAAACTAGCTAGTGCTCAAGATCATCTTCGAAAGCAGAATCATAACTCCAGTGCAATTTCCAAAGCCTGCGGGGTAAAGCCTGCTACAAGCGCCAACGTCCAGGTTGGAGACTTGGTTTTCATTAAACATGAAGGCGCAAAGCATAAATCTCGTGAACAATACATAGTCATAAATGTTGAAGATACCACTGCTATTGTCCAGAAGTTCAATGACAGTACCTTTGCATCATGCAAGTACCATGTACCTCTGATGTCAATATTTCCAGCTCTTCCTCGTACTTTCCACCCGACATTTCATGATTGGGATTTACATGATGATTCAGTATTTCCTTATGCCTTTAGCGATGACGAGCTACCCCACATTGACTCTCCAGCCAAAGTCTCCAAAGACTCTCCAGGCTGGAAGAAGAAGAAGAAGAAGAAGAAGAAGAAGTACCAGACATACTTGAACAAGACAACACTCGTCCAAAATGAACTGTTCGCACTCCTCAGTATCTGGCTGACTATGAAGTTGATATTTAAAGGGTGACGTGGTAGTAACCTCTCCCCTTCTTCCCTTAATTTGTTTCATGGTTTATGGACAGAAAGTGATTGTGCCATGCAACTTTATCTTCTCTAGCTAACAGGAACTATGACAGAGGTTTAATAAATATATCTTTATCGTATAATTGGCCTGAGTTTGTTCTCAACTTCTGGCATTGCATGGCAGTTGACACATGGCTGCATTATGGTGCCCTAGAATATTCATAAGTGATTACATTTACTTCTGCTTGTGTAGACCAAGCGCATGTCATAAGTTAAGAAAGATATGGACATCAACACTCTCCAGGAAAATTAAAATTAGACTATTTATCGCTACAGTTGAATCAGTGTTACTTTATGGTGCAGAAACCTGGACCTTAACAAAGACAATGAAAAAACAGCTTGACGGATGTTACACCAGAATGCTACGAATGGCTCTCAATATTTCATGGAAACAGCATATCCCCAATAGTCACCTATATGGAGAACTACCTCCAGTCTCTCTCAAAGACCAACAGAGAAGAATGCGGATAGCCGGACATNAACATATTGCAAGATGCGGGGCTGGACAATACAGCTGAGGTAAAAACAATCATGATGGATAGAGAGTGCTGGAAGTATTGTGTCTCCATACTTGGGCGATGTGAAAATCAACCAAGATAGATAGATAGATTGTGTAGACCACAGCTATCCCATTGTTTTTGTCAGATTTATATTTTCATTTTATTTATTAAATCTGTTTTGGAACTGTAGTTTCACATAATTTCTACATTATGTTGAATATAATATGGAATGGAATAATTCATTTTCTCTTTATCAGGAATCTAAACTATTTTCCTTGTCAGTTCAATCCTGTTATCCATCAGAATAAATTAGAATATTTTTTCTTTTGTTATATTTTATTAGAACTAGTATATTTTCTGCAAGCTTCCTTGGATTCATTTATTTATTCCCAGCTATGACATGTTTAACTAGTTTTGACATATTATTTTCAACACATTATTCAATATGTAAGATTGTTACACAAATTAGTATTACACACATGCTAGCAATATTATTCAATCATTACTACTTGTATAACTTAGTTTGTCTCAGTGCATATCAATGTATTATCGTAGTATAATTATTTTTTGTCTATTTGTATTAAATTTTACAGGGAGAATCTGTTAGTTGTTCCCATTTATTTCTAGATGATTTGTTTATAATAAAATTGCATTAGAAATCCTTGGATCTCTGTTGTTCCTGCATAGCCGCAATGCTGTTCTGTTACACTAATTTCACTTGATCCAGTTCAAATGGATAGAAATAGATTCCATTTTTTCCAGTCAAAAGTATGATTCATCTCAGAAGAGTACTTAGCATCAATAGTTCTTGATCTATGCACTGTGTCCTTGTCATCTATTCCCTGGATCAGCTAGTGTTATTGTAATTATCTTAATCAGCAGGCTTTACAACACTTTACAATTTGATAGCAACCTAGTCTGTTGACCCATTTTTATCACAATTAGTTAACAATGATGGTGGTTCACTGGAACTGCAACTACACACGGTCATTTGTTTAGTGGCAAATTAGGTCACATCAAGTGCTTGTCTATCTCCAGGATCAGCTATTTAAATAAATGGTCCTGGAATAATTAATAATAAAAGGATGAGGGATATGCATACAACCACTAGAAACCATCTTGTATAATCATGCAAGACATAAATGTGAGACAAATATAAATTAATTGTTATTGATATACAGAATTTAAGGTAGTTATATGTATATACATTCTTGCGTGATATTGTACATTGTAAAGACTGTACATATATTTAACTGTTAAATTGTATGGACTGTTATCCTGGTACTAATGTTCATTATTTGGCATCCTTATTATGTAGCTACTATCTCTTTCTTAAATATGAGTGATCATGCCACATAATATGTGCATGCAAGAAGAATACAAGGCAGAATCTGATTCTAAACAGTGATAGTACAGCATATATCATGTTCCAAGTACCAAACCAAAACTAAATATCTCAAATACCACAATGCATACTGAAATATGGCAACAAGCTCTCATCTTTAATAACCACCAAAAAGTAAAAACATTATATTGGTAAAAAGTATATAATAAATAAATGTAATAATGATGATAGCATAATAACAACATGATTACAAATAACAGCATTAATTGCTA
The DNA here is from genome assembly GCA_003991215.1 of Morbakka virulenta. Classification (NCBI taxonomy): domain Eukaryota; kingdom Metazoa; phylum Cnidaria; class Cubozoa; order Carybdeida; family Carukiidae; genus Morbakka; species Morbakka virulenta. The sequence continues at coordinate 1,507,551 of RDPX01000166.1, read as the reverse complement.
AAATACCTTGATCTTGATCACTCTCAATTGATGCCTCTTCCTGCTGTCTTTTTTTTGCTTGATCTGAGGTTGTGTACTTGATGTACAATATTGCAATAAGTCTAAGCACAATGGTTACCAAGGGAATGTACACCAAAAACTGAATAACAATACATACTTTTTTCTTAACTTCTGATGTGGCAGCAAATGGAATTATTTCAAAAAGGCTCATTAAGTTAATCATGGTCAAGTTAAGCAATAATAAACAGTCCCAAAAATTCATTGTCCATTCCTTGTATGGCTGACACATGCAAAATATGACTAGAATGATGACACAGAGGAGGCAAAGAGCAATTAACTGTGGTATAGTTTGCGTAAATAAATTGGCCAGTAAAAATATTATTAATCTTCCTGAGAAATAAAATCCAGCAAAGTACTGTCTTTCAATACCATCATTCTCCTGATCTTTAAAGCAGCCTCGTAAATAATCCAAGATGACCTCATATCGCTGAATCCATCTGTACTTAGATACAAAATATGAAGGGAAAATAAGCACAATTGGGAATCCAATTCCAATAACCAAAATTGTAAGAACAGCAAACACCACCAAAACTTTATGTAATAAGCTCCCAAAATATTCATCATGTGCATAATGGTAAATCCTCCATGTGGTGTTAATCTTAACAGGCTGCAAAATTGCAATTGCTACCCTTGTATACCAAGAATAACAAAACACACAAACAAATGCTAAAGCTCTCCCAAAAGAATGCATCCTTGCATGGTTTCTCAAAATGTTCCCTCTTAAAAAAATGTAATTCCATGTTCTATCAGGGAGAATCCTTCCAATGACCATTGTGAAAAGCACTGTGTATGTAGCGAGGGCATAGTTAATACCCAACTTTTCCAAGTCATTTAATTTAGGTAAGATACACAAGCCAAATTCATTACCCGTTCCACTATTTCCTGTAAGCCCAACTACAATGCCAATAAAGGGATCAAGCTTTACATTTTTACTCAAAATTAGGTGTAAAATTTGATAAGAATAACAATATGCATTCAAATAGCCAGCAAATGCATCAAAATTAAAATACATGACAATCAACACAAGCACAGAGAGAGCAACCAATCCTGCTATCAAAGTCATTACTGATGTAAGTTTGCACCTCTTGCAATATTCAGAACCAAGTACAACACTTTGGCCTTCTTTACATTGGCTGCATAATAAACCTTTACGCCCTTCCACACACTGTGCAGTTATATTCAAAATACAAGTGTAACTGTTGAATGTACTCTTTGTGTTGCATTTGCAATAATTATCAGGGCATGAAACTACTTCAAGACCATCTTCTCCTTTGTATGCCCAATGTCCACTGAACAGCATAACGTGTGTGTCAGTACAATCAACAACACCACTTGAAGCCTTGTTTGCCAAACATGTACACCCTTTTTCTTCTACATTTTGATAAAATCCAAGTGGGCAGTCGATAATAGCCCCAAGTCCAACAGGAGATTCAACAAATTGTTCAGAAACAGTCCTGAATCTGAAGTTAAATTTTGCTCCTACAGAACCCTCAAGCTGAATATCTTTGACTATATTTCTTGTGACAAACAATGAGGAAGGTGATTTCAGAGCACCAGTGGAGTCATTCCAAAAAGATATGTTAAAGACTGCCTCAACCTTATTTGACAGCTCATCAGTGAAATCCAAATGCGGAAAAAAACTGAGACCTGGTGGTTGTTTCCATTCTGACTCATCAAAACTAACTTTGTTTGCACTAGTCACCACATGTGGATTGTCTGAATCATTTAAATTATCATACAGAAATGGCTTACTGAAGAAGCTTCTTATATTATGTCTGCTCTCACCAACTCTCCTGCAATTTTGCAATGTAGTTGCATACACCGATTTTCCTTGAAACGCTCTAGCCTTATTATTGTTGAAAATGACTGAACAATTCCAAGAATTTGGGTGAAAGTCATGTGGCTCTTTCAGGTATCTAATGAAACAAGGACCAGTTGATAGCTCTGTAGAATTAAATGCTATTCGTGGTGGCCCTGAATATCTATAAAATATTGCCCCACCCCTATTTGTGACAGTATTCTCGTTAAAGAAAATACTTGCATTCTCATTTAGCCCGATCCAAGAATTGCCATATAATGCAATTCCACCTCCATCAAGACCAAAATTTCTACTAAAACTCACTGTGCCAAAAACACGCACAGCAGCAGAATCCAATACCAAAGGAGTATACGTATTCTCATCAAACTTAGTTCCATTGTTTAGATCTATTGTTACACTTTTGCTGTAAACCGTACCTTGACCAATTACTTTGTCACCAAAATCAGAAATTTTGTTTTTCTTAAAAATACATGAATTAACTGAAACAACGAATGGTAGCCCCATACCTAATAAGGTATATTCTATATTCTGTGATGCCAATCCTAAGGCACTTCCAATTGTTGCAGTGTTGGAATCAAACTCTAAACTTTGTAAATACACTGTTCTTGATTTTCTGTCAACCTTGGCCTGTCTGCTACCATGCAAGCCTGCAATTGAAATAGCTCCTCCCCACGGTGCAGCATTCTCTTTGAATGTTGTATTGACAATAGACAACCTGTACGGCACACTGTTCATGTCTGTGTACTCAAATAAAATTCTAATTCCACCACCTCCAAAAGAAGCAGCATTCTTCACAAACATAGTATTACCGTCAATATGAAATCTATTGTGTTGGTTCCTCTTACCAAATTCAACATAAACCCCAGCTCCCCACAACGCGCAGTTCTCACTGAAAGATGATTCTTTTATGCAAATAGTATTACTTTCAGCTGTGCCTCTGAAAAAAAAGGACAATCCCCCACCACGACCATGTGCAATGTGAGACCCTTTTGGTTTCGCAGTCTGTATTTTATGTTCCGCAATATTTTCGGAAAAACTACACTGTGTAAAATGAATAATACTGCCATGATTAAACTGCTCCGTTTCTGATACATTCCCACAATCAAATGGGGGTAGTGCACCACACAGAGTATATTCAAAATACAGCCCACCACCTGATTTTATTTTGGCCAGCTGACTGTTGTCGAAAAATTCCTGCTCTTTAGCACTTTGATTTACCCTCTCGCTTGTCTTCTCTCCACTTGGTGACAGCTTGCACTTAGCTTCAGCCCCTGATCTATAGCCATTTCGAATAAATTGAACTCTGGTAAAATTTATTGTACCACCAACATCATACATATTGATTCCTATTCCAAAGTTCTTGCGTATTATCACATCTGTAAAATACACGTCCTTGCAATACGCAAAAAACATTCCAGTAAACAAAGTCATTCCAGCATTTTGAATCGGCACCGATGTGCTTGTTTCGTTTAACCTACAACCATTTATTTCAATATTCCGAAAAACAAGCTGATGACTACGGACAAAACGGAACCCAGCAAAATTAAAGCCTGTCACACTGGCGTTGCACGAGATTACCGTTAAGTTTTGGGAGACACCTATCAGAGCCATGCCTTTAACGTTTTCCAGTTGCAGCGTCTTATTTAGACTGTAATGTCCTGCATCAAAAGAAACAGTAGTATTGTTAAAATCTTTCATGTTATCGACCACAAAATTCAGGGTCTTGCATGGATAGTTAGTATTTTTCAAACAAAGTAAGTCATCCTTTCCCTTCCCACTTACCTTCACAACGTGAGTCAAAGAAAATAACATCAAATTGAACCACACGATTAATATACTCCAGAATTTCACTATTCCCATGGGTTTTTTTTAATGATGTTAAGTTGTGAAAATAAGTACAGTGTACAACACTCTTTTTTGGCCAGTGCAAAGTATATTTGGGAAAGCTAGGTGATAGTGTCAAAACCAGCAGAGGGAACACTTTACCTTGGGGTCATGTTTTCATCATTTCTCGGAAAACGAATGGTGATGTCCCCAAAAAATTTAACTTCAAATTGAGGCAAATTGCCCCATTTGAAATCAGAACGAAACCTTATGACACAAACAGCAGTATGAAAATGTCGATTCTGGTGCATTTTTATTCAACCATCAATCAACCACAAATCAATTTTGACACATTTTCCAAGAGCACCCATCACGAGGTTAAAATATGCCCCACCATCCACAACATGGTTAAAACACGGTTTTTTAGGGATGTAAGGCAAAACTTCGAAGACCGTCCAGAGTCCTATCGTGTCCTCACTGTGTCTTGCACTGTCCATGTGCCAGCGTGTAAATTCTGGGAAGCTTGCAGATATTGGCGGGATTGAGTTTTTTGTAACACATAATGGATGTCTACCCACAGGTTGTCCTGTTGTGCCCTCGTTGTGTCTTGTAGTATGCACCCGCTACCAATAGAAAAGGTGATCGTTTTTGACTCAGGCCTCGAAGTACCCTGCACTTCACGATTCTTAATGGACACTTGGTTCGCAAATTTTGGCAGAGGTTTCTTTTGTCAGATGCCCTTTCTAACCACAGTTTGAAGCGGCCTTTTGAGTGCCGGGAAATATCCACACGCCGGTGAACCCTGCACACTGTATCACGGGGTTGTCACTCCTCCGGTGACAGGATTTATGCTGTCACACCCTAGCAATGACCTCGTTAGCAGGATTCCTTGGGAAAACCATTACCAGGGCTCCCCGCAAGGAGGTGAAGTTGACTTGCTCGTGAAGTGGATTACAAACAGGGTACTAAATTTTACCTTTTCACCCAAGAGGACCTTTTGAAAAATCATATTTGTTCTTGTTTTGCTGCAGTGAGTGTATGGCGCAGCAGCCATTCACCCCTTCATTGTGTTAATCTTGAGTCCTTTGGGGGGGGGGGGGATGTGGTTGAAATTTGCTCCTTCTCGTCTCTCACAGAAGTAGAAAGACATTGTTCTTCTACTATTTGAGACAAATAATTGGAATTGCTTTTCACAGAGGGGCGGATCTAAGTGGAGGGGGTGTTCACCGCCTCGGATCCGGCCCTGACACAACTATTTAACTTGCTGTCTAACAAAAAAAGATAGTAGAAAAGAGTCTGGACAAGAAATAGATTTTTCGGCACTTTAAAAGTCTTGAGGTTAGGGATTGTGTTTATTTCTAGTTTCAAGCCTGCTTTCACAATTTGTATGATTTTCCAAGGATTAGGATTAAGTTTTGTGAGACTGAATAGTTAAACAATTAAAAGTCCTTTCCTTTGTAGCTTTTTTAATCTAACTAACCATTAGTTTTCTTGGGTACCTGGAGAACAAATTTAGGACCGAACAAAGCATTAAAACAAGCATAAAACCCTAGGAGGAAACTAAAGGTATCAACAGTTGGGATCAAGCCCACTTTAGTGGAGAAATATATTGTTTAACAACTTTCTGTATTACCGTAAAATAAAATGGTTAAAAAGGTTCCTCTTTCACATAGACTTGTAAGCAACGGTTGTGAGCCGGCACCATCAGTCAAAATTACTGGAAGCCATACCGAGTCACAAACAGGTAAGCCGCAGCTGAAAATAAGTAAAACCTAGCCGCCATACACATTCGTTCGGTGACAGCTCTGAGTTCTCTCTGTTGGGTACATTTTGAAGCAACCTTGACTCAACTGTGATCTGTCTTGCGAGGATTAGAAGTCCACACGCTGTCTTGAACACTTGAAAAACTTCAACAAAAAATGGACAGTCGTAGTAGATTTCATTTCATTCGTATATTAAGACAGAATTAGGATTTTTAAAAATCTCACGCATTAAATTGTTAGTAAGTAGTAAGTAGTTTGTGTGCACAATTAACCTGAGGAAATTTTATGTTGTAAGCTGAAATATTTTCACTCGGTTACATGCATTCCTGGGCGTAAATACGAGGCAAACATGATTGCACCTAATAAAAGGCTTCAGACAGCTGGAAATAAATAGTGCATACAATGCTGTGAAAAATAGTCTCTTAGTTTAAATGTACTTGTCAACATAAATAATGTCTTGTAATTGTTAAATTCTGTTTGCCATTTATTTGTCCAGGGTGGTACTGGATTTACAATCTAAAATATATAAAATTGTTCAATTTGAGTTTCAGTAATTCAAGTTTTCAATAATAGTGAGCAATTTATTTATTTATCTAACATTTTTCAGATCGAAGGAAAGACAGCTTATATGATCCAAGGCGCTAGGACAACTCTTTAAAATGATAAGATATACAACGGACGGCCTATTGTTCTTTAGCAAAACAAAAATCCATTTGTTGGGACTCTAAGGGAGGCCTTCATTTTAATCATGACCGAAAATGCAAAGGATGCATGATAGACTTTAATGCAAAGTATGTTATGAAAAAGAGATGGGTAAAGAAAATTGTCTTGTGTTAAAAAGATTTTCAATCGCATTCAAACAACAGAACCTGGCAACTTTTCTAATCAAGCCCAACCTTTACATGGATTATCTTTGGAAAAACCACAGAAAGTGACTTCTTGGGTTACAAAGACTGTATAGGCCAAATCAGTGGTGAGTAGTTATGGAATGGATTGAGATTTTGCATTGTGTTGTTGCATGGATTTGTTGCCGTCTGACTGTGGAGAAGCAGGGATTTCAAAAATTCAAGGAAAATAGCCTTTATTTCCAATAATATGCTTGAAGCACTCTGGGAGGTACTGAGAGTAGTTCAGAAGAAATTGGCGAACATACTTAGCAGCATGTTAATAATGAAAGTTTATACAGATCGATATCAAAGAACCCCGTATTTCGGTGCCCACCTAATCACAGTTTGACAGGCAATTTCAAGTTTTCACGCTGACAGTGAATTCTGTTGCAAGCCATACATCTAACAGCCTGAAACATTTTGTATAGGACGTTAAAGAGGAATTTCCGCCCTGTTACCTTAAACTAGTATTAATTACCACTAAAAATGGAGCTACAAATAAGCTAAAATTGTCACATTTGCTGAATCATGACAGAACTAGATACACTCCTAACAGTTTACACAACTTGGTATAACAGATGCAATCATTAAGGCCCCAATGCTCCAATCCCTGCTAGATAAATGCAAGGAAATTGTGCACGTATTGCATGTCAGGACTGAGGATATTCAAAACGTATCTATGTATCTAAGAAAAAAAGTGGTCATTGGTAAAAATTTTTCTGTTGAACAAGTACTTTTTGAAGATGGCCAGAACCCTGTCTCTGAGGATGGCTATGAAGATTGACAACCATGCGGCGTTAAAGCAAAGTGTACCAATACTTGAAAATTGTGTTTGAGTAGCAAAGAGACGTATACTAGACTTGCATGAAGATCTGGTCTTGGGTAAATAAGATATTTAATCTGACTATTCAGATGATCATTTGGTTATTATAATCTTAGATTTTATTTGATTCTGTAGTTTTCTTAAACCAGTAAAAGTAAACGTAATGCAACTAGGAGCTTTCTTGTAAACATGCAGCGCATTACTAGTATTAAAAGAGCTTCAGTTGTACAAAAATGGGTGCAGATATTATATTTAAATAATAAATAACTTACGACTTACATGTAGTACTTTAATGGAAATTTATATATATGGTTGCTTTAATCCAGGTAGTGTGCCGGTTGAGTCTATTTAGTATAAGAGGATTAACTCTCAATTCCAATAGTTCTTTTCTTTATCCGGATTGTTGCAATGTAATAATATTTGCCCTTGCAAATTTTAGATTCAGGACAATTGAACTGAATTTTAATATAAGCGCCTTTACTGATGAGCCCACAAAGGGCGAAACGGTACTGTCTGCAGATTGAGTATATATATATATATATATATATATATACATATATATATACAGTTATATTTATAAGAAGTGTATTCCTTGTTCTGATCTGGTTTGTAGGTGAGTTAAGGAGTTGAAATTCTTGTCCTGTCCAATACGATTGCCAAGAAAACCCTTTGTTGCTCTAAAATGAGAGGTGATGGTCCAATTGAAGCATTTTCATTCTTAAGCCATAAATAGCTGCATTGGTATGTCTTAAGCTAGCCTCCGGCCATGGGTTCAGTTGACCCAGCCATGGTTTGAAAATTTCACGGCTGACAGCTCTATTTTAACATGGGCTGCACCTCTACTCCTAGACTTGGGGAAAAAGTNTATATATATATATATATATATATACAGTTATATTTATAAGAAGTGTATTCCTTGTTCTGATCTGGTTTGTAGGTGAGTTAAGGAGTTGAAATTCTTGTCCTGTCCAATATGATTGCCAAGAAAACCCTTTGTTGCTCTAAAATGAGAGGTGATGGTCCAATTGAAGCATTTTCATTCTTAAGCCATAAATAGCTGCATTGGTATGTCTTAAGCTAGCCTCCGGCCATGGGTTCAGTTGACCCAGCCATGGTTTGAAAATTTCACGGCTGACAGCTCTATTTTATCATGGGCTGCACCTCTACTCCTAGACTTGGGGAAAAAGTAGTTTTATTATTCATTTTAAGGAAGCTTTCATCAATTTAATTTTTGCATGTTGTTTGAATATGTAAATATGTTGATGACTAGGAATAGATTACCATCCTATTAATAGTTTTGCCTTTGGTGATTGTGTAGTATTAGTACGACAATGACCCTCGTATTAATAAAGCTTACTCTCAGCTCTCTTCTTACTACGTATTAAGTTTTAGAGAATTTTTTTATGACATCCCCATACTCATTAGGGGCTTTGGAGCCTCACATTTTACATATGATGTTCCAAAGCCCCTATCAAGTATCCAACCCTTTTCTATCAAAACTTTATCTCCTATTTTCTACACACTTGAATATGTCTATAATGGAATTGTATATCAAGCTGGTTGAAATGGAACAGATAATGCTGATTCAAGTCTTTCATTTAAAATAGCCTGTACATTTGACAGAAATATTCCCTATCACCTCCATGTCCTTCCAATTGATTTCATCAGAAAAATAGTTGCTATATTGATATTTGCAGATGGCGCCTTTCACAGATAAAGCTGCTTCACAAATTTAACCCGAAATGAGTCTGCCTCCAAGCTGTAAAGTAAGCTACAGGTGCATCAGATTGAGTGCAGCTTTTTATTCTTCTTTTGTTATATTATGCATTTTTCTACCAAAGCACTTTTTTTATATCCTTGGTGATACACCTGATGGGAAAAACATGACAGTGCCGTGTCTTAAGATAGTATGAATATCTTTATTAAAGAATAAAGTTGATTATAGGTAGCATTTGCAGGAGTAAAGAGGTGATCGGTGCATGAGTATTTCTTCATCGTATATCAATATAAACGTTTAGTTTCTTTTATTAGTTAACCATATCTGAGTGGGTTCATCTGCACAGAAAGTAGGATTGTAAGAGGTTTAACGTCATAGTATTTAGTGGACTAACATTATGCAATGGAGCTGAATTACAACTACAATAGTCATTCCATTTACATGTTGAAATGCCTAGTAGCAGACGGAGGTGCTTTTTCAAGTAGGGCTCCGAGAGCAATCTAGTTTACTAATGTACAGCTTAGGCCTCCCTCAAAAGAATAGGCTGTACATTTTTTCTTAGGATTTCTCTCAGGTGAAATACAAAGTTTGATATATTTTGATATCTTTTTGATACCAGACATCGAAATTGATTGATTGCACATATGCATAATATGCTTGTCTAAATATGAATCGTTCAGTTTTATGGGGAGTAAAAAGTACCCTCAAAGTTATTTTTAAAATTGTAAAAACTTCAGACAGGCTGTAGTCCTGACCTCACGGTCAAGTAACTGAACAATGGACTAGTAGAAATCTTGCAGAACCGAAGCCTCTTTGTTAATGTTCAGTGTGGAGTTAGAGGATCATGCTCCAGGGTGACCTTTTGACTATAATCGCAGAACGTATTTAAAGATTTGTGGATAAGTCCGGTGAACAACGTGTCACTTCTCTAGATATTTTTAAATCATTTGGTAAAGCATGACAATCATACTTGTTTCATAACCTTTCTGGTTATTTTGGGTGTGGAAGTGCCTTTGCTATCATTCAGTCCTTTTTCTAAGATCGCAAAATGCGGTTCACACTGAATTAAGGTACATAAGAACCCTTTTCCTTTTTACATCAACAATCTTTCTGGCTTCAGTTCATCAACGTGTATGCTAGTGACACTACCTTGTACCCTGCCATTGACCACAAGGCAACTTAGCAAAACGACAAGAATCTAACCTTCAGACTGTCAGAGAAACGGGAGAGAAGTTGCTTATTTTTTTACGATGCAGCATAAATGCAAACTATGTCGTTCAGTAGAAAGCTGAGTTTTTGTCTCCTTTCAATATCCTTGGACTATCATTTTTGTGTGATCTCTGGCAAGGTTGTTTCTTTTTTTATGAATGCTCATCAATGAGACTGCCTTGTTTGTTATTTTCTCCAGATTGAATTTTTGTATTGTATTAGAGAGTACCTTACTCTTAAGTACACAGTTTATTTCTATAAATCTACCATCCGTCCTAACATAGAATGCTATTGTCACATCTGGACACGTTCTTCCTTATCTCATTTTGATCTTCTTGATTGAGTTTAGAGTTTGTAACTTGAAAGGTTCAAATGTTGTTGCTACTCTTCAACCTTCGTCTCATCAACGAAATGTGGCTTGACTTTTCTGTAGGAACATCTGAGAAAGTGTTCTATTGAGCTTTCCTTGCTGGTACCAGCTCAGTTTGTTGCATCTCATGTTGTCGTGAACGAAGTCACGATTTATATAAAATGAACCTTCGCGAAGATTATAAAGATGCAAACTCATGCTGAGACGTCATGAAAAAGAACTTTTGTATTCGATGTTAGAACATTCGAGCAAATGCTGAAATAAGCGTTTCGATTGTGTCTATATTTAGGTTTTGGGGTTCTCTTGGTTTTTAGATGTTCACGTTGACATTTTCATTGTTATATTACGTAAGAGAGTTCTAGAATTTATGAACGTATAAGTAGGGCGATTTTATGATATTTATACTTGGGAATTAGTTAGGACTTTATCGAGATAACGAGAAATATATCGAGACATTTACAAGGAGAAATCGTGATTGTTGAGGAAATAACTTGTTGCAACCAATTCGAGTTCGTCCATCACAACATTTGGTAGCAGAGAGTGGTTGAAAAATTGGTTTCAAGTTGTTTATCACGATTTGTGAAGAGATTCAAGAAAGAAAATTTTATTCATTCGAGCGTTCAACGACGTAAGTTTATTTCATTCATCATAAGAAGATCCACAAGAGAGAGAAATTTGTAAACAGAGAACGAAACAAGAGTAAAGTTATTAATTATTCATATTTGACCGATCACGGATAGAGAAAACATAAATAAAACAAAGACTTAACCTTCTGGAAAGATCAAGAAATTTCGTTGCTAAGATACATTTTGTTTACGAGGAGAAAGAGAGAAAACACATTATTGTTTATAAGAACTTTGGAAGTCTTTTATAAGAACAGTTTAAACTCGAGAAAATGACTATACGACAGAAACTTGGAATAGCAAAGAGGAAACTGGAATCGAAAATATTAGAAGCCAATTCTTATATACAAGATCAAGATCAACATAACGAAATTAACCTAAACACTCATTTGGAAGAATTGAATTCAAAAATTGAGAATTTAAAGAGACATCTAGACGATTTAGAGAAATCCGTTGAAAACAA
>RDPX01000166.1:1480947-1495113 GCA_003991215.1 Morbakka virulenta | reverse complement strand
GAAAGTGTTCTATTGAGCTTTCCTTGCTGGTACCAGCTCAGTTTGTTGCATCTCATGTAACGTGTTTCGCTCTAAGTCTTCATCCTTCTGCATTTGTTCCCTTTCGTAAAAATCTTTCAGTAAATGTAGTTCTTCTTCCCGGATGTCTGGATTGTGTAACTCTCTGGCTTTTGATTGACCCACTCTATCATATGACCTTTTTGTCTTTAAGTTAACTCTATCCCCTGACTTAACCTTTCTTTTCTGTCGTTCCTTCACGGTCTATGCACTATCCCTTACAGAAATCGCTATTGAAAGTGTACTTGCTTTTAAAAGCTCTCTGACATTAATGATTTTCTATAAAATTCTTTTATAAGAATGTGAACATGAATGTTAACATTGAAGAAAACTTCCCAATTTAGTAATATTGCTTTGTGTAAATTTTTATTTTATTGAATCCGACTTTACTCTTTTAAGCGTACGATTAACTCAATAAAACCTTAATTTTACTTTCCGACAACCTGTCTCTCACCTCAAAACTCCATTCTTTGAAACAGTTGAATAAATCTTAGGTACAATGTTTATGTACCCAAAAAGATTTAGAAAGTTCAAAGGTATCATCACTGATGAACTTTGCATAATTTTGCTCTAGACAATGTCGAGATATTTACCTACATCTGAGATATCATAAATGAGACATACCCTTTTGTTTCAAATAAATATTTTGGTAGCCTTCGAGCCTCCTCTGACTTCATGTTTGGTGTAAGCATTTTTTATATGATGTTCCATTTCAAATACGATATCCCAGGAATATTTAGAATCTTCCATGCTATTCAACGGACAGTTTAAAGTTGAAATTAGGAACTTTTGTCTTTTTATTGCTATGTTAATCCCTCTTGCGTCTAAATATGTTTGGATATCGCCATTCTGTCTTGGTTTGAAAGTAATATCGCTAATCCACTCCTGAGGTATGTCAACCGTTTAAATTTTACCGTTTTCTTTAGGCCCGTGTACCTTATCACTAATTTTTTATTTACATGGGAGGACTATCATCAAGACTTTTGATATGGTGATTTTCTATGAGGTTTTTCTCATATAGATTGCTCTACAAACCCTCAAGTTAACATATTATTTTTAAATTTGATTTTGTGTTTTGGGATAACAAGTCGTGAACTCTTTCTCTTGGCTGCCTAATATACTTACAATTTTTGTTCTCATTCTGGGGCTTTCTGCTCTCCTCCTTAACTTTTTCAAGCTTGTGACATTCCAAAATCTCTGTACTTCATCAAATGCCAAATGTTTTTCCAGCGCTGGGTTTGTTGATTGAGCACCGTTAGGTAAAAAAACAATTTTGAGGACTGTTAACAAGTTAATAATGAACTTTTCCAACATTTTGAAAGTTGTTCCTGAGCCAAATGGAGACAGAGTTAACTTGACGGTGCGGAATTTTAATGTTGGTTGGTTGTTTTTCAATTTCGCTGATGTATTCTTGTGCAAAATCAAAGGCTGTTGAATCTCAGTAAATTAACTTGTAAAAAGCATTTCTGTAGTTAATTTGATGGTGAGCCATTTTCTATTTTCTTGTCTTTAAATGCAGCTGTTTTACTTTAACAGCCTTTATTTAAGAGAGTTAAAATTGCTTACACGAGTCTTACGTGAAACCACCATTACTTTTTTTTAAAGTTACTGATAACTGCCGAAGTTAATACTCGAGTTTTGCAAACAGCTGTCACACGATCGGGGCTCTCCACATTGACAACATATTCGTTCTTTTGTTATGCAACTGTGATTGACCTTACTAAAAAGGTTTTCCTCCTTGGAAGTATATTTTATTTCGACAACTGCTAATACTATTAGCTTATTACTTCCTTTTTTTCGTCATTGTCTACTCTGATAATTACAATGTATGTTAAACTATTGAAAACATTATTCAATAAGCAATTAAAATTTCTTTCCTTTTATTGCAAGGCCTTTTGGCTGGCACTGACTTGGACCAAGTTGTAAACATACTGTAGCAAATAAAAAGGACGTGATAGAGAAACACAGTCTGGATTTAATATAAGCATAAAACAAATATTGGGAAACAGGTACTTTGATACAGGACAAACGTAATCGAGACAATCCCCCTGGAATATTGTCCTGGACTCTGTCAGCCAAAATAGCTGCCCGAGGCATTAAATACAATCGCCCTCTGGATATTTGCCGGTGGTTCAAATCTTGTTTGCTTTTTTGCCGCAAAATTCTGAGGCAACGTACGCCCATTTCTTTTCATCAGATTGCTGTCCATCTGGAATTCCACGCCCAAAAAAGTGTGCTGCTCGAGTTTGAGCACGATTCTATGAATGATTCTAATCTTTCCGATTGCAGCCTATGGTGGTGAGACATTTATTCTCAAAAAAAGTGATAGTTGACGACTCTGTAGCCTCGACCTGTGGTGTTACAGGAGAGTTTTAAGAACGGAGAGGGTAACAAACCATGGCGTATTGCGCAGAATTCAGTGTCACAAGCGACTACTGAAGATCGTAGTGAACAGGACTCTCTTACTTAGGACACATACTAAGAAGCGATACTCTGGAAAGAGAACTGATCATGGGCATGGTTGCTGGAGCTAGGAAAAGAGGAAGGCCGAGAACAAAGTACATGGACAACATCCAGCAAGAATCTCCATAGTACAGGCATACAGAGGGGCGCAGGACCGGATCAAGTGGAGAGCCATGACAAAGGAAGGTGCGGCGGCTCAAATATGTGCCTTCCGTACATGATGATGATGACGTTTTAATGATATCCTGACTTGCCTTTTCGATTCACAACGTTAACCTCGTTTATTTTTAATTTACATCGAGATATATCCATTCAGCCTTAGTTCTTCTCAAGTTCTGGAGAAATTTATCTCTGCTCTGAGTTTTTTTACATCATTGGTTGACCAGGGAGCAGCTTTGCTCCTTGTATTTTTACACATCTTTGGAGCATGATGCTGGAAAATGATAAGCAAAGTATTTTATTTTACATTTGAGATCAGGTCTCGTTCGAATTTTACAGATATAGAAAGCTGGCCAGTCAACAGTTTTTATCTCTTTTTTACTGCTTCAGGGAGCTAGCTCCTATAAGTACGGCAGGTGATTTTCCATGGTTTAAAACATGTTTGATTTACCTTCCTTGTACTACCAAACATGTCATCGTTCCCAATGGTGTTTCGAATGACTTCAGTTTTTATCGTAGCCGGATTGTTTGTTACAATAGTGCCAATGAGAGTTTCAGTAGATTGTGATGTTCTCGTGGGTTTATTCAGCATTTGCTTGAAACCTAATACCTTAAGTATAGCGTTGAGTTATTAATTGCCGTACTTTAGAAAGTCATGACTTTTCAGAAACCTTAGAGACCATGCTATTGAAATGAATGTTGAAATCTTTGTCAATATTTTTTAGTACTACCCAGGGTGTAATACGTAACTTTTCAGAAAAAAAATGTTTTGAATGTTTTAGCCTAGTTTCGAGCCAAGTTACTCAGATGTAGTCGTTTTCTACATCATATCTCTAATCCTAGCTTATATTATCTAGGCTCCAGGTCCTTTGTCTTTGCCAGGCTTCCTTGGACAATTTATGTAAGAGTAGCCAGGCATACCATGAATTGCTTCCTCTTGCTCAAATTCCGCTTCGATCTGTGTTTCACTCAGTGACAAAGTATCAATCCCTGGAAACTTTGAAGCAGTTCAGAGTCGCCTAATGTTCTGGTGAAACATTTCTATTCCTTTGTTGTTAATTAATAAAATTCAAATCTGAAATATTCCTTCCACAATTTCAGGCTCAGAACATTGCTCCATATCTCAACACACAAGGGTCCAAAAGTTGAAAAAGCAATACTTTCAAGTTCACATGCAAAGTAAAAACTTTACGTCTCTTGCTTGCCAAAGACTTGACCAAATGAATGATTCTCCATATTTGGTCTCTTCATCTCCCTCTCCAGTCAAGGAAAGTACAACGCAATCTGAGCCAAAAATTGTGCATTTCTTAAAGTAAAGGTGTATTGAAAAGACTGCCCATTAAGCACAAACCTCTACACAGAGGCCATCTTGTAATCCATATCCTTAAAAATTAATAACATCAAAACCCTGATTGTTGGTAAATATAGGCTAGTAATTAGAATCCACCCCTTTAAATGAGTCACAACAATACTAACCAATCATAGTCCTTCCAGATTTGCCACAAGTTGTAGCAAATAATTTGCTATCTAAAACAAAGTACGTTTCTGCAGCTGGTACTCGACTAAATATGTAACAGCTACTTTACTGATCAAATACAGAAGCCAATACGTAGGCTACAGAAAACTGTGAAATATTTATTGATTTAAGTAAAGTGATTAATACAATCAGTCATGGTTTAATTGTAAATAAACTGTGCAATTACGAAATGACTGGAATTTACCAACAATGAATTACAAGCAACTTATTTATAAGAATGCACTAGGTACCCCAACAAAGTTTTATGTCATCATCACATCATACTTAGTGCTGCGTACCACAAGCATCTATTTTATGTGATTGCTGTTTTTGTCATATTTTAACGATTTGACTTAATCACTTTCAGCATGTAGCATGTTAATGAATGCAATTTATACTGTCATGTTCAATTCAGATAGGGATATTAATGTAATCTGGAAACATTTAAATAAATGACTTCAGTTTCTTACAAAATGGCTAGCTGAAAACATTTTAACTGTAAACTCTGAGAAAGAAAAACTCTTCTATGGTTTCGGTACGGGGAAATAAGTATAATATACCCGTTTATATCCTCTTTTTGTAGCGTCGCCAAAGTCTAGTCCCAGCTTTTCCTTAGGCACTTCATCCTTGTCTTTCAATCCAGAAGGAAGAATGGCAGAGGAAAAGATTGCAGAGTCAATTACTTGTAGACAAGGAAGGAGTCGACGGGAACTGTTCATTCAAATGGCTAAAGAGGAGTTATCTAAAAATCACTGAAGCTTTAATTTTAAGTGCCCAGGATTAGGCCCCTGGCACAAACTATATTAAACAGCGAGTAGATAGAATGGCAGACACATCTTTGTCCCGGATTTATTTAGCTGAAGGGGGAAAGTTTTACACTATCGGTAAATGCAATAAACTGGTACAGCGAAATTTAAAATGACATAACAACTAGACGTGATATGTGCATTGGCAACTTTGCGGTAAAAATGTGGAAAAAGGTGAAATCTGGTATCTACATAGTCCTGAAAGTATGGCTTGAGATCAGAATGTAATATTACAATACACATGTCCGAAGTAGGTTGTGTTACTGCTGTGAGACCTGGACACTGACCCAAACACAGTATTACAAGATTGAAAGAGCACATATTCAATTTTTGAGATATATTTCTCGTGGCGGAATGGCAAGAATGTCATCAAAAAAGGAGATCGAGTTAGCAAAAAAGTGAGAATGATATGGAGAGAATAAACTGGGCTGGGAAATATACCAATGAGAAGATATTGAACATAACAAAATCAGTTTTAAGGACAGAGTATATAAAAAACCAGAACAGAAAATGGGTTGCACATGTTGCACGAGCATCTAGCAACACCTTGACAAAAAGGCACATGTTCGTCGACGAGAAATATACGAGAAGAGACAACCGTAATAAGACATTGTTGGAAAATGTGATAGTGCAAGAAGTTAAAAAGAGACAGTCGTAAGAAACATTTTTGAGGGAATGGACTAAGATAAAATTTTAGTTTGTCAAACTGACTTGTATGTAAATTCAGTCCCGTAAGGGCTATTGAGTTAAGAACTTTTGTATGTAAGTATGTATGTATGTATGTATGTAGAGCCAGTACTATTATATTTTGAGTCTAACTCTCATATATCGACTCAGTGTTGGGTCCGAAGATTCAACCCACCCCCTGACCACTAAATGGTCTACACAGTATTGTGGGCCTTTCGTTTGGTTAAATTTGGTATAGAAAGAAAAGAAATAGATATCTGAAACCATAACTTAAATCCAGACCATCAGCATACCGACTAACTGAGCCCTTTATGATGGGAGAGGTATCCAACGGAGCCACAACAAACACTGCCTACAACACATTCCCCTCATAAGAGAGGAGTGTTGGTGAGATGACACTACCACCGGTGTGTTTATGGATACACCATCAATAAGAGAGTTGCCAATCAAGGTTGAAAGGGCCTCCTCCTTATGAAACAGACAGCCAGATGCCAACGTGATATTGCAAGGTCTCAGAGTAAAATTAAAAATAAATTTGATAAAAAAAGGGATATCCGATTTTCATGGCATTTTTAAAAAATTGATATTTTTGCTCTCACAGAACGTTTAATGAGTGATAACACAAAAGCCGAATTCAGCATTCCAAAACTATGAATTTCCAAAAGAAATAAATAAACATAGATCTAAGTGGTTGGTATTTGGACTGTATATAAGAAAAGAATAGAATTCACTAATAAAACAACCTCGGCGATAAGGATAGCAAACTTAGAGAAGCTACAGCTTTTCTACAGGTCTTTTGAATCTTGGGAAGTCAGTTATTCATTCACTCTTTGATGGTGTTCGATTTTTTCTGTCCTTTAGAGAAAAGATTGGTCTTTTCTCTATATGACACTGAAGTTCCTTCCACAAAATGATTAGATTTTGGACTCCGTCATTATGAGTCAACAGTTAGTTGCAGAGCGCAAGTCTCTTTGTTGATGTTCAGGACAGGTTTAAAAGCTCTCGCACCACTGGTGACCCTTAGACTGTAATAATGTAACGTGTCTATACGTTTATGGGTATGTCTTCTGAAGGACATGCTATAGGGTGTGATATTTCTAAGGCACTTGATAAGTTGTGGAACGCTGGTTTGCTTCATAAACATTTTGTTTATGGTATTTATGGAAGGGTCTTGGGAATCCTTCAATTCTCTCTCCCATATCATAAAATGCGTGTCACATTAAATGAAATTACATATGATGAGTATTCCATTAACGCTAGCTTTCATCATACTTCGATTCTTGGTCCGAATCTTTTCTTTCTTTATAGCAATGATCTCCCTGGTAACTTCAATTTATTAACATCTATGCTGATGACACTATCCTGTACTCTAGCACTGACCACAAGGCAACTCCTAGTGAGGTTACATCTCTCTTCTTGATGAATGTTCATCAATGAGGATGCTTGGCTTGTTGTTTTCTCCAGATCTGTCTTTGTATTCCTATATTCAATTTTTTGACAAATCTGCTTCTAAAACGGTTGTGTCTTTGTATTGTGCTACAAATTACCTTACAGTTAAGGTCATCTTGTATCTCTGTATATCTACCATCTGCTTTTGCATGCAGTACTGTTGTCATATATGGACAGGTGATCCCTCATCTTATCTTTATGTTTTGATAGTGTTCAGCGATGTGTTTGTAATTTGATGGGTCCAAATCTTGCTGCTAGTATTCAATCTACTCATCGACGAACTCTGGCTTGTCTTAGTTTGTTCTTTAGGTATTATCATGATGTGTGCTGTGTCTCGTGTCATTTATTTCCCTCAACTTCTTTATCCTCTTGCAGTTTCGGTTCCTCCTTGTAATAAATTTTTCCCTGATGGAAGTGTTTTTCCTCTGGTTGTGAGATTATGGAGCTCTTTATGTCCTGACTGCTTTCCTATACTATATGATTTGAATGTTTTTCAGTCAAAAGTTAACTCTTATCTCTTGGCTTACAGTTGCCTTTTTTTGTTGACTTTTTGGTTTTTTTAGTTTCCTTCATTGTGCTTCCTTTTAGTTGGTTTTATGGGGGATGGGGGTTCCATTCATTCTTTACAGTTCCATATACCTGGTGCCATTATGTCTTCTATGGGTCTTTAAAATTTTGTTTATGACCTGATGAAAACTTTTCTTTATTTTTTATTACAAAGTCTTCGATATTTGTTGCGTATCGGGGCTTGGACAAGGGTAAATATCTTCTGGCAGTTATATAGAAATAACTATACAGGCCCAGAGTCAGATAGAGTTCTTGCTAGTAATCATTACAATTGTGCATGGACAGTACATTTATTCTGTTCGGAAGATTTTAGAGCGGCTGTTGCTTGAAGGATTTCTTTCAGACTTTAAAGGAGCATTAGTTCTTCCTTTTGTACGCTTCAAAGCTGGTTACGATTTTGAGTACTTTATTAAAGATATCACTGAAGAGGATTTAAACTTTTTTTTGTCTCTTCAGTCATTTCAAGATATAATTTGCAACGTTGAGCTTAGGAAAAAAACCAATTCTGCCTTTCTTTTAAGCTGAATCTGGTATAAATGGCTCATGGAACTGTCCAAGAAAATAATTTCGACTTACACTTGCACTGTTGGAAATGCTTTTGTCATTACTTTTGGCAATCGATGAGACAAATTATTCCCTTTATGTCACTTATTACGTTGCTATTTTGGAAAGAATAAATGAACTATATTCTGGTCTAAAAAATCTTTAGAAGACAAAGGGGATGTCTGCTTAAACACAATGAGAGGTCCCGCTAAGAGTTGCAGTGAACCCAAGAGGTGAACAACCCTTAAATCGTGATCCAAAGACGACCAGTGGAATAAAAGATTTCGAATCAGACAATCCGTCTATTCTAAAATCGCATTTGAATTGTCCTGAACAAGCTAAAAAATTATTGCATTTCTTAAATTAGAAGATTTGTATTAGAGATGCTATACTTTCAAGCCACTTTGCCCAAGCCAAATTCTGAAATCAGAGATATTGGTATCCAATGTCGTTTGTTTGCTTAAAGAAGAGTATACGAACCAATTCGATGCCGGCTTAGACAAAAATGCCCTCTTTAATCTCAGCTCAGGTATACCTATCTCTGACAATGTCTCCAATGAAATTCTTCCTTTAAGGCAGATCATTGAAAAGGAAGAATATTGGCCCTTATGAGGCGATCCTAAGGAATAAAGTAAAACTGTTCGTAATTTTAAAGAAGATATAAATGTCAAGACTACTCTTTCTTATCCATTTTGCTCTGTCGAGTCTTGCAAATTTTGATGGATCCAAGAAAGCTATTGACGAGGTTTGAATTGAAATGACTGAACTTACCCAGCATGCTTGGATAATAAATAAGTGTGTAAAATGGATCAAAAGTGTATTGAATGAAAAAATGGATTGAAAGGCATTCCCTGATAAATTCGAAGAATTGCTGTTAAGCAAGGAACCAAAACATCGTATGTATATGATGAAGAAAGTTAAGAGAATAATAACTCCAATTAGATCTATGTTTGACTTTAAAAGGTATCGTGGAGAACCAAGTAGCTAAGTGCATCTTAATAATTATCAGTGGTAGATAATAGTGCTTGTTTTTGTGTATATTATGGGTGTTTGTTTTGTAAACCCCAAAGGGAGGTTCTGTTCTGAAAAATTTAATGGATAGTTTTTAATGTTGGAAACCTAAATATTCTAATTAGCCTGTGATCTGAAAAACAAGAGAAAATAGAAATTTACCGTATATAGTAAAAAGCAAAATTAGTCATGTGATCATGTATAAAACTGAATTTTATACCTAATCATCATCAAAGTCGGAGTAGTATTTGTTAAGAACATTATTCATATAAATGATGACGAAAAGCAAAACTATCTCTTCTCTCCTCGGCAGAGGTAGTACCTATGACCTGTAATGATTTAATCCTTGTTTTTGAACCCCAGCTGCTGCCCGTTTACTGCCATTTTTCCAAATGCTGGGGCATGTAGCTACGTGGAAATGACTATTAGAACTTACCCGGTTTAAGTCGGACTCTTCTTCACTATAACCTGATCTGTAATGCTCTTGACCTTTTCCTTTTCGAAGTGAACTGATATCTCTTTCTGGATAGGGACAGATTCCTCCTTTTGAGAAGTACTAATTTTGTTGGAATCATATTGGTACGAAAGTAATTGGAGAGGAACATTAAGCTTCGGAGGAAATCAAACTACACTTAGTTACAAAACTAGAGGCTCTGAAATTTTAGTGAAAAGTACGTTTTTATTAAAAATCGTACCTGATAAATGAACCATCGAAAAGATATTCATCAAATGGCAACTTCCATGGTTAAAGTAAAGCAATTTTTGATTGCAAGTCTTCAAACAAGGTCACACAACTCAATTTTAATCTAATCAGAGCTATAAACATTTAGCCATTTTTTGACACAGTTCATTTGGTTATAAACGCAGCGTAATAAGTGTAACTTAATGGCTGTTAACAAATAAATATTTACCAAATAAGGTTATTACAGCTAACTGCTTTAATATTTAGATCAAAATTTAACTCAAAGTAAAAATCGACTATCAAAATCTTTGCAAAATGACAGTGCATTTAGCCGCCATGTTTTTTCTTCTCCTGTGGATGTAATCTTAGGACTAACAGGTAAGCTGGTTGCATTCCCTTTAACGTCGAAATTTAGCTATCGTGATCTTACTCTCCGGTAATTTACTCTCCGGAAATGTTCTCACTTTTCTGCCATCCTTCTAATGTTCTTCACTTTCAATGACAAATCCCCCCTCCAACTCCCTGTGGCGGTGCTAATGTCAAATATGTTTTTAGAATCTTGGACTTGCCCTACAACAATTAAGAAGCCTCTCCACTGGACTCCTCGATCTACGCTCCTATCTGTGTTAACACTGCCTTACCTACTAGTATCTGCCATATCGTGCAGTGTAATTACTCTTATTTTTTTCTTTTGTTCTTTTTCTTATTCTTTTTCTTTTTGTGACTATTTATCTACTTTTTCAGCATTCCTGTTATTTCATCAATAAAGGCCACAAAGGAAACAGGTTTGTATATTTTTTCATCAGGCAGATGTCTGATGCAACTGAACAAAAGGCTGTGGAGATATATTTTAATTAGCAAAACACTGTAACTTGCAAACGCAATGGATAGCCACTATAGTATGTTTACCTGGTACAATCATAACCTACTAGCAGAACTATTGCAAAATAAACGCATAAGCATGGAAGGAATCGTCTGATGGACTGAACCATCTGATGCCCTCTCTTTGTAGGGAGAAGCATGTTGGGACACAATCATCATCCAGCTACTGTTTGTAGTAGAAAAACCCTGAGAATAGGAACAATAAATGTTAGAAGTCTACACCAAGAAACAGGAAAGTGTGCTACAATAAAATTAAAGTTTTGGAAATTAACATTTTTCAACAAATTTCAGCTGATGCGGTCTGGAGGGAGTAGCCATGAGAAAGGAGTTACTGTAATACTAGATTCAAGAACAGCAAAAGCATTCATATGCTTCATATTGGAGTGTGACAGAGTACTAATAATGAATGTAAGATAACAACTAGTCAGTATCTTGATCTTGTCCTTTTACACACCAATATTGTCTGCAACAAGGAAGAAATAGAGGCTTTTTACAACACATTGCTAGAGGCCAAGTACCAATACAAAAGTCAAGAAATTACTCTAGTCATGGACGATGCAAAGACAAAAGTTGTCAGAAGGAGGCAAAGTAACACAAAGAAACTTCTACTTTAATTTTACCTACACAATTCCGCTGTTGATGTAATGACCATGAATTGTATGGCATGTAATTCTGAGGTATATTTTGATGACAAGACTTGAATGAATTAAATCACAGTGAAACCTGGATATAGGGTTCAGTCACGAGACGAATGACTTTTAGCTGTTATAGAAAGGTAGTCGAACTATAAAGTGGGTCTAATAGGTAAACATGTAATATGCTTGTTGGTAATTATCCTCCATTGCATTCAGAATAGTTAACACAAAAATAATAACAAAGATCGGTCCCCTTCTTCAAACTGAATTGTTGAGTTTTTTAAACACAAACGATGCTCAGAGTAAGTTACTTGAAGTAACATGACATCAATTTTCATCGATTGTTTTAATTTCTTTGACAACTTGACAGGGCGGATACTTTGACGCATTTTATTAACATAATGTCATTTGCAAATATAGACAATCAACTTTCCTGATAGAAACGCATAACAAGATGCAACATGTCAAATTTGAGCTTTACTCCCAAAACCAGTGTCAAAATAGATTTCTTTCATAGGCAAAGAAATCAAAGAAGAATCTGAATGCCCTATTAATACATTTATGACACTGCAGACTACCATGGCTTAAAGTAGTCTGAGATATATTTTTGTTTACCAATCTGTCTCTTTGCAATGATATGCATAGTAATGGCATTTTCGGCTTTTCCTAACAAGTCGGATATTTTCAGTTCCAAAGCCAATGTGGCTGTTCAACATAAGAAACCGCGGTGTGTAGTGTGATTCTGGACTCTGATGCTTTTATCTTTCTTGTCATTATCACTATCCTCTAAGCCGTCACTTTGACTGACTTCCAGAAGTTTTTGTGTAGACATTTTCCAATTAACAAAACGTCGGCGCTGCATGTTGCCATGCTCTTTTCAGATTTAATTGCATCTTTTATTGGAGTTCAAAATATTTCTGTAGTAAGCTACTCCATTTCCTCGCCCATGTTAACTTCGATATGCGCTTGATCAGGGACCTCCACACTTTACGTTGATCGATTCAGACGTTTTCTGCAATTATTACATCAGGAAAATTTTTCATCTTGTGAAATACTAAGTATTTTTTAGTTTAAACATGAATCAAGGTCTCTAGCATATAATGAGCACAGAATAAAGCTAGTATTTGACAACAATATTTGTTACTTTTGGTTTGTGTAATGCAATAACAATGAAATATGCTTTTACTAGCTTCCTGAGTAATATCTAACATTCCACAGACGACACTTTTTGAAAGTGTAGCTCACTTTCAAAAATATAAGATTGTCGAAACTAATCCAGGTAAAAAAGGAATTAGGTAGTACAGTACAAATTAGCTGATTGTAGAAGATATAATTTGCAAATGTTAGTAAGGCTTAAGTTTGTTGATGAGGAAAACATTGAAAAAGATGTAGCAGAGTCATTTCGATCCTCGAGGTAGTAACAACACTCAAAGTTCATCTAATGAAATGATGCTGGCAAAAATATAGAAATTTCCCTTCCTTTCCACTTCCACATTTTATTCCATTGCTATATTTACTATAGAGTAAATATATATTATATTTGATGACGTGGTAGAAAATGAAATGGGTAGAAAATTCCATTTCAAGGCTGCATAACACATTAAAACAATCGCCTCCATTCCATTACCAAGTAAGGGAAAACAGCAACAACAATAACAACAAAAGCATATACTTCGCCTGGTAGTCAAACCTTTTACTCCCTTACAGTATTTTCCATCTTTAAATACAGACACTTTATATCTGTGACCTCAGTGTTGTACGTCTCAACGTACCTGTACTCAGATGCTGTAAAACTTTTCATACTATTGTTCATATGGGGCAGTGGCTTTGGCCGGGCCTGGGGCCTCGCTCTAGAATGGAGAAGTAAGGCGACTCGTTCCCTCCACTGCCTGGGTGTTCACAGTTGGGCCTGTGATATTACATCCTTAGCCCCCCGTGTCAGGGAACGACATCGGCAATCTTGATTGTCAACTCGGCATCATTTTTGGCACCGGCAGTTGTGTTTGTCAACTCGGCATCGCTTCTGGCACCTGGCAGTTTTATCAATCAACTCGGTTGTAACTCTGGCACCACGCAACAGGATCTATCCTTCGTAGCTGTCCTAGCTTCGCTTTGCCGCTGCACCAACAAGGGATCCTGCCAAGGGACATTGTTCTCACCCCAAACAATGTCGTCATTCATTGGGGTAGCCTTATAGTATAATGAAATGATGATAGATTTGAATGATGTTGATAATGTTACCGCATCAGGGGAAACTGATGCACCACAATCGTCGGTAGTGGTGGAAAACATACAAAACCCGACAAATCGTTACGAAAACTTATCGCTTGCTTCTTGGAATGTTAGAACAACTAATGACAGTGTTGATTCAGTCCGTCCAGAACGCGCAACAGCAATAATCTCGCGTGAATTACAAAATGCTCGCATCGATATATGTGCCATTAGCGAAGTTAGGAGAGAGGGTACTGGTAATCTGATTGAAAAGGAGTTTACTTTCTACTGGAGTGGAGGAGATAAAAAGGAGGCTGGAGTCGGTTTTGCAGTCTCAAACGTACTCTCCAATATTCATCTTGACATCTCGAACATTTCTGACAGACTTATGACTCTCAGAATTAAACTGAAATCTGGAAACCATTTGAAACTTGTAAGCGCCTACGCTCCAACAATGCAACGATCTCAAGAGGAAAAGGAACTGTTCTACAGCCAACT
>RDPX01000166.1:1439211-1470799 GCA_003991215.1 Morbakka virulenta | reverse complement strand
CAAAGATGGCATCCGTTGTGCTTTTCTTGGGCACAAAGCTAAACTGTTCTGGGCTGATTTCGATCTCTTCCCGGACTCTCTGATCTATCACCCTCTCCCAAACCTTCATGGTGTGACTTGGCAGCTTTTTTCCTCTGTAGTTCGAGCAGCTTTGCAGATCTCCTTTGTTCTTGTATATTGGGATTAATGTGCTTTTGTTCCATTCTTCCGGCATCTGCTCTGTTTCAAGGATATCATTAAATAGGTCTGTTAGGAGTTCAATTCCGCAATTTCCAAGGTGTTTCCAGGCTTCTACTGGTATTTCATCTGGACCAACTGCTTTACCGTTCTTCCTTTTGCTAAGTGCCCTTTTAGTTTCCTCTCGTGTGATTGGTCTGATCTCTCTGTCCTGGACTGCTCCACTGTTTTCTTGGCCTTCCCTGGGGTTCTCAACATTCATTAGGTCTTCAAAATACTCCTTCCCTCTCCCCAGGATTTCCGGTTCTGACATCAATACAACGCCATCTTCATCTTTGTATATCTACCATAACAAAGTTTCATTCCAAACTGCTACTTGTCTGCAAACCAGCTGTTTAAAAATTAAAAGGCTTTACAAGCATGGATAAAACACCACTACCATTTGCACTTGATGGTAGCAAAACGTATCCGGACAAAGGAAACAGTAAAATTTGTTGTGCATCGGAATCTTCAGACCTTAGTAAGAGGCAGTACACTGTACAACTCATCATATTTGCTGATGGCGTACCCTTCCTTTGTCCACTCGTTATTTTTATGGAAATGGGTTAAGAATGAGCAACAGAGACCAAGAATCTTTGCACCGTCGAGTACAGGCTGCATTCCAGCCCCACACTTGATTCAGTGAAGCCATGAAGAAAATATGGGTTAATGAAGAGTGCAAAAACGTCTTTATAATCTTCCAACAACTGGCTAGAAAGTAATTTGGCTGCTGATGTGCATCAAGTGCAACAAACAGATGACGCCAAACCTATATTTAAGAAAAAATATACCAAACTGTTTATTGCACCCTGAGGTTGCTCCAGTGGGGTTCAGTCTCTTGGTACTTTTTTAAATATGCCATTCAAAGGTGCTGTAAGACAACGATTTAAGAAACAGGTTTGAAATAATATAGACCAAGGGCTTGTACCCGGGATTTTGCGGTAGTCTTTTTTGGTCCTTTAATGAATGGAACAGTCATAGTAAAACAATAGGTCTTGTAACTTGGAAGAACACAGTGGTGATTCCCAGGTAAAAGGTGAACTGGCTATGTGGTAGAGTGCGGGAGGTGAGTGTTGCCACCACAAACAAGCTGGTCGCACAAACTACGGTTATCTTATCATTGTTAGAAGTGGGTGATCGCGGAACACAGATAAATTATAAGAATGGTTGTCAAGGACTGCTATAATGCCTTGATTTGTTGTACCAAGTTTGAACGACATTTAAATCTTGCAGACGATTTTTTTAAATCCTACTTCTACAACAGACGTTTTCGGGGAAATTGGTTACTTGACAATAGTATACTTCAAACAGTAGGTTTAGTCAGAAAGCATTGAAGATTTTAAATTGGCCCAGAAAAGTTTTAGGGGAAAAAAGACATTAGGTTAGGAATTCCATTAATCTCAACAAAACTTTGTGGATTAACTTTCTCCACCAGGAACCTCCAATTTTTAAGCAACTTTTTCAGTAACTGGCAATGGCTAGTGACCCCAAATATGAACAATAGAAGGATATATGTATTATTTATGATTAACAAAGACGCATTTAGTCTTACATTAGAAAAAATAGTTATTAATTCCGTATCCTTACTTTGGCCTATATCTTTTCTAGTTTCAGGTTTACTTTGATTAACTTTTAAGTAGAAATTCTGTTTGAACGTATTTAGAATATTCAGTTATAAATAATATCATAGTAAAATCAAGGGACCTCAGATAGCTGCTACAGTCAGCAAAGCATACAGCTCAATTGATGTCGTTGACACAGTGATACTATTATGGTACAAAATTGATGCAAGTCATTATAAGATTTGTTGTTATTGTCGATTCTATGTAACCTTATTTCTCCTTTATTAAAATATTAATTCTGTACATATACTTAGCGATTCTTGACATTTTGTCTTTGTTGTGAATTAAAGGTTATCGAAAACCAACTCCGTTAATACAATCAAATCCCACGGTGTTTTGAATCCTTACATTGCCAACAATTATACTTTTCAAAGTTATTCTTCGTACACTTTTAGAATATACTAAAAGAATTTAATCATTCGAACCATTTCTTCTTCCTTTTCTCTTTCTCTGTTGTTTATTTTGCCTTCATTTTCTCCTCTTCCTTTTTTCCTGAAGTTCTTCCCCCTTTTTTCCTTTTCTCGCAATCCTACATATTTACCTAAAACTGGAACTAATTATCCAGCGGCTTCAAACTTTCAAAGTAGTTTTAATAGTACAAATATTTCATTATGAAATATTGCAGAAGAAAAAATCCTTTACTGGCGACATTTTGTGAAGTCAAGACTGGATTATCTACAGTCAGGGCCACAACTGTAGATCAACAATTCACTGCATACGATTAAAGGCCAATCCGATTTGCTAAAGAAAACGTATCTTAACATAATCCTATTCCAGCGTTTCAGCAGTGGCGCCGGATTTTTTAGTAAGGGCTAAGAAGTCCTAAAGAGGGTCTAAATTTCAGAAGCTTTTCCAAGCCAAATCCTCTACATTGGCCATTATTGTAACCTACGCACTATTACGCCTTGGACTGCCGAGATGTAAGATTTAATAGTAGTATATCTAGTAAATACAATTCCTGATTTACTACTTATTTTAAATACATGTCAAATCCAGTTTAGCCTCAAGCTTATCAGGATCAAGCTGCAAGTTGTTTCAGAGTTCAAAGGTGCATATTACTGAGCAATTCAACCAGCACCATTATTCAGCGACTCAAGACGCATTATGAATAAAAAGACTTGTAAAAGTTAGAATCTTGGTAAATGTCAAATGATACTCCAAAATAACCTAGCAAAATAAAGCAAACTTTATCAGAATTTTTTTCAAGGTTCTTAACGTAAGGCAAATATTTTATGGCAGTATAAAGTCGTGCAACACGTTCATTAACTAAGGGATCAGGCTATCTCCCAAGACTACACTACTGTTTTTCTTTAAGCTGAGCGATACCTTAACAACCCAGTGTAAGACCAACAGAGATATAATTCGTCTGGAACCTCTTGCTGGTGTAACCTCATTTTTTGCTGTTAGCAACTCAGTTTGATCCTGTGTGGAATAAGCGGATAAAAAGTTCATTACGTTCAAAGAAAGATGTAATCTTCGTCCAGAATGAAAAAGATGTTTTTGTAATGGTACGCAGAAAAGACATACTCTATATATGGCAATGTTCTCTTTCTCTCTTCCTCTTTTTGTCTGTCTTTCCTTCGGTCTGTCCCTCTTTCTCTTGAGCAATATAAAAATATTTAATTTCCTACTTTCTTTCATGGGCTGCAGGTGGGTTGCTTGGTTTGTTTTCATTTTTCTCTGTCTACTCATAAGACAGGGTCAATAGCAAGAAACTCACTGAGAGCAATTTGTTGATAATTTGCTATGACTTAAAATAATATTTATGTAAAAGTTATTAGGTTATTCTTTAGCTCTCTGATGGTATAATTCAGGTGATGACTTTTTGAAAGGATTTGCTGTGACCTAAACACCAAGCCATTTTTTCTAAGGTATGGCATAGGATAGGCGGAGATAAGTAGGATATAGATTGAAATGGGAACACAAAAAATTAATTTTTTATTGAACCTGCAAAGAAATTTGTTCGCTGCACAAGCTACTATATTCTAAAAATTAAGCTGAACAGAACAAACTTAAAATAAACTAAACTTAGTACAAAAAGAAAATGATAGAATTTTAAAATAAAGCATCTTTAAGACCTCGATGATTAAGTTTACCTTTGTTCACTTGTCGGAATTTTTTTTCAATTGTCTTTGTGTTTCTTAATACGTTTGACATATCCTATCCCGAAAATTAGGGAGAGATACCGAAATCTCATTATCTCGTTAGTCAATTTGTTTCAAAAAAATGAATATTCTTTATTGGAAAAGGTTCCGAAAGCAAGCATTAGGTTGTTTACAAACATTTATGGTATTTCAGCTACATAGGTTGACTGTCATCTGAAAAACGTTAGTCATCAAGTTTCTGGTTGACCAAAAATTGTGATGTCATACCGGTCTTACATTACAGCCACAACAAAGGGAATGAAAGAGAAAGCTAATAGATAAGTACTGTAACAAAATTCAGGGGTGTAATTCTCTTTGATTTGGGGGAGGGGAACTGATCTCTGGCAAAATCAAAATATCCCATGTAAAGTTTTCATTTTGTTGTGCTGGTTAGGTCTTGGACGAAGTCCCAAAAACCAAAAGGGATGTCAGATTAATATGAGATTTAAATGGAATGAAGTCTGACTATAATGATATGAGTTTAACCGAAAATGGATTCAATTATTATGAGAAATATTGAGTGCCATAAGTTTGAATTAAAAAGTAAAATTTGTATTGTAGAATGTACTACACCTTATTATGATGCCTCTAAAATGTTGAAGTGTGTCTCAATTAATTTATGGATCAAAAAAATGCAAGGCAATGAAAATGCATACTAAGTTTTCACATTCGAGAAAATACTACTGCTCTTCTTCTTTGTGAAAAATTAATGAATTCATTTAATATACTCAACCTGGCCCAACAATACCTACTATCCTCGACTCAGCTTTTTGAGATGGCTAACCAAACCTTGTAACGTGAAACGAGGCACTAAAAAGGATTTTTCAAAATTTCCGGCTGCATCACCAGCGAGGGTGCATCATAATATGAAATACTTAAACATAGTTCACATGTTCTTCAAGGTCCTTCTCAGAAGCACCTTTAATAAACATTTGCTTAACGTGAAAATATAATGCGTGTTTAGGTTGATCAAGTCCTTCTTTGATGGATGGTGTCAGAGAATCAATGATGATAAAGTAGTCTGCTCTCAAAACCAGTTCTAAATCAGGATAATGTTAGATGGCAGATCCGTCATCAAGACGACGTAGAATTTTCCTTTAATAAGACAAAGGCCACCAGCATCAGATCTCAGTGCATCACATTTTACAATTTGGAAAAATGCAAGACAGTTTTCATCAGTATGCAAACACCTGAGTTTTGACAACTAAGCTAGCCATCAGTTATGCATTAGATGCAGTAATTTGTTTCTTCTGAAAAGCCTGACTGAGATGTCAAATTTTCCATTTTGATTATCGGAATGGTCCAGAACTAGCTCTGCTAGTTTCAACCTATATAGAAAGTTGAAGGAGTTCATCAATTCCTTGATACCAACAGCTCGTGCTCTTGTACTCGGGTTAGACCGTTGTCCTGGGCTTTTGCAAAAATCTAACAGCAATGGTATATTAATCTGCAAGATTTAATGAAGAGCTCTAACATTCCATCTTGTCGGGCAGAACAGACGCAAGTTTTAAAAAGTTTCAGATCCTTTATCATTGCTATCAACAGGCAAATGTAAATTGTCTACCCTAAGCTCTTTTTGTTTTTCCTTCAGAGCAACTAGTCTTGTTGGTGAGTAATTCATTAACTTTGTAACTTCATATGCATCATCCAATGTATCTTGCATTAATGGAAAAGACTTCATGGTATCGTCAAGTGGTAAAATCAAGGCGTAGCTGTAACAATGGGTAAGACGACAATGACGCACATCCTTCTTTTTGATTGAGGGAACTTCTTTGCTTTTGCCTGTCATTGTCGTGCAGCCATCATACCATTGAGCCTTTATCCTGATATACCTAACTAAAGCAAAACATCTTCTATTGCTGCTGCAACTGTGCTGGGTTTTCCGTTTTACACAGTCATCAACCCAATGATCTCTTTGCATGTTATAAACTTATTTTGCTTTTACAAATAACAACAAGCTGTATATTGCTAGCATCAGTTGCTTTATCAGCCAAGATGCTGTAAAAGTGGCTTTCTCAAAGGGTCTGCAGCAATTTTGCGTATGTCATATTATTTACTGAACCATGTCAGCAATTCACATTTTGTCTTTAGTTTTACGAGTTGGTAGAAATTCTCCATATCTTCACAAAGTTATCCAAATCCATACTGGTCGGCTCTCCCAAGATACTGAATACATTCATTGATCTTCAACACACACTAAATGTTCTCGTGTTTTTGTAATGCGAAAATGTGATTCAGCTGTTCATCGATACTACGCTATTTGAGTAATACGTCTTTAGCATAGATGGGAACACTGCAAGAAAATTTCTTTTACAAGTTCTGGAAGCCAAATCGGATAAATGCCTTATCTCACTTCTAATTTAAAATTAGAAATATTTACTTTTTAGCAAACACACTAGTGTGGCAAAGGAGTGCCTCACTTTACTATTGGTAATGCAAGAAGAAAAACAGTTTAAACCACTTTAGATTAAATGTACAGTTTTAATTTTGAAAAGGATTTTCAAGGAAATCCAGACAAGATTGTTTGGTGGGGTTTGACAAGTAAATCTGGTATGGATTGATATCTTGCAAAGAACATTACCCTCAAAGGTTGTATTTCAGCAGCAGATGTTGATGGTTGATGTAACAATGACTAAAATATAGCAACAGATGTTGATGGCTGACTTGTTGACCCTTGAATTGTAGCACCAGGTGATCTTCTCTGACTAGGTGGTATTTGAATTCCTCCAACAGATGCTGTTGGTTGATTTGTTAGCGTAAGCTATGATCTCATCTGGACGATTCATTTCCTCTTGGTTTTTACTTACTTAAGCGCCCCCCTCCTTTTAAACTGAATCAAATATTTACTTATATCTTAGGCATAATCCAATAAGGACATTCATGAAAGACAAAAATCTTCACAATAAAATAGAAAACCACCTGACGACGATATCATATACATTGTACACAAAGAGTTGAATTTTATGAAATTTAGCATCATACACCTTTAAATTCTCGATTGAGTTTATCAGCAAGTGACTTATGTCTTTCTAATTTCTTCAAGTGACTTTGGCTACTAAGGCTGTATGTTTTGAAGGATTTTTCGTTTTATGTTCTATTTTTCTCCTGTTCGATTACTGTTCTGATACGTACAATCCTTTCACAATTTTTCCTACTAGTTTTTTTCCCCACCGTTTATGAGCACGTATTTCATACTACCAGGGTCAAAAATGAGATACGAAGAAAATTTGGTTAATTATTGAACTTTTTGTGGCTATTATGTGTCACCTTGGTAGTTTTCTGCTAAAAAATCTAAAAATGAAAAGCAAGTATTTAAGCAGCTCCCTCGAGAGTATATCAAGGCAATATTTGACAGCTCCAGGGCCATGTCAAAAATATTTCTTTTTTGTAGGAGTTCCGATGAAAGCTTTCAATACTTTGACAACATGACAGTGCAGTTTTATGATTGGAATCTTCAAACTCATCTTGTGTTGCTTCTGTAACACGAACGCTAGATACCAGCTACTCTCTCGTGATGAAGTTCGATGTGTTCCAAAAGTATGTAAACTACTTACCAGCATGTCCTACAGTTTTCTTTACAAATGTAACTTGACCTGTTTTTGTAATAGCTTTCATTAAGAAAAATTTAATGCCCCCTTATGTCTGTAGTTTTTAAGGCAAAACTGTAATTTAGAAGAATATTCAAAAACATATGTCTGTGGTCTACAGGGTCAGCAGGCTGCTTTCTGCGATCTGATTTTCGCAGCACGACAAAAATGGTTTATAACAACAACAATGTGTTTTAGCAACAAATGTGCTAAGCAAACAAAATGAGAAGAAAAAGTTAGTCAAAATTAATCAAGCACGAAAATATAAAAAAAAACAGTAACAAATGTCATAATAAAAGCTATAAACACAAAGATTAATATCTCAGTTCAAACGCATTAAAAGTGATTTTTTTTTTTCATTTTGTTAAAAATACTTGTCATTGCAACCCCTGACATTTCTATCAGTTTCTACGCTCGATAAAAAATTCACTACTTGGTAATAAGGGAATTTTATCAGGCCTTATGATGCAAGCACTTGTGATAACTTTGAAAGTACCTCTTCTCCACTGATGTAACAATCAATGAATCAATCTAGATACCTTATCCAATTATTTCAAAATAACTCCAAAAGAATATGTTTTGAAGATGTAAATAATTTTCGATGGTTCAAAGATAGAATTCCAGCTTTAGTATATATCTACTGTATTTTCTCTAATAAACGCCAAGACTTAATTAACGTCGCCTCCTAATAAACGTCGCAATTAAAGCAAAATGTTAGAAATGCACATTGCATTTAATAAAGGCCGCAGCATGAAAAGTGACATTTATTAGAAAAAATTAGGTGAGTAAATATAATTCTTCATGTTGACAGCTATTCACTTTTCTTCACACTAGACTCTACAACTCATCTTCCTGGTCTTGCTATCTATGTCCGATAGAATTTTCAGCTGCTAGAATACAAGAACTTGAATCTAAATACACGTATTTGTGTGCTTCAGGTTTTTCTTCTTCAGGCCACTTGTTACCTACTTTTGTTGTATGGATATCCATCTTCTGATTCTTGTACAGTTACTGAGACAGTATCAGACTCGGACGAAGGTAGCTTGGGTATAGTCTTTTGTACAGCGGTGACTCTCCAGTGGTTCAATCATCTTCTTTCGTACTGGTGTGTCAAAAGGCTATCTTTTCTCTCCTAAGTTTGAATGGGTTAGTCACTTTGAGGAAAGCGCTACCGTTGTGTCTATAGCGCCACAGGGGCATACAAGAGTATCTGTAGTATAGAATTTGGTGTACATTTGATGTTTGAGTTAGCAGTGGCTTGTCCTCAATCTCACCATGATCACCTGATCTTCTCTCGTAAAGTAGAAGAAAGCATTTCTTCTGTTGTGGTCCGAATGTTGTAGTAGCCACCTTTTTCTTTGGGTTTTTTTCCCGATGGCTTTCTTTGCTCATATGTGACTTTTGGGGAAGATTTCCATTCTTTTTCGCTCCTTTTTAGGAAGCCTATCACAGAATGTATTGGGAGGAATGTTACAATATATTTAAAAAAAGACAGACTCCGCTGGAGGACAGTTTCTTTAGTGGACTGCTAAAGTAAGTGAAGGGCAGTAGCAAGGTCACCCAGTTCCTAGTTTCTGGTTGTCATGTTGTCCTTGTTGACTTGCTTATAAGAGGATAAAGAAGTATACATTCAGCAGAGCTCTTGAGATGTTAGCTAATTCAGGCCGATTCAAATGCTGGTTGAGTGAGTAATGGTGTTGAAAAGGTAATGTAAATTGTGTACCCATTTTTATCGTGGAATTAGAGCATGCACTGTCTCTAGCTGATATTAGAAGTGAGGGTGAGATTACCGTCTGGATTATTAAGACAAGATAAAGAAGAGGAAGTGAGGAGGAAACAGCTCTAAGGGAGTAGTAAGAAATATAACTGAAATTACAGAGATGAAATGTCGCCTTAAAAAGGTACAGTAAGATTGTAGCGAGTTGTAGTTACCTCCAAGGGAATAGCTTCAGCCTACTTTTAGGTGGTTTTTTAGCTCAAATTAATTAACTAGTGCAGATGAATTGATTCCTTCGACATCGATGGGAATAAGGTCAGGATTGTGTATAAATAATCCAAAGATGTTATACGGTTGATACTATTGTTAATGTATGAGAATTTCACTGCATGTAGAGAAGATTATAACGAAGAAAGCTCTTATTGGTTGGATTGTTTTTCTTTGAAATATTTTCGAATCATTTATTGAAAGGAAGTCTCTTTTTGTAAGACTATGAAAGCTGTCCTAATGAAGGTGATTTTTTTAGGGGGGGGGGCGTTCTTGTAGTTGAATTATTTAATCTTTGGAGTTCTATTCTCGAATAATGCCCAATCCTGTCTTTCTGTTACACGTGTTGTATTACCTATAATAATCATTAAAATATTGATCCCATTGGTAATTCTAAACAGTCCAATTCTTCCGATCGTTGACTCTTTAGACAGGATTTTCAATACAATAAAGCCGGAAAAGAAAAATGACAACGGTAGTTTGTCGAAATGATTTGAAGTTTCGAAAATTCAACGCTATTGTTTGCATGGAGGCATGGAGGATTTAATCCATCAATGAACTACTGGACTAGGGATGTCGAGAGGGTGGTCAATGCCTTTGTATTCTAAGGCAGAGAAGCAATAGATTTCTTGGTGTACCAACTCGTTTCCCAAACAAACACTAAAGAGATATTCCGTCCTTCTAATTTCGTCTGCAGTTCAGAGAACATGTTCAAAGCCTTGGGGAAGTTGTTTGTATAAAGGCAGTCTTAATATCAGATGGTCAAAACATCTTATGCTAGGATACCTAGTATACAGAGGAAGAAAGAATTTGTCTATGCATTATACTCATTGTTTCTAAGATTTCATGAGACCGAATAAAGAGAACTGGACTGAAATAAAGCCCTGAAGAAGCAATTGATGAAAAAATTTTGTTACCAAAGGCTGAGACAGGACATGGTCAAATGGAGGCGGTAATACCAAGAAGTCAGTTTCTTTGAGGCACAAGAGTGAGAAGGCTAAGGTATAAGAGCTTGCTTACTACAGATGAGTGTTGGTACAAGAAAGCTATGTAAAAGATACCTAGACAGCAGAGAAGTTCGAGATCAAACTTGGTCGGAGTAAGCTTATGCAGCACCTCATAGAGCGATAAAACTTATTAGTCACAATAAGAAATCATGTCCAGGCAAATAGTGCAGCGGGGGCAGTTAATGTCCAGTCAGCAAAAAATCCAGTAAAAGCTGACAGAAACGAAATCTCAACTAATCAACAGAATGAAATGCTATTGCTGCATACGAACAGTGAAGGAAAAGCACAGTAAAACCCATGGACGGTATTGGATTAAAGACTGATTACCACATTATAGCTGTCCCTTTATTCTGTTTCCATAAATTTCAGAATTTTCAATTAAGATGGTCACGTTTTCAAAATTAAGGATCAATTGCTCCTTAAGCTTCTTTATAATTTATGGGTGACTTAACTTTAGCACTTTCAGCTTTCTATCAATAACCATTAAATCAGCAATTTAAAAAAAGTTTGAACAGTTAATTTAAGAATTTCCAGTTTTAGCTAGACACAAAATCGTAGCTGATGTAAAAGGAGGTAAAGTCAAAATCCAGCTAGATAGAAATTGCTATTAGCCCACTATCTAGTAGTTGCATTTTCAAAGTCATTAGTAGTACCTGCGGGATAAGTGATATCGGTCTAACACTACAGGAAAATAGCAGGTAGACATTAAAATAGAGTACTAACAATGTTCAAAAAAATAGGCATATGCTCATTCTTTCAAAAACTTTGGAAGCAATGAGCCTGAACCTAAAAAATTCTCTTTTATGGGCTAAAACACTAGCGACTTTTAGAATTTCTCCTTCAACGTTTAATATTGGAAACAATCTAGCCTTGCTCCATAACGCAAGGAATATTTCTTTTTCTGACTGTTTTCGTGCTATGAAAAGTGTTACTTAGCAATAAATTTTTTTCAGTTGCTTACATTGCTGACCGGCTAAATATCGCTTTTTTATTTCTTTGCTGCTTTTTACTTATACTTGACTTTTAATAGCTAAAATTTCAAAAAAGTAAGTAACAGATAGCACGGACAGTTGATAAGAAAAGCGTAATACGTATCTCATTTTTTCTCAGATTATTTCATAATTTGTATCATTAAGTACAGTAAAATGTTTTATGTAAATTACAACATATGCAAGGAAGTTCTTTTGTTTTTATCGTTATGGAATTTTTATACATTACTCCAAAATGTGAAACACAGTTATTTTCTACTCTTAAATTCACGTAGTTGTTCGAAAAAGGAACACTGAAAATATTCGTTTGAAATAAAATAAACTTGACTTCCACTCCATAACAGCAATATCGCATAATTTCATTTGTAGAACAAAAGCAACATGCAAACGTAACGTTCCAGCTATCCATAAAACCACAATAAATCTGATAAACTTCAAACAGAATGTGAGAACAACATACCTGATAAATCTTAGCTTGAAAGTCGGATTAGTTAAAGTCCTCAGTGAGAACAGTACATGATGAAATAAGAGGATTTGAGATTGGTGGGATGTCAGAAAATTGTGTTCAAGTGTTGTAAATGAGAATGACATAAAAAGAATTTTCAATTTCCACTCTTTCTTTTGACCTTGTAATAAATGTGAAGTTGATCTGAGGCAGGTTCCAACTAACGCTTTAAAGTGTATTACTTTGAATTGTTTCTCTCTTGTTTATAATGTTTTTATTTAGTTTTTGTTAAAGTAAAGAGTATTTCATCAGTTCAGCAGTGACATAGCTATGCAAAACATGGGCTGAAAACAAAGGGATAGGTATACTACCTCGGCAACAGTACAAAGTGTTGTTAATTTTCTTCCACAAAAAATTCATATTCAGAAGGTTTATAATGACATTTTGAGTTAAATACATACTGTTATTGCAGTCAAACTCAAAGTTTGAATTTTCACAGGGGTATCTAGCAAGACAAAAATATCAATTGCTATACATGAAAGACTGTGAACTTGTTTTAGACATATTTGCAGTCTGCCTTCCTCTTTGCCACATTTTTCCACTCGACTTTTTTCCATATTATTATACCTCTGACGGGGAATTCTAGAGCACAATATTTAAATTATCTATGATCAAAGGGCTAGAAACAAATTTTCAACGTTCCTTCCTTTACAATCGTTCCTCCGTTTTTCGCTATCCTATCTAGCTGAATTTATAGTGTTTGAAAGATCCTTTATCTTTTATCGTGACAGTTGTCAAAGAAAATGGACTTCGTCGGAGAGACTTTTGTTTTTGTACTTTGTTTATGTTTTATACAAGTCAACATTGATATCTTTGTTTGCAATTGTACCATTGAAGTTATTACCATAAGAGTAAGCTTGTCATTCAGGATGTTTTTCTTTCACTGCGCAAGGTAGCTATCTTTTTTATCTTATCTTTATTTATATTCAGTGCTTTCAAAGCCAGGTGTTCATCTTATTCTAAGTAAAATATTGTAGAAATTATTCCTTAAATATTCTTAGTGTTTCGTGTCAAAAGTTTCACTTTGTGTTCATTAATATTACATTAGGTAATTGACGCACCATACAGTTACCAGTAGAGAACATAAATTTTACACCGCATAGCAAAGCAAAACATTGACAAACATTAATAATCATAGAGGTATTGGCTAATGATGGACATACAAATTATTACTAAAATATTCCACAACTTGTTTCTTTCGAATTAAACAAAAGTGAAAATAAGGATTTTAATTTTAACACTTTAGATCATCCTAACCGTAATGAAGCAATCAAGTTTTAAGCTAAAAATCTGAAAGACGTGTCTCCATTGTCATAGTTTCATAGACATTCTCTATTTCTCATAGATACTTTGCTCCAATATAAGTATCTATTTCAACTGGATTGAAATAGACAATTTTTCTAATCAAACTATATGACGATGACAGTAAAAATGTTTAGTTGAATCTGCCTTGATCAGCAAGATGCCGCCATATCTAGTCATTTTAGTAACCTGACGATGGGAGAAGTATCTCTCGAAACGTAGCTCAAAAAAAAGCACACGACTCATGACATGATAAAGCTCTTACACCTATGACCTTTTTACATCATGATAAAACCTTGCTCCTTCGCTGCTTGGTCAATGTAATGGTTCCAAGGTTTAGATACTCACCATCCAGCAAGAGATTGGAGAGTGCTAAATTGTTGAACATAGTATTTCTATAAATAACAAGGAACAAATTTGTATCATGAGGGAAATGTACTCAACAAAACATATTATATTGTTTCATGTCAACAGGTAAATACCAAGCCAAAAAACCGAAAATTTACATTGCAAAACATATAACTTAGGAAAAGGATAGAGGTTCAAATATGATTTGCCTCTTTTCACGACTATCTAAAACAATTCCAAAACTTAAACCAATTAAATTTGTTTAAGGAGCAGAGGGGATGAGAACTGTACTTTAAAAACTTTTACGTAGAAAACAGAGCAGAATCTCACATTACAGTCTTTAACTACGGAGGCTCTACTGTATTCACGAATAGATGGTACGAGATAGTAACTCCATGGCATTATGAGGTATAAAGGGCACTTTTAAAGGCTTTTAATTATGTAATTGTGTAAGACTCATGATTTCTGATTTAGATAGATAGTATGAAAATTGTAAATTTTTTTGTAGGAATGGGATGCAGAATTTTTTAAATTTATTTTGTGCATTTTCACATGGAAAGATAATGGGAAAGGGAGTGGAAATGAAACTCAGTTAATAATGTTACATCTCATTGATACACTAACTGAATTAATTTCCAGTTTCCAAAATATTTTAGCAGGGTACAAAAGCTTCAACTTAACAAAAAGCTGCTATTAATGCTAGTCCTGCATAAACTAAAAACTAAAAGAAAAAGGAAAAAAGAAAGAAAAGAAAAAGTAAAATGTCGTCGTATATCAAAAAAAAATTAAAATTAGTATAAAAGTCATTTTTATTAATATATAAATATAAAAAAGTTTTAAATTGTGACTGTCTAGTCCCCAAGGGCAAGGAGTTGAAAAGTCTCACGCCCATGAAGGAGGAAGATCTCGTGCTCTCTAATCTGACTTTCGGAACAATCAGTAGAGACCCTTGATTTCTTGTTCGAGCTGTGATTGAAAACAAAATAATTGTCACATAGTTGTCTGTGTAAACATTTTTATACCGTAATACAAGCATGTTTTTGTACAAGTCCTTGTAAACCATCAATTTTTAAATTTTCGTGTTTTTTTTTTATTGTTGATTATGACATTTGCTCTTCTTTTGATGGATTCAAGTTTTTGCTCTTGCGTCGAAGGAAATTCAAATTTGAGATGCAAGTTAACAGAAACAACGGAATGGTCATGTTTCTGTGCACGGAGAAATCTACCGTAGTTGTCAAGTGCAACTACGACAGTAGTTTTGAAAGTAGACGTATATGTGATGAAATTTTCTTGTATGTTTCGTTAAACTGATCTTGTAGTTTGACATTTTGATTTAGCTGTGTCCCAACGTATTTGTACTTAGTGGTGTTGTTGGTGATTACACCGTTGTAACTTAAGTTCAGTCCTTCACATTTAGCCAGTTTACGAGCAGAACCAAACAGCATATCTTCTGTTTTCCCCTTCTTGACATTAATAATAAGATCGTTTTCAGCTAAATAGGTGTGGAGATGTTGAATGTCAATACTCAGTTTCGCTTTGACTTCATTCTTATTTTCCCCTGGTGCATCGATAACAGTGTCATCTGCAAACATTAATAAACTGCAGTGGAGTATTAAGTCTTCTATATCGTTGAAGTACAGAAGAACAACGTAGTTTACAGACTACAATGTAAAGACTGTCCTGCCTCCTACATAGGTGAATCAAAGCGTTCCTTGGGTCAAAGAGAAAAAGAACACAAGAGAGCTGTTAAGAAAGGTGATACAAAGTATCATGAAATAGCCGAACACTACTGGACACAGAATCATACCTTTGACTGGGAAAATAAAAGAATTATAGACAAGGAAATTAACTCAACAACAAGAAAAATAAAAGAAACAATTCATTCCCTACAATGCAGCAATCACATCGACAGCATATCCTACACCCTTCTAGTAATATGGCTTCCAGCACTGAAGAAAGAAACACAACAAACACAACATAGGTATGGCGTCACTCCCCGAAACAACTCGTGCCCTGTCTACACGCACGTCCGCACTACCAAAGTATAAAATAGCCGTATCTGGTCATTTCAGTAGCCTGACGATGGGAGAAGTATCTCTCGTAGCTCAGAAAAAAAAAGCTTACGACACATTACATGATAAAGCTCTTACACCTATACATCTTACATCTATGGCTTTCTGAGTCCATAAAGTTCAGAATTTTCAAGACTTTATTGCTTGTATAAAATTATGTATCTCATTAAAATGCTTTTTCCAGGGTGATTCAGGATACACTTCTGAAAACCTAAAGATTCATTTTCATATTCAGGATATTATAAGATCAACGTTTTCAACAAGTCTCGACCTAATGCCTACTTGGAAAATCAATTTTTCTCCAATTTGCTTTTAAGACAAGCACTCGTCACGGTTTTTTTCACAAAGATTTGCTTAATCCATTTTGTCCTTCAAAGTATACCTGCCTTTTCACGAACTATTTAGAATCACCACAGTTAATATTGATATTGCTTTCAAAACAGCACCTGCCTAAATAGCATCTGCTTACTAAAAAGTTAGTCCTTGCTACAGTCATCATTGGTTTACAAAGAGTATATCTTTATATATCGTGGAAATTTTTGACACTTTAAACATATCTTGTGGACAATGACATTTGTGTATTTATCTTATCCTACCTTAGACCTTAGGTCCTCCTGTCTCTAGTGAGACATTGGGTAGCAAGACGGCGCCAGCGGACTCGATCTTTGGCCAGAGCTTGAATATTTCGGACATAAATCTTCCTATCACGCAGATCGCTTTCGAAAGTGGCTTGCCAAGTTGTTACCGGCCCTCTTGCGCTTTCTTCCACTTGGCTTCAAATTCAGAGCCTGTTGTGCTGATCGTCCAACTGGCAGTCGTAGCGCATGACCAGCCAATCTCCACCTTCTCTCTTTAACTATCTTGTGTAACTCCTTTTCACCAGTCCGCCTCAAGATTTCTTCATTTGTAATTCTTTCTCTCCACGAAACCCTTAAAATCCTTCTCAAGTTACGCTGATGGAATGTATTAAATTTCTGCTGTGTCTTCTTGGTGCTCTTCCATGTTTCACTAGCATATAGGGCTGTGGAGATGAGTATAGCTGTGTACAGTTACAATTTTATCTTCAAGCTTATCTACTTTGACCTCAAAATTTTTGTAATGGATCGGAATGTGGCGCCTGCTCTTTCCAATCTGTTATTGATGTCTGTGTCAACTTCACCAGAGCTGGTGACCACACTCCCTAGATAGGTGAACGTGTCAACAAAATCAAGGGGGTTCCCTCTGACAGCGATGGGTGGTGCAGCAGTATCAGGAATGTTGATAACCTTGCTCTTGCCTTCATTGCTTTTCAATCTGACTTTAACACTTAGTTCATCTAAACTATTTGTCTTTTCGTGGCACCTCTCATTATCCTTGGCTATTAATGCAATGTCATCTGCAAAGTCAAGGTCAGTGAGGGTGGCGCCCTCTGCCCAGGGTACTCCGAAGGTGTCATTTGCCATGGCATTTTTCATCACAAAGTCAATGCATAGGATGAACAAGAATGGTGAGAGTATACACCCTTACCTCACTCCAGAAA
Organism: Morbakka virulenta; assembly: GCA_003991215.1. Lineage (NCBI taxonomy): Eukaryota > Metazoa > Cnidaria > Cubozoa > Carybdeida > Carukiidae > Morbakka > Morbakka virulenta. Next base: position 1,453,504 of record RDPX01000166.1, on the reverse strand, counting down.
TGAACTCAAATTCTTCTGTTATGCCTCATGCTATCAGGACTGCACATCTTGGGTGATCGTATATGGACTTGATGATGTTGATGGCTTTTTCTGGCATTCCATATACTTTCAACACTTTCCAGATGGACTGTCTGTGCAAGCTATCCAAAGCTTTTCGGAAATAACTGAAATTTATAACAAGCTGTGCTTGGACCTCCAAGCTCTGTTCAATCAGATTTCTCAGAATGAAAACTTGTTCGCTGCAGGACCTCCCTTCCCTGAACTCTGCCTGTTCTTCTCTTAGTATACTGTCTGCAGCAGTTAATAGACGTTTGAGTAAACTTCGGCTGAACACTTGCCCTGTAATTGAAAGCAAGGTAATGCCTCTCCAGTTGTTACAGTCTGATAGGACCCCCTTCTTGGGTAGTTTCACTATGATTTTCCTATTCCATTCTACTGGAACTGATTCTTCTCTCCAAATCTCATTGAATAATTTTACTAGCTCCCGTACTGCTGGCCCGCCAATTTTTAGGAACTCTCCATTTATGCCATCAATTCTTGGTGCTTTATTATTTTTCAGCTTCACTATGGCCTCATCCACTTCCTCTTTTGTAATGGGACCCAGCTCAACCTCCAAGGCTTGTGGAGTTTCCAGATTCTCGCAGTCAAATAACGTTTCTGGGGGAGGTTGATTTAGAACTTCTTTAAAGTGTTCAGCCCATCTGCGATCCTGCTCCTCTTCGCTTGGAAAAATTTGTCCATCCTTACTCTTAACTGGGATATTTGCCAAATTTTTTTTCCCAGACAGTTCCTTAGCAATTCTGAACAGTTGTCTAGTATCATTTCTTTCTGCCCCTTCCTGTGCCTCACTAGTCTTCCTCTCCAACCAAGCTTGCTTGTCTCTTTTGTAGCTCCTCTTCACCTCTCTGTTGAAGTTTCTATATTGCTCCTGTGCAACCCTGACCTGTTTTCTTGTCACAGGTTTGTTTCCTTTCTTGAACCCTATTACACTGCTTGCTACTTCATTGATGGCATCTCTGAGATTTTCCCACTTTTCTGTTATGTTTTCATCGTTTTGAAACAATGCAAATTGGTTATTCAACTGATCTTGGAAGCGTACACACACGTCGGTATTCGTGAGCTTTTCAACCACATAGGCTCTTTTCCTTTCCCTCTTTTTCAGCCCTTTCAGCTTCAACCTTATCTTCCCCGCTAACAGATAATGGTCTGGGAATACATCTGCTCCTCTGTAAGTACGTACATCTAAGAGGGAGGATCCCCATCTTTTGCTGATACAGATATAGTCAATCTCATTTAGATTGTTACTATCTGGTGATCTCCACGTCCATTTATGGATGTCTTTGTGCTTAAAGAATGTGTTGCCAATTCTGAGATCATTGGCATTGCAGAACTCTATTATTCTTCCACCACTATTGTTTGTGCATTGGACTGATCCATGTGGACCTACTACGCTTGAAAATCCTTCACGGTAAGGTCCAATCTTTGCATTCTAATCTCCCATCACGATCTTAAGGTCATGGCTCGGGATGTTGTCTAAGGTTTCTTGAAGATGTTCATAAAAGTCATCCTTTGTCTCCTCCTACGGTGCTTCTCTTGGTGCATAACTTTGTACTGCTGCTATCTTCACTTGTCGACTCTCCAATCTTGCGGTAACAATCCTATCTGACACAGGTTCCAACCCTACAAGTGCTGCTGAAGGTTCTTTGTTCAAGAATATAGCTACTCCGCGACTGTGCTTTGCATTACCTCCTGAATACAAAACAGTTATTCCGTCACTCGTTAATCTTCCTTGTCCAGTCCAAGCTTGTTTCACTGACACCTGGCACTTCTAGGTTGTAACTCTTCATTTCCCTTACTACTTGAGCCAACTTACCAGACTCATTTAGGGTTCTTACATTCTACGCTCCAAATTTGGTTGTAGATTTAGTGGAGAAGATCCAGGTATTCGGGGCAGAGACTTCCTCCTGGCTTTCATCCGTGCCCGTCATGAATACATCTTGAGACATCACAGGAGAAGAGTTATCCTGGGATGTGTTTGTGGATGTCCTGACTCTACACCGATGATGTTGACCGGAATATCCGCCTCTTACTGTTTCTGTAGTGTTCATATTTTTACAGGGTGGGATTACTAATCCGACGCCTAACCCTCCTCTTTTTTCAACCTGACTTGGGACAGGCTATGGTGGAGTTGTATTTATATATATACATGAATTAAATAAAAACAACAATAACCCTGGTATCTTAATTCACAATTAACTAAATACAAAACAAAAACTATTTCATTGGAAATTTTCGATGTTCGAAACAAAAAGATACATTCGACACGTCGACCTACCAGATCACTTAGGCCTTATCAGAGCAATATATCATCAATTCCGTTTACTATTTACAGGATCAAATTACAGCTGTTGAGTTAGTTCGTTTATGTATAGTTCTTTTGTGCGTTTATAGATCATTTAAAACTATGCTTTGGTAAACTAAGCAATCCCTAGTTCTCCCATATTTCTTTGCCCTTGTATATATATATATATATATATATATATATATATATTTATGACACAGGAAATTACTAAAGAAAGTATGCAAACATTTACTTGAGTAAATCAAATTTTTATTTATTATTTCAAATTTTCGTCTGTCTACAACAGACTTTATCAAGAAACTGACAAGCAAAAAACGTATAGGTGATAAGACTGCAAACAAGTTGCTAAGTGACAATTTATTGCCATGCAACAAAAATTTATAAAAGACAATTGTCACTGGGGAGCTGTGAAGTGAACAAAAAGAATTGTATTTTCAATGACAACACACTTCTCAACGGAGACAAGGCACGTGAGACAAAAAATGACGTGACAGTGACAGAAAGAGAGAAAAATGTTCTAAAAACTACTAGTCTCCGATTTTAAATTTCTGTACCCGTTTAGTACGTCTCCAATCATGATAACCGTTAAGTCCCTTGTGGATAGTGCAAATGGAGCCAATCCAGAACTTTTCTTTGTCGACCATAATGCTTTCACATTCTTCAACACTTACGTTTTCAACGTAGTCAGCTAACACAAAACGTAAATATTTAGATGGATTATCATCATCACCTGGGCAATCGTCAATAAAGTGTCTTACTATTGAACATGAATAAACACGTCGTTTGATATGCAACTTGTAATTACAAAGTCTTGGATTTTGCATTTTGTACAGTAAGCTATGTAAATGACGTTAGGTGTAGTGCAAGTGATGGCTTTGTAAATTTTGAATACTTTCCTGTTGCATTACATCGAAAAGAATCGACTTTATCAACAAAGTTTTTGCAGGAGTCGCATTTTCTTTTGCACGATTGGTAACCACGAATCTCCGTGCTGAGTATGGATCAGCACGGACCATTAGCTACTTCAGATTGGGAAGGTTCTTGAAGACAACTCCTACTGAGCCTTCTGGAAATATTCTTGACAAAGCTCGGGTATCGAGAAGATGAAGGTAGCGTTTAACAATTTGTTTTATGTTGGGACCACGTGGATTAAATTTGGTCGAAAAGAGTGTACGACGGATGTTAGGTGTATCACTCTTTTTCAATTCACGAATTTCCTCTCTCGAACGGTTAGCAATATTACCGAAGCTTTCTTGAATAACTTTTGGATTGTGGTCACGTGCTGCAAGATAAGCCTGGTACTCTTTGGATTTATCAAGGAATGTACCCTCTGACAAACAGATTCTACGTAGCCGGACGGCAACTCCTTTCGATATACCATTTATGGTTCCTTTTGGGTGACAGGATGAACCATGCAAGTAAAGATGGCTGTCAGTTGGTTTGCTGTAAACAGTCCTTTGTAAAATGTTGTTGTGCTTTGTTGATAAGTCGATTCTTTTCGATGTAATGCAACAGGAAAATATTCAAAATTTACAAAGCCATCACTTGCACTACACCTAACGTCATTTACATAGCTTACTGTACAAAATGCAAAATCCAAGACTTTGTAATTACAAGTTGCATATCAAACGACGTGTTTATTCATGTTCAATAGTAAGACACTTTATTGACGATTGCCCAGGTGATGATGATAATCCATCTAAATATTTACGTTTTGTGTTAGCTGACTACGTTGAAAACGTAAGTGTTGAAGAATGTGAAAGCATTATGGTCGACAAAGAAAAGTTCTGGATTGGCTCCATTTGCACTATCCACAAGGGACTTAACGGTTATCATGATTGGAGACGTACTAAACGGGTACAGAAATTTAAAATCGGAGACTAGTAGTTTTTAGAACATTTTTCTCTCTTTCTGTCACTGTCACGTCATTTTTTGTCTCACGTGCCTTGTGTCCGTTGAGAAGTGTGTTGTCATTGAAAATACAATTCTTTTTGTTCACTTCACAGCTCCCCAGTGACAATTGTCTTTTATAAATTTTTGTTGCATGGCAATAAATTGTCACTTAGCAACTTGTTTGCAATCTTATCACGTATACGTTTTTTGCTTGTCAGTTTCTTGATAAAGTCTGTTGTAGACAGACGAAAATTTGAAATAATAAATAAAAATTTGAGAAAATGAGACGTCCTTTCTTTCTTCCTTTCCCAGAACATTAGCACCTTGTAATACGTTACGGTAATACGTTGGAGTTCACGGTCGACTTGTGTGGCGGCGGTCGCCTTCCTGGGAAGGAAAAGCCAAGACAGTTAAACTTTGCAATAGTACTCAATAAACATCTCAAGATCGAACAGAAGTTTTTCTAGAAGAAAATGCCAACCACAGACTTCATCAAACTCGCGACTCTCAACATGCAAGGCGCTACAAACTGAAAGAAAGCAAGCTTAGCAGATGACATGCAGAAATACCACCTCACTGCCCTCTGCACAACCGAAACAAAACTTAGCGGAAACAAAGTAAACACCATTACTACAAGTGACGGTAAGAATAAATACTACAATTATACATCCGGGAAAGACAAGAACACCAAAACTGGAGCCGGCATCATCGTAGAAATCAAATGCAAAGCAGAGTTCACTGCGGTAAGTGATCGAATGTGCAAAATAACCTTTAAAATAAACAACAACCAAACGAACATAACCATTATATCAGCCTATGCTCCAACCCTCGAAGTCAGCACAAAGTACCCATCCAGAAGAAAAGAATTTTACGATGAGCTTGAATCAATCATAAACACAATCCCTAAAAGCCATATCCTAGTCATAGGAGGAGACATGAATGCGAAAACAGGCACCGGATATAAAAGCTTTAGATCATGCATGGAAAAACGAGGAAAGGGAGAACTAAATGAAAACGGTGAAGAACTCCTGAAAATGTGCGAAAGACACAAGTTATATCTGACAAACACAAGATTCAACCACAAAAAAGCCCACAACATGGCAAAGCCCCGAGAATTCTACAGCCAAGCACAAAAACGGAACAACCAGAAAAAATCCCATCAGAAATAAAAAAGATTACATAATATTCAACCAACATCAGATGAGTATAGTCACCGACTCAAGATCATACAGCGGCATGTCAACAAAAACAGACCACAAACTAGTCATTGCCACCAAAAAAGAAAACCTAACCACCTCAAACAAACAAAGAGCCAACCGAAAATTGATCTGAATAAATTAAAAGACGCAAACAAGGCAACAGAATTTAAAGAGCAACTAGCAGACAAAGTGGCCGACTTCACAAATGCTGAAACAGCTCAAGAAATATGGGAATATATCACAAACAAAATACATGAAACTGCTGAGCAAACTCTAGGGTTCAGAGAAAAGCAAAGAAAAAGCCAAAATCAAGAGGTGATCCAGCTATCTGAAAAACAAAAGCAGCTTCAAGTCAAAATAAACAACAGTGATGCAGAAAATTGTCAACAACTAAGAAAAGAAAGAAACAAAATTCTTAAGGACATACATTAAAAACTAGAGCAAGAAAAACAAACAGAAATACTCAAGCTTGCACAAGAAATCAATTCAAGCAACAATGACTCAACAAAGATGTATAAAGTTACTAAAGCCATACAAAAAAGGAAACCAAAAGACCCTCTGTTAATCGAAACAAAGAATGGAGTCACTACAAACGAAGAATTACAAGTGAAAGTCATCTCAAAGTTTTTCGAAGAGTTTTTCAACACACCATCCGGAAAAGCTGTCTTCCAAGCAGAACCATACGAAATGAGAGTACCATACACCAAAAAGGAAGTCACACAAGCGATAAGCAAACTGAAACCAGGAAAAAGTGCAGGAATAGACCAAATATGTGTAGAGTACCTACATCACGCTCCACCAGACGTTATAGAAGGAATAGTTGAGATTTACAACATTACAGCAAAGACAGGAATACCACCAAAAGAACTCATCACAGGAATTCTTGTACCGCTCCAAAAAACAGGAAAAAAGCAAGGGCCATGTACTAACATCAGACCAATCATACTACTATCACTTCTGCGCCAAATACTAGCAATCATCCTCCTAAACCGAACTGGTACCGAAATAGAACAACACATCCCTCACTCACAAGCAGCATATCAAAAACACCGATCAACAACTGAACACGTAGCAACCTACAAATTACTAACAGAAAAGCCTCTCTCATCAAGTGAATACGAACTACACATCCTGCTGATGGACTTATCAAAAGCCTTTGACATTATTCAACGGAAAACACTTCTAACAGACCTCAGTCAAATCCTAGAGAAAGACAAGCTGCACATGATGAAAATGTTGCTGACAGATATCAAATACACTGTTCGATGCGGAAAAACATATGGACCACCCTTCACTACAACACAGGATCACCCCAAGGAAATTGTCTGAGTGCCATCTTTTTCATCCTATATCTAGCAAAATCACTAGGATGCACCTTCCAGTTAAAAGATCATGACTACAGCATCCCACCAAGTATCCATAGAGAGGTCCCAAGCCAACTACAAGATCACACCTACTGCCTACCATCACAGACAATCCACAATAAAATGAAACAGTCCCTTACCATAGACACACAATATGCTGATGACTGTGGATATGCAATCATATCAAAAGATAGAGGTGTTGCAAACTACATCAAAAACATAGTTCCTTTAATGCTGAAAAACAGACATCTCAAGTGCAACGAAGGTAAAACAGAAGAACACCACGTCAGCAGAGCAAATAAAAATGGCAGCTGGAAGAAGTGCAAGTACCTAGGATCAAAATTAGATACCGAAGAAGACAGAATCCACAGAACCTCGCTCGCAAACTAAGCTATGAACAATCTGTCAGATGTCTGGGAAAGTCACATTGCCGTTGGATCAAAGATGGATGTCTTCAATGCGTTCATACGAAGTGTTTACATGTGTAACACCTGTCTCTGGACTCTACCAAAGTCAAGAATCAATAGAATTGATGCCACACAAAGAAAGCTGATCAGAAAAGCCTTAAACATCAGATGGCCGAACAAGATATCCAATGAAAAATTGATGAAAAGAACAACTTTGTTCTTGCTTTGTTCTTACTTTCTTTCTTGCTTTAGCAAGAACCATGGTCCAAGATAATAAAAATGCAACGCATACGATGGCTTGGTCATGCATTGAGACCACCAGATGATGCACCATGCAGACTAGCGCTAGCAGAAGCCAACAGAAAATTCAAAAGACCACAAGGCCATCCGATATCAACCTGGCTTGAAGAAGTGAAAAAAGACCTTGTTAAAGCAGAAGTTGAAGTCGAGCCGATTACTCTGGAAAACTGACTAAAGACAGAGCTGTTTGGCGGGGTATCGTTGCAAAGTTTAACTAATACTGCAGTGTTGAAAGACGTAAAAGCAGAAGAAGAAGAGAAGAACACGTTACCACCTGTAATTTGTTTATTATTTTTTATGAGCCACCTACTTTATTTGTTTATAAAAAGCATGTACAGTATTTGTAGCATTATTGCCTGATGATCGAAATATCGTGAAACTATTAGTTGCAATCACAGTTCTTATTTTTCGTGTTTTATCTTATCTTATATATATACAGACACCTTTATGTCGAGATAAAATTACCTTCTTTATAATCTTTATCGCTACTTCTTAGCTCTATGCCGGATTGCATCCAAAGGTGATATTGATAATTTAATGAAACAGTGCATAATAACCTAAAATTGACACTTATTTGTGATTTTACCGCACAATCGAAAAAGTGGGGGAAATGGCTGTCTATGTACATTTTAAGAACAACACCTGTTTTTCTTTTGTTGCACGAAAAGAGCAAAATTAAGAAATATTTGCCGTTATTTTCGTTGTGATGAGAATATTGTTATTTCTACAATAGCAAAGGTTGCTGGCATTTGAGAAATCATATCCAAAATAAGCTTTTGCGGAATTCCTTTGAAAACATCTTAATCTATCATACGACCATTTTGGTTTAGAACCCTGTGTGCAAGACGATATATATGTTAAGTTTCTCTTTTACTCTATCTTAGGGTTAGCGTTGCTTTGTAATAGTGACAATCTTTGATCTCTGGGCAGAAGAAAATTGCTGTTACGCCTTTTTCCCTATTAATCTACACAACCTTAACGCCATATTTTGTAATAGTGTTTAAATTTGTATTTTTATTTGTTCATTTCTGTTTACTACTTTAAGGATGTAAATTCTTTATCTTCGACTACAAAGTTTATTATTGTTCTCTTTTTTTGACCAGTTTGCTAACACGATGTACTGGTTTTATTTAACCAAATAAACATGATATTACGACTGATTTCTTTAACACACAATTGTTTTGTAAGAACATGATTCATAACAATGTCTTGTAGCACAATCTTGTTAAAATTGAAGAAAAAATCAAGAATAAGACTCAAAACAAATTGCAAAATACTGTAATATATAATTTTGTTTTTGCTCCATGATTTTCAGTGAAACAAAAACACGCCTTGCTCTCTCTCTCTCTCTCTCTCTCTCTCTCTCTCTTTCTCTCTATATCTCCCCCCCTCTCTCTCTCTTTCTCTTTCCCTCTCTCTCTATTTCTCTCTCTCTTTCTCTCTCTCTTTCTCTGTCTCTTTCTCCTTCTCTCTCTCTCTCTCTCCCACTTCTCCCTCTCTCTCTTGCTGCCTCTCTTTCTCTTTCTCTTTCTCTGTCTCTTTCTTTTTCCATCTCTCTTTCTCTCTCTCTCTTTCTCTCTCTGTGTTCTCTCTAGCTTATTCTAAAGTTAGGACTGTGTTTAGACAAGTCGTAATTTTGACAAATTTGTCTGAGAATCTCTTTTTCATCCTTCCTTAGATTGTTGCCAGTAATATGAAAGCTCATTTGAAGAATAATTTTGAACAATAACGGTTTGAACTTAAAAAGGTTCGAGAACGGTAAGGCTAAGGCTAATTAAAACTCATATAGAAATATCTCATTGTGTGTTTTAACGGGGGTGACGTCCGTTAGTAGAAAAATAAACGATCTGTAAGTGACCTGATTTACACAGCACTAGTGATTTTGCTATTAGTAATAGGTAAAGAAAGTGACATTTAAATTAAACGTATATTTGCAAGGGTACCCTTAAACCCTTTGCATTATAGTTGAATAAAAATAATTATCGAACAACTTGAGAACAATACTGGGTGCCTCAAATTCACAGGAACTTACTTTTTGGGAAAAAAATTGTATGAATACCTTGAAAGTTGAATAAAAACCTTTGAGGCATACACTTAAAGCTCAACCTGTAGCATCTGTTGACTTTCTTTTCTTTTCACAAAAGACTATTTGCCGCTATTTTGCAAAAGCCATTCTCTGGATTAATTAATAAGGGCAAGTCACCATTGAAAATTTTGACAATTTCTTTACTTCCCTCACGATATTATTGAGATGGAGACTGCAGTCTTCGGTTTTATTTGACACTCTACGAACCGAAAGCAATGTTCCTTGAAAAAGAATATCCCACCACTTTGAAGGCTTCACCGAGGTGAAAAAACATCATAACAAACATGATACGCCCATGAATATTTTTACTCTTCAGGTAGTGGATACATCGAATACAATCTAGAAAAGGAGCAAAAAATTAGGGTTTGGTCTTCTGGCAAATATTGCTTTTTTCAGGTCCTTTTTCAGTTCTAAAAAATCGATGTTTACATTTTGCATACTGCCACTACAACAAGGGGGAGTTTATGTCTACAGTAGCTCTGCCAACTGAAAGATCTAACTTCTAAAAGAATACTGATGAACAAACATATCTCTGTGAAGCAATAAGAAGTGTAGAGAAGGTAAAGAAAGGTAGGTTCTCCTTGTTTATTAAAACAATAAATGTGTTTGTAAAGGTGGATGAAAGGGATTGACATCCCTTCACTCTTCAAGTTTAGAAGAGTGTACGTCTGTTGTGTAGTTACGCAGAGATATCTACGGTACGGAAAAGAAACCTCGCCGAAAGAAGGAGGGTTTAAGTCATCATATACTTTTTTCAGATGCTGTTCATTAGGACAACACAGAACAGAACGAGAAATCACAAGACAAGAACGATGCTCCATGTGCAAAAGCAAAAGTAAAGGTATAAAGTTCATTATAAGTCTTCATTATCACCGACCTGCAACATGTTTTAAAGCCTTTATCACAATTTTATGAGTATTTAGGCGATATATATATATATATATATATATATATATATAAAGCTTTCGATTCGGTTATCCGTATTAAAGTGCTCAATACATAAATGCAGAGCGTAATATAAGATATGATAAGTTGGAAAGAATCAAAAAACTACACAGGCCTGTGTAGTTTTTTTATTCTTTCCAACTTATCATATCTTATATATATATATATATATACAATTTGTAATATGCATATTGTATTTTGATGTATTTCAGATTTAAAAACTAGTTTTATTTAGCTGAAAGACTTTTCCAGCTCTCATGATGCCGCAAACTAAGCTTACAGTTAACTGAAATCATCTAATTTTGCCCCGATGTCTCTGTGTGTATTTAAACAAAAGTTACCAGAATACTTACAACTGTGTTATTTCAACCTAAAACAAATGTACCTCAGAATTGGTATTATTTAGTTGGAAATGAAAAATTAAAAACATGTCTGCGAATCATACGGGCAACTTATTATTGCAAGAAAGAGGAAACTAAAATTATTCCAGGTCAAATATCAATACAACACGCCCTCATTATCTTAACAAGTTTTCACGTTATTTCTTCAATAGCGCTATGACACATTAATGGCTATTAGTCTGCTTGTGAGTCAAGGTCAAGATATAACAGAGTTTTCAAGGAGCCTTGTTGAATTCAGGGTACAGATGATTTCAGCTGTTTATGACCAGCTTGACACTAAAACTATCGAGATATTGGTACTTGTCTTACGACTAGACGTGAACATTAAACTAGCTGCCAGATGTTAAGATCAGATTTTTACAGTAATTTTACTCCCATGGAAATGGATAAGATTGCGGAAAGCAAATCAATTAAAGTCTAATATTTTCAAAGCTCTACTGACGTATTCAAATTTTTATTGATAGAAAATACCACACATTTTTACATTCCAGTGCAAGGGTCAGAAAAACGACATAAATAACGCCGTTTTATCTACTTAATCCTTCAGGTCCTATAAATTATAAAATAGAGCAAATTCATTTACCGTGCAACTACCACCTGGTCTTTTCAATAAAAACCAAGATTTTGCTAGAATCTTTGTTAACTTCGAGCCAAATTATTTGCCCATCGTATGGAATTGAGGTTAAAAATAACAGTAGCAAAATAAACGACTATTTCTTGAATCAAAACACTTTAATATATAATTAAATTTCTGAAACCTACATGATCCTGAACTTATGTGTTAAGCTTTCAGGAAAGAATTTTCTATTTTCGTACAATTACAAAGTCTGGTTATAATATTAAAGGTGGCCTGTGATTAGTGAATAGAGGTTGCTTATTTATTTTTACTTGCTGTTCTACTTGTATTGGATTGAAAACATACAATAAAAATTTTTAACTAATATAAGTTAATGAGATTTTTTCAGCTTGGTGCTTTTCGCCCTTTGTTTATTTTTTAACATCCTATTTGTCAATTGTCTTCTGGGACTTTTGTTTAAAAAGCATAACTTATGCTTGCTAGCAGTTAATTACTTTCAACGTTATATGGACGTTGTGACATGTTTTATCCGAGCCTAATCCTTAATATAAATGACACCTCTTTAAACTGCTACAAGATAGATGGTACAAAATTTTTCATATATATTGTACATAGAATTAAATGTTTTTCCAAATCAAGTGAATTCTTCAACATCCAAGAAGACCTTGTCAAAGAGATGAAAGGCGAGATTTTCAGTGATTGTTCTTTCACTGAGCATAAAAGAACGAAACTGAAAAATGAAATGAAAAAATGTTAAGAATGAATATGTTATAGTGACAGAAAATATCTGTTTAATTATAGGTAAAGAGAAAGGTAAACTGTTTGGCTGTAATTTTCCAGCTCCATGTTGTTCGATGTTGCTGCTGTTGTTTGAAAATTCAAAAATAAAAGTTATTGATGATCTTGTTGATTTAGTGAAACACATAGTAAACCGCAATGTTCAGGGATAAGGTCATTCCTGCTAAGTTAGCAGATGGTATAAGGGATCAGAGAAATAGCAAAAATATTCCTCTGAGTTTGTAGTACGTTTACGAATCTTTATTTGGCATACCATACCTCAGTTGGAGTAAATTGAATTCAGTTTAATGAGTGACCAGATTCTATATTTTGCATAAGAAAATCACCGGTACTGCAAAGCTGCCTAGTCAGTACTATGATGGAGTAGTGTTGTATGTAGAGATATTGGGAAATAACAAAGGCCTTGTTTAAAAGGATGTTGCTCGTCGCATTTCATACATGGGACAATTCTACTGTCACTTACTCCATCTTGTAATTAACTTTCTATCTATAATTTCCAGTTTGGGGCAGCTGAAACCCATCATGTGGCAAAACTTGAAAACATTCTAGTACTTTGATGGAGAGAAGAATTTAGAAGCTAAAAATTTCGCTACCATATCTATTTAAGGGAATAAAACCACACGCACAAGAAGATTTATCAGAACGAAGATCAGCAGGAACACAAGGATGAAGACAGTAAGAGAAAAAAGGCAAATCAGATGCAAAAAACTTAGCTGGTACGAGCAATAAAAGGTCATTAAAGACTTCCAAAGGTAATACCTATAGTGAAGAAAAAGACTATCCAAATTTTATTAATAAGACAAAAGTCAAACAGTAACAGCTAAAGTTTGACCTATTAAGCTACAAAGTTGTTTCTAAACTCAACCAAAAACATTAAGATTAGATGGAAAAACACCTATCTTGACGAAACAATATCTTTCCGCGCAAAAACAATGGTAATTATTATTATTAATATTATTATTAGTTATTATTATTATTATTATTATTTTATTATTACGTTTTATCTCTTTTTCTTTTATTTTTGCATTGTTTTAGAACTTAATCGCACCGAGGTAATACCAATAACCTAGGGTACCAGGCCGTTCGTGATGTATGCTGTTTTAAATAAAGATAACTGGTATGTACTATTTTCAAACTGACAATGTTCTTCTTAGGGTACGGGCAGTGCTGTTTAGCACAATGTTTTGAATTTCGATTAAATACAGCTTTCCTGGGGTGTCGTTTACATATTTTTCAGTTCCTTTTTTGATCATACCAAATGTCCCAAAAATGACAGGAATTGTTTTCGTCTTCATTATTAACATTATTATTATTATTATTATTATCATCTTTTTCACATTGTGTGTCTGGCTGTTTTTATTGCGGAGTTCTATGCTGACAGGCGGGTCATAACAAATGACCATGGGCTACCAGCATTTACTTTCTCAAAACTCCAGTACTTTTCGCAAAATCCTGGCTGTTGTCTTTTGAAGTACTCCTAAGTTGCAGTGAATCCCAAGCTTTTCAACCCACTTTTTGAATCCTTTGGTCACAGATCCCAGAGCTCCAATAGCAATAGGGACAACTTCTACTTTCTTCAGTTCCCACAGTCTTTTTATTTCTCTTTTCAGATCTTGATACTTTTCTACTTTTTTTTCTCCTTCTCTGCCACGTTCGCATCCGCCGGTACTGTTATGTCAATGATTATTGCCGTATGTTCCTTCTTTTCTACCAAGACTAAATCTGGCCTTCTTGCTTCAATCACATTATCACACTGGATATTTACATCCCACAACAACTTTACATCGTCACTCTCCAAAACTCCTTCAGGGGTATGCTCGTACCATTTCTTACTGCATTCCAGTCCTCTTTTCTTGCATATATCCCAATGGATCTTTCTCGCTACGTTATCATGACGCCTCTTGTACTCCTTCTGAGCTAATTTCTGGCATGCACTTACAATGTGTTGGATACTTTCACCT
>RDPX01000166.1:1386693-1433966 GCA_003991215.1 Morbakka virulenta | reverse complement strand
TCAGAGATTTTTATAATTAATAGAAAAGCTTGAGAGTGTTTTAGAAAGAATAGAAAAGCTTGAGAGGTATTTAAAAGGAAGAAAAAGGCTTCAGAGATTTTTATAATTAATAGAAAAGCTTGAGAGTCTTTTGGAAAGAATAGAAAAGCTTGAGAGTTTTTTAAAAGGAATAGGAAAGCCTGAGAGTTTTTTTAGGGAATAGAAAAGCTTGAGAGTTTTTTAAAAGGAATAGAAAAGATATCATTTTGTACAGTAATCAACTTTGATAAGTAGTATTAATTTCAAAACATCAATAAAATGATAATTATGTGTAAAATGTTAATTTTTTACTCCCTATGTAGAATACTAACAACAGAAATATTTGAACTATTTGTATAATAATTTAAATGAACAACGTTATAGTATAATATGAGATTTCCCCATGATAGTAACTTTTTGGATTTCAATTAGAAATAAATTACCAGGAATTTGGTTGAAACACTGTTGAGCATTTTTTAGACATCGTAGCAAGTCCTCCAATAACGACATGCAGTTAGTGGTTATGTAGTGTTTTTCAAGTGTCACAATTTTGTTATTTCAATCTCAAGATCCTTGTACTCACTGAGCTTCTCAAACATTTTAAGGGAGGTATTTATTGTCTGATGGTATTGTCATATCAGTCAGAAGACAGGAGTGGGTTTTGATGACAACAACTGGTCTGTTTGCCTGTATCATTTGGTCTGTTTGGATGCCGAAGTCATAGATTCGACTCAATGAATTTGCTCTGAGGGGATTAATCATTGCATTGTGCTGCAATGATTAACCCCCTCAGTCTCAGTTTAGAGACCTGAAGAGGCTAACCAAACATGAATTTTTTTACGTCTTTATCATTAGCTTTATTAGAATATTTACCATGCAAGGCCTGGTTCTTGTATATTTCACTTAGAAGTTTAAGGCCAGCATAATTTGAAAGACCCTTTACCATTTTGCCAAAGTTAGATTTTTCTCTACAGAATCAGTTGGCAAACAAGCATTGGCAAAAATATTCAAACTTGTCCCAAAAGCAGCATCTTTTAAAACAGAAAAATGTTTTTTCTTTCGCTCCTATTTGAGGACTAACTGAAGCATTCAATCTTTGGTGTTTTCAAGATACAAGTTGAGTCCAATGGTTGATGTTATAGGTGACATTTTAAGCTGTATCATGCCCATTTTTGCCACAAAAATTCCGTGTACACTATTAAAAAATATACTGAGCTAAGTATTTTTATTGATTGATTTTATTTGAGTATTTTTACATTAAAAATATTAAACCCAAAATTTTATAGACACTCCATATTTTTGTTTTCAGCTGGCTTTAATGAACTTAAGGAATAGACCTATTTTAACATAAAGTTTTATAAAGTTATCTAAAAGAACAAATTTTCTCATTTTCTCTTCAGAGATTACATTTTAGATGGTATGAATGCTACTATGCTCATGCACCGTACCACGATACATTTAAGTAAGGTATTTGCATTATACTGACTTTAGTTCTTAGTCCAGATTTTTTCGCTAAACCTTGTATAAAACTCTTTGTCCCACAATGTTGAATAGCAAAGAACAAGTTCCTTCAGCAAAAGTATCCTGACAGTTAGTATTAGTTGGTTTTATGCCTCTATTGAAACTTTTAAATTTGTTTTCTAGAGGTTTACTGCTTGAGAAAGTGGTGAAATGAAAGGAAAGAAAAATATTTCTCCGTTTAACAGCTCAGGTGGTAGAGCATGCGATAGAGAATGCGGTAGAGCGTGTTGCAATGACAATCATAGGTACTGCTTCGAATCCAGTTTAGTGCACATTTATATTTCACATTTCTACAAAACCAAATCTTCATCTTCTATATTTTATAATTTTCACAATGTTATTGCCATCCAGATATGTTGGTGTAAATTGATTTGACCTTGAAAGAGAAGCCATAGGTTTGTGGAAGGCTCAGCACTATACGCATGATTGGGATGATGTGTTTAGCTGTAGAGACCTGGGAAAAGGTGTACTCAAGTGTCGGATTTGGTTGCAAATGTGATCTGGTTAAGAACCAGCAAAGACAACTCAGGTGATAGAGCATGTGGAAATGATAGCAATAGATTAGAATCGAATTCAGTACACTCATAATTTTCACTTTTCTACAATTCCCAATTCTACTCATCATTCTGTAGTTAATATCTTGTAAAATTTTTATAAAAGGGCAGATGATAGAGTTTCCGTAACAGAGGTTCCATGATTTACTTTGTGGTAACATTTCTATTCTTTCACAATGTTTGTTTAACAAGTCTTCTTTACTTTTTGTTGCAGATTTTGCGAAATTGTCTGTTTAACTTTTTTTTATATGATTGGCTCAACTCTTCTTCTTTCACAAAAAGTTTTAATATTTCTCCGGTCATTAATTAATTATTGTTTCTGAATTTCTTTTAGGGGTAATCATGCTTCTTCCAGTGTTCTACCATAGCTATCTTAAGTTTTTCGTTAAAGGTAGACCTGAAATCTGTTCTTTACTTCAATTGAATAGTTCTGTTTTATTTGTTCGTTTGTGAACAAAATCTCGTAGTCTAGGACTTTTTGTATGCTTCGTCTTTCTATTTTCCTTAATGCGACATGTATAGTACAAACAAGTGGATTGTGAGTTGTCTCGTAGTGGCTGGTAGGTGCAGCACTGACTAACTTCATTTCTGTACCGCTTATATTCACTGATGTAGTCAATCTGTTTTTTGACTCCCCTCTTGAACTTTCCCAAATCCATGGGTGTCCTGCATGATTTTCGAAAAACGTAACGATGTCATCTTGTTTTCCTTTTCCCACCTTAGCATTAAAATCTCCATTATAATAATGTCTTGTGATTTGCGATTGATTTTGGCCTTACCTAACTCGTCATAAAACCGTTTTAGGTCTTCATCTGTGCTTATCAATATTGACGCACTTGGATTATAAAAAAAATGATAGGAGGCTGTTTTTTAATTCTTTCAAGGATCTGATATAGGGCAATACCTCAATATGCCTTTGCTGTGGTTTC
Organism: Morbakka virulenta; assembly: GCA_003991215.1. Taxonomy (NCBI): domain Eukaryota; kingdom Metazoa; phylum Cnidaria; class Cubozoa; order Carybdeida; family Carukiidae; genus Morbakka; species Morbakka virulenta. The sequence goes on along the minus strand of RDPX01000166.1, from coordinate 1,430,944 downwards.
GCAAAGAGGATGCTGACACCTCTCTCGTGCTTCTAACCCCCGGAATTAACAAGCTTCCTTTTGTTAGTATCACCGATTCTGACCTTTGTCCATCTGGTGTCACGTATTTCCAAGATGCTAATCTTCAACCTTTGTATCTCTTTGGCTAGCTTTTCAGCTTGGAAGAGTGATCTTACATCCCAAGTTGCTATTTGGATATTGTGTTTCATTTTGCAGGCGTTAACTTTCAAAACGAAACATGATGTCACCAGAATTGTTCCTACCTAGCAAGCACCTTCATCAGGCTGTAATTTAGATTGTTGTATATATCTAACCATAATATTTTTCGCATTGCACAACAGTGGTCTGCCTTTACCTCCGTTGGGTGTGTTTTGCTCAAGGACTACGCCAGATACTTTTCTAGACGATCTTCTACCTGCATAACATCTGTTGTGTTTCAGGGTCGGCTCTTTCGCCTTTTTCATCATTTTTTTAAATGGTGGTCTGCCGTTGGTTTTTGCTTTTTACCCCATAATTGGGAGACAGTGTATTAGGAGGAGATATTTTAGCCATATGTTGAACCGTTCTGGGTACTACCACTCCGGGTAAGAGTGGACCTGGGTAAGAGTGGACCAGAGCATTGCTACCGGATGCAGTTTAAAGTCAGTATTCAAGACATGATGATATACATGTCGTAAATCGTTGACATAATCGTTGTAGATCATCTGAACGTAATTTCTTTGTTAACGTAATGATTCAGTTTTGTTAACTTTTGGACACAAAAATGACATATTATACCTTCAAATTGTTAATATAGATTTTTTAGTTGAAAAAAAAACAACAGAGTGAATAATTCTTTGAAATCATAAACAGTGGACACGCTTTTACTTTAAGGATGCAATTTTGCTTTATTGTGGATTGATAAGGGTTGTCAGCTCGACTTGTGAAATACCAACTTTTATTTGCCTCTTATAGGACCCCTTGTTTGTTTCCAAAGCAATGTTATACACAAAGATTTGTCATTTACTCTTGCTAAATTAGCTGTGTATCCTTGATTTGCAATAAAAATGCAATAGATGTTTAACCGGCTAGTTTACATTTTGCTTGCAGGGCTCCTCGTTCTCAACAGTTTTCTGTTCCAATGATTTGGAAGATCAAATATTGTGATTCACATACTTATGAATAATATTGTGGGGGTTTTTCTTTAGACGCCTAATACTGGTGTAAAGTGGACTGTTTTTAAAAGAAAATCTTATCAAATACAATCATGAAATATTTATTATGAAAAAAACCATAAATAATTAGGAGCCAGGACATCCCATGAAATATGGATGCTGCTGCTCAAGACTATGTAGCTATTTTCAGCCTATAACAACCAATGGCACACCTGCAGCCTCACGAGAAAGCCGTAGCGCATCTTTAAAATATCAGACAAATGTACGAAGGTTGCTGTCAGTAATTTACAAACAAAGACGGAGCTTGGTCGTTATTTTATCTCATATTATGTGCAAAGTCAAGTTCCAATATTGTGCTTGTATTTTCCCTCACTCTTTCTGTATTCAGCTGAAAAAGAAGTATTTAATCGAGACACAGTTGTTTTCTTTGGTTTCACAATACTCGGTGAAATAGAATTTATCATACTATCTTTAACTGCCATTTTATTTTTATTAATGTCACCTGCAATTAAATGCAAAATTGTTCCCTATTTAAATATAACGGTACGTAGTGGCTTCTCCAGCTGACCTGGTAGGAAGCCTTTATTTTTAATGATTTTTACCTTTGGACAGGAAACCATGAACAAGCTAAATTTCAGCACTTAGATTTTCCATCATTAACTTCTTTAAAACCAGTGTATTTTGAATAAATCATACTTGTGTGTCTGACTTGGTTGGACGAATGAAAATAGTAGCAGGTGTTCTATTATTACTCAAATGTAACTGACAGTAATTTTTTCGAATATTTGTGGACAAAGCACGGTTAAGGAATTAAAAATGAAATTGAAGTCATTAAAACTAGCATGTGGTCCTGATGATTAAATCAGATTTGAGACTCAGCTGGTAGGAAAGCATTTGTCCGGGGGACTAGCCTCGCACGCAGCCAACAATAAACGATACAATGAACCGCAATGAATGTCTTAACAAAAACTTTTGCGGCTACGTCAAGACTGTTCCCGGTCCTGTCCTTTTCGAATGGCAAAGGGCTTGTACTCTTTTTGGTTTTGTTCCTGGTTCACCATAATATTTCTGAAATCCTTGCTGACCATTATTTACCAAATGTGTCTCATCTAATTCTTAGCTGTATTAGTTATGTTACCTAAAATAAACGTGTTTGGTCATTTTTCTATGTTACTGTAAAAAAAACAATGAATTTTCTTTTATTATTGTACTAAGTCTTAAAATAATAAATAATCATTCGGTTTTAGAAATCTCCTTCTTAAGCAATGTCTTTAAAAAGATAACGCATCTTTATACAGACTTAACTTGAATTGTGACTAAAAATTTTATTACCTTTAGAATTCAATTCCAATGCAGTGTCCTACAGGACTATTGTCTCAGGTCCCTACTTGTCAATTGTCCTTTGATAAATTATTCTAACCTTTCTTTCTGTGATGATCAGGTATTTAAACCTTTCCACTAACTTTAATTCACCGACTATGTATGATCTGTCACAGCCATCCTTACTGCAAATTGTTCATTGACCCATTTATCCTCTTGAAACTTGACCATTCGAGCAGGGCGTGCCTCTTACCATGGCAACAGTATCATTTTTTCTTTGTTACACTGCCCCTCACTTGTATAACATTGGATGAGGCATTATTTTTATACTTAAGGGTTGAGGGCTCAAGAAAATAAGAGTGGCTTTTCACATTGCTCTCTTTTGCAACTTAAGCTTTTAACACTTCCTTCTGTCCATCTCGAACATCTCATCCCCGTCTTTCTTTGTCTTTATTAGCAAGCTTTTAAAATATTGTATCCAAAAGTCTTTTCAACTCGAGATCAGCATGACAGTCTGCATTTGTCAGCTGAGTGACAATATCTTGAACAGTCAATACAGAAGTAAGGAATCCCAATTCATTATCCTTCCTTTGTGGTTTCAAAGATTCGTCTTCTTGCTGCAGACATCTGTCAGCTGGTCATAGCCAGATGCTCAATACAACTTCTTTCAAGAATCTTCATAATTCTCAATATTACTTATGAGTTTAGAGGGTACATTTAACAACCTTTCTTTCAGTACAAGTGATTTTATGTTTACGAATCTATTCCATCTCGTTCCACAAGTGTCCAAAATGTTGTCAATTGATGTGTCATAAACTTTTATCTGTTTACTATGAGTCCAATTCTCTTATTGCTGCACCTTCCTGAGATGGATGTGATTAAAGTCCTAAGTTCAGAGTATTGTGTTGTCCGAGTATGATTCATTTCTTTTTTCACTGATGCTGTCAACATGCAATTTCCTGAGATGGATGAAACTGAGTTCTGAGTTCTGAAATCATATATTTTGCAACACTTTGGGATCAAAAGAGGCATTTATTCATTGTATTTCCACAGAAAACACTATGCACACACTGAACATAATGAAAACTATACACTTGCTGAACATATGTGCAATACATATATATCATTTTCATCCAATTTTTGTTGTCTTGCGCCGTCGTCCGTACTTATACACTTTGTTGTGCTCCAATACACATAAACTCAGCTGAGAGTACACTTAAGTTGACATCCATGGGATATGGTTCTGTAGAGGCTGAAATATAAAAACTGATCTAAAAATCAATGAATTCCGCTTTAGTTTTTTAACTGAACAGCACTAAAGACGGTTTAGAACACTAGAAAATAAAGAGCCAGAAATTTGTGGTAGCTGGTGGTAAAAAACAAAAAAAAAGAAAGTCAAGCCTGTCTCCAAAGAGGAGTTTTTCTATTTCTGATTATGAATTTGATCCTGAAAAGCTTGGGAATGAACACCTCAAAAGATTCCACTGGGAAAGCAAAAATTGTTAGAAGATACATATCAAGAGAAACTCAAAGCCACTGTAATATGGGGTTTCTGATGGTTTCTTCAGCGGGATTTGACGTCTTAGTGAAGCAGAAGTACATGTGCTTAAAAAAAGTTCTTGTACTCACCTTTGACCTGAATGCTACTTTTAAATGCTTAAAAATCATAATTTCTACTCTTTCGTTATTCTGAATAAATGACGAAGTTCGTCTTTTACAAATTAAGGGTCCGTTTTACGCAAAGCAAGAATAAGCATCTTGAAAGGATAAAGAGTTACAGTGTTATGTTACTGTGTCATTCATGGGCTGGTGAGATAAATTTTTTATTGTTAAGAATCACTTTGATAGAAGACGTAATGATGAAGATATATATATATAAAACAATTATATATATATGACCTGACGAAGTAAATATACGAAAGCTTATCATACAAAATATCTTTATTGTTGAAATTAATTATATATATTTGTGTGTGTGTGTTTACCCTTCCAAACCCTATGTAGCCCTTTTAATCCCCACTTTCTTCCTGCTGTATTTGGGGCAGAAGAACTTGATACTCTAATTCCTTATGTAAAATATGCTCAAAATGGGGTTATATCATGATCCAGCGCACTTCTTTTCAGCGCATCAGATTTTGCCACGCCACGTCTTAGCGTATGAGCATTATATTATATTATATTATATTATATTATATTATATTATATTATATTATATTATATTATATTATATTATATTATATTATATTATATTATATTATATTATATTATATTATATTATATTATATTATATTATATTATATTATATTATATTATATTATATTATATTATATTATATTATATTATATTATATTATATTATATTATATTATATTATATTATATTATATTTTATTATATTATATTATATTATATTATATTATATTATATTATATTATATTATATTATATTATATTATATTATATTATATTATATTATATTATATTATATTATATTTTATTATATTATATTATATTATATTAAATTATATTATATTATATTATCAAATGGGACACCCTGAAACCTGACGTACTGAATCATTATGGGTCAAATGTTGATGCGTTGAACAGTCCACACGCCTCAAAATGGCTACGTTGAAATGGTTTCGGAGAATTTTCACGGGCGGTAGTGACAAAAGTAACATTTCCTGTTATCATTTTTCAAGCATTTTCCAACAAGATTTCATATACTCCTCCATCTTAAATAAGCCCAAAAATGTCGAACACACGGACATTAGAGCAAATTGAATATATTGAATATATCGATTATTATAATATAGATAGTTATGGCACAATATGATATCAAATTCATGATGATATGGTACCACAGAGAGAGAGAGACAGAGAGAGACAAAGACACAAAGACAGACAGAAAGACACAGAGACATAGAGACACAGAGAGAGAAAGAGAGAGGGAAAGAAAGGGAGAGAGAAAGAGAGAGAGAGAGGAAGAGAGAGAGCAAGAGAGTAATGGATTATTGTTTATTTATGACTGCACATGTGTCAAAGTCACCAATATTATTTTTAATGTTGCAGGATATTTTTTCTTCCAGATATTTTTTTCAGAACCTTTAATGTATTCCTTAAATGGTCATTGTTTTTACAAAAATAACACAGTTGTTATTATTAATAGCATTATTATGATGATGAAAAGCAGGTGGAAGAGATAAATAATCATTCCCAGCTGGAGCAGCAAAATGGAAGGTTGCATGGAAGTAGTACCACCCTTGTACCAGTGGCTGTGTGCAGTTATAGTATTGAGCGGATTGGTAAATTTCCTAAAATGAAAGAATATTCCTGAGTTCTTTGGTGGTTTACAAACGTATATGATTATTAAAACCACTAATATTCTGTGATAAAAGCATCACTTTTTGACCCCTTGTTATTATTTTTGTCACTGGGAAAAAGAGCCTGTACCAAGGTAGAAACGCCTAAAAGGTTTATATCCAAACTTCATACAGGCAGTCTTAGAAACAAACTTGAAATACTGTAGTGCAAAACTGTGGTTGATCATACTAATAAGATATAGACATCTGTTAGTTTTTCAAATCGGATGAGAAGTTTTGGAAATTACTTACCACTCGCAAGAGAGATGCACAAGGTGAAAAATAAAAATATTTCGACTGATATTAGAATGGTAGTATGGTGTAGTGTCCAAGCGGTTTGGAACATTTCAAAAGAGCTGGGTGTCCCTTATGTGCTGGGTGAAACGCAAGCCTCTGCTGTGATTGGTACTGACCCTATCCTGCAGAAAGTGCTTAGTCTCTCGTTTCTGATCTTGGAACGAAACGGAAACAACTTTTCATGTAACTTTGAATAACGATCCATGATAGAGAGATGTCGGTACAAAAATTGTAAATTATTATTTTCAGCCATCTTTTTAAAAGCTTCAGTATGATTGTATAAAATATTAAAAGATAAATGATGGAGCTGCAAACAACCTAATACTTTCCACTTTTTTAAATATCTCAAATCAAATGAGTATAAACTGCTGGTCTAAAGCCCTGTAAATGTATCATATGGCAACGTCTTGAAACTGAAATTAAGGGATGTTACCAATCTTTGGCCTCTTTTTCAGAATACAAGTTTATTGATGGAAAATTTTTCGTCTGATATAATCTTGGCAATTTTTAGAAGTAGGAACTATTAATGATATATAAAATTGACCTATTTAGCCCTTATTTTAAATCTTGGAAAAATGATAAAATAATATGTTTCAAATAGTTCATAACAGATGCATTAGTTGAACATGCTGGATGTTTATCTGCTATTGGACCTATACTTGATACTTATCAACTCTCAAATTTTAATATTCATCCTTTTGCCACATGGTCTGTTTTTCAACCTTAAGTAAAAGAAAAATCACTGGCTGGACAGTTTTGTTTGTTGTGAATATTTTTCAGTAAAAGCATTTGCAGCAGCCGTGTTTAAGGCAAAACTAACATCTTCTACAGATGATAGAGTATTTGATGAGTGAAAACCTCAAGTTAACTAAACATCCGAGCTTCTTTGACCAGGCTCCTATAAATCCTGTCTGTCTGTAGGGTGCTTCCAGATCCAAGATCGTGTTTTCCTAGAGTCTCCGGTAATGTGTTGAGACAATAATTAGTTTATAAAAACATCGTTTATCATTTCCTTTTGTTAGTTTTCAGCCCTAACAGCTTTGAAATTTCAGCTTTTACTCAGACATTTTGGTACAATAAAAGATTCGTCAAGGGATTCCCTGATATCGTGCACAGTTTTTGTTTTTGGAGTAATGTACAAAGATTCCAGCGTTTCAAGGGCCGAATCTTAGAAGGTAAAGCCAGCAATCAAAAACCTAAGAAGATACTTAGTTAATAAGGACGTTCAAACTGTTCAAACTTTCATTTTTGGCTATTGAACGTAAGAAACTTCGTGAAAGCCCTCTCTAAGTAGAACCATGTTTGTCGGAGCGTTTGGAATAGAATCGAATTGTCCTGGACGAAGGAAGGTATGTATGATAACGACAAGAATTTCCTACTCTTTTACAATAAATTGAAATAGTTCTCATTGAAATATATTTAGTGGCTAAGCTTTAATCTACTAAAACTAATGCACATACTCCCATTTAAGAATAAGAATGGTCCTCTCTTGATTTCATAACTATCAAAATGCTTATGATCCTTATGATTTACGTCAGTCTAAATTACACCGCGGAGCACTGCAATTCAACTACAACAACTCAAATAGCAACAACCAATAGGATGTTTATGAACCAGAATAGCTTTGGTAATATAATCTATAAATTAGCTAAAATGCACTTGATGTCAATAACATTCTCTTTCTTTTCTAGGTCTATATTTGGAAGTATATTTACATTCGGGAACCTTGAAGATGGTGCTACTAGCACAGAGATCCCCTCCTAACAGTACAAGACTTCGTTCGTCCCACCTTACGAGTACAACTAAAAAACTCCAAGTAACATTGTTTTCAAAAGTATACAAATGGAAATGAGCGTCATTTTTGCTCCTTTGTAGTGAATAGGGTAAAGCCATTGAAAAAAATGATTTACTCAAAAACACAACAGCAACGGAAGAATCGAAGTTACAATTGTTTCATTTCAATTTTTGTCATTGAACCTGATATAGCTTTCACCACTTCCACTAACCCGTAATCAAGATGAAAGATGAAAATATTTTTATGAAAAGGTCTTTTTAGTATTTTCCCAATGTGTTAACAGAAACAATGTTTTTTGGTGTTGATACATCGGTAGCATTTTGTTATTCGGGTAATTATGTTTATCTAACATAATGATTTATTCATGCCATCATCAAATCTGTTTCTAATTAAAAGCACCCGTCAAAATTGTTTCCTCTTTCTGAAAATGATGTAACTATCTTTAAATGTTTTCTTTCCACATGTGGCCAGTGTGATTTGATCCTTAGCAAATTGATGAAAATATTCTAAATCATCAACTATGTAAAGAATTTTTTTCTCACAAAAAAAATAAACTTTGGGAAACCATAGTACATGTGTTTCTAATACATTTTATTTACAAAGTATTAAAATCAGAGTTCATCAACAGATGTTTTGTTTTCTATCAAAACCTTTCTCGGGAGTCAGGTCAACATGCAAAGAAGTGTAAAAAAGCTGACAGGTTTCACTTTGCAAAGGCAATTTTTTAAAACTTTTACGGTGCTATCACTCGCAGGGAGCTTCCCTAAAAGCAAGAGAAAAGATGGCTTCGTGGATTGTCCCGAAAATCTGAAGGGGAAATAATTACCACCTGGTGGTGATCATTATTTAAATTTTTTTTTTTCTTTGTTTTTTGACTTGTTAGTTAAGATCAAACACCGGGCTACTACTAGTAGCCTAGGGTGAGTGAAATTGGAAGTTATTGTTTTCATTAATTTGAAATTTAAGTTTTCAGGAGAAAGGAACGAATATTTCTATCATGTACCAGAACAATTCACGAACAATGAACTTCTTCATACTGCAGCGACAGGCACAAATAACAAGACTAATCACAAACATTGATTATGAATTTTCAACGTGACATACAGAAAGTAGACTAAACAAACAAAACGAAACAAAAACAAAACAAAACCAAAATTGATTCACTAAACAATCATTTCTAGAACTTCACGAACATTAAATATATTTTTAACACAAAAAAAGGAAATGGTTTGGTTTCAGATGGTTTAGTTTCAAATTGTCTCCTTTACATATTCAATGCTCTTCTTAGTAGATGTGCCGTACTATTTAAAACTATCTTTTGTATCTCATAATGAGGGGGTTCCTGGGATTTTCTCTAACAACTCTTTTGTTCCCTTTTTTATCATGCCTAGTGCACCTACCACAACTGGTATTGTGGTCGTTTTGAGGTGCCACATTTTTTGGATCTCTATCTCCAAATCTTTGTATTTGCAGAGTTTCTCAAACACTTTGGCAGATACATTTCTATCTGACGGCACAATCATGTCAATCAGGAGACAGGTGTTGTTTTCCTTGTCTTTGATGACAATGTCAGGTCGATTGGCCTGAATAGTGCGGTCAGTGTGAATTGGGAAATCCCACAAGATTCTGCAATTNGTTTGTCTTGTCTTTGATGACAATGTCAGGTCGATTGGCCTGAATAGTGCGGTCAGTGTGAATTGGGAAATCCCACAAGATTGTGCAATTTTATCCTTCTGTTACTGGTTCAGGGTGGTGTTCGTACCACTTACAGGTATTGGTATCAATATCAAAGTGTTGGCAGATTTTCCAGTGAAGATACTGACCAACCCTGTCGTGTCGATTTTTGTACTCTACCAGTGTTAAGATAGAGCAGCCCGAGACTGGATGGTCAATCGTCTCTACTTTATCATTACAGAATCTGCACGTTGCATCGGCGCCATTATGTAAAACATTAGCCTGGTAATTTCGCGTGAATAAGCTTTGGTCTTGCGCAGCAAGAATAAAACCTTCAGTTTCCCCTTTCAGTCCAGAGTTAAGAGCCACTGAGAAGTTGCGATTTTATCTACATCAGCGTTATTGGCTCGAGTCGAAAATTGTCCATGGAGAGGTTTCTCTTGCCACTAAGATTCAAGCTGTTTCAAAGCAGTCTTTTTTGATAATTTTTCAGCCTTACGAGCACACTCTGTCGGTGTTATTAGATTGTCTGTCGGTGTTATTAGATTGTCTATTTCAGTATCAATATTTAGCTCATGAGAAAATCTTTCTGATTCCTTCACAAAAGAGTGGAGAGTCTTCGCATTTTCATGTAAATTCACTAGTTGTAGCATCCAATCGTTTGTTGTATCTAGGTATTTAGATAATCCTATTGTGCTTATTTTATAACTTAGTTCTAGTAGGATCATTCCCCTTCCTCCATCTTTTCTTGGAATATATAAACGATCTACATCTGATTTTGGGTGATGCATTCTATGNTTTCAGTATCAATATTTAGCTCATGAGAAAATCTTTCTGATTCCTTCACAAAAGAGTGGAGAGTCTTCGAATTTTCATGTAAATTCACTAGTTGTAGCATCCAATCGTTTGTTGTATCTAGGTATTTAGATAATCCTATTGTGCTTATTTTATAACTTAGTTCTAGTAGGATCATTCCCCTTCCTCCATCTTTTCTTGGAATATATAAACGATCTACATCTGATTTTGGGTGATGCATTCTATGACAAGTAAATTGTTTTCTTATTTTCGTATCCAACCTTTTCAGGTCACGCAAATTCCAGTTAATGATATTAAAGCTATAAGTTACTACGGGTGTTTCAAGTGTATTAATAGCCGTTATTCTATTCTTAGAGTTTAGTTCGGTCTTCATAATCATTCTTACTCTGCGTATGCATTCTTTCCTAATTTTCTCTTTCATCTTGGCATGTTGTATACCATCTCCTTCATTAACTCCAAGATATTTATAAGTGCCCTCTTGGTCCAATTCCTTAATTATGGTGTCCTCATCTAATACTAAATTGTCGGTCTTGACTAACTTACCGCGTTCAAAGGAAGCTTTAGCACATTTATCTAAACCGAACTCCATCCCAATGTCATCGCTAAATGCCTTTACTGTTTTCACTANTTTAGTTCGGTCTTCATAATCATTCTTACTCTGCGTATGCATTCTTTCCTAATTTTCTCTTTCATCTTGGCATGTTGTATACCATCTCCTTCATTAACTCCAAGATATTTATAAGTGCCCTCTTGGTCCAATTCCTTAATTATGGTGTCCTCATCTAATACTAAATTGTCGGTCTTGACTAACTTACCGCGTTCAAAGGAAGCTTTAGCACATTTATCTAAACCGAACTCCATCCCAATGTCATCGCTAAATGCCTTTACTGTTTTCACTAGTCCTTTAAGCTCTCCATCATTGCTGGCATAAAGCTTCAAATCATCCAAGTAAAAAAGATGATTTGGGGGTTCGCAGTATCATTTGTTTTCGGAAGCAAGTAGGTTGTACCTAGACAAAACCATTCAGGTATTGGCTCAGGCTCTGAAATTAGTTTATTTAGACATTGAGCAAGTTTCGAATGCATAGAATACAGAGTATCCAACCAAAAATTGGGAACTTGATCTACGCCTGGCGATTTCCATTTATGTGAATTTTTAAGTGCTTTACTGATCTCTTCCACACTAATATTTTCCCATTCCTGTTCTTCTATATCGCTCGCCCTTTTCTCAAAATCTTTCAACCATTCAGCATTTTCGTTATGTCTTTTCTTATTTCCCCAAATCGTTTTCCAAAAATCATGTACTTTTTCTTCTGACGGAATGTCTACAACTTCTATAATATTTTTGCCGATTTCTCTATAGAATTTCTTGGCGTCGGTTTTAAAAACTTTATTTTGTCTAAAAAATTTATTTCTCTTCGTGAATCTACGAAGTCTTTGAGCTTTAACCTTTAACTTTTGTTTGAGTTCTTCCTTGATAATTTTTATTTTTTCTTTCTTCTTTATTTTATATTTTCTCAATACTTTCCTTGCATTTCCTGATCTTATTTCTTTGTCCTTATCTAGTTCCTCCAATAAAGAAATTTCTCTTCTAAAAGCTTCAATTTCTTTCTCAATTTTCCTTTCCAACTTAGGTTTACTAGGCTTCGATCTATCGTTTTTCTTTCTCTTTGGTTTGACGCCACATTTAAACTGTATTATTTTTGATGTTGCATAAGTTAATTGGTTCAATGTAGTAAGGTTTGGGTCTATTTCTTCACAAAGTTGCTTTAATGCTTCGTTTCCTAGTCGAAAAATCTCTTTGTATTTATGGCTTTGTCTCATCTTTATAAGAGGTTCCCTTGCGTGCATGCTAGTGTGTTGTACAGCAGATAACTGTTCTAAAATTTCGTGTTTCATAAGGATGACCTTTTCCTGGCTGATTTCGTTTTCTTTATCATTTTCTTTACGTCTATCCTCCTGTAATGCACCTTCACCTCGAAGTCCACCATCAACTACTCCTTCATCTCCATTCTCATCCCTTCTACCTGCAGCACCAACTTCACCGTTACCTTCGCCTCTATCTAGTTCTAAATTCTCATCTATACCTTTGTTCACTAAAGAATCGACATTGGATGAATCAACATCTCTCTTAACTTTCTCCTTGATATGGGCCACTTCAATATCCGTCAGCTTTTTGTCACGGAGGATACACCTTCTGACATTGGCTAATTTATTTGCATCAAGACTGTCAAACTTGTTGTTTTCACTATTTCGCTCGCATCATATCAAATAAGTATCGTTGGTGTTGTTACTTTGAGGTCTTTCAAATGCAAGATAAAGGCAACATATAACTTCCTTGTATTCTTCCCTATTCCATTTCTTTCGGTCTTTCTTTTGGTTATAGGTAGTGAACCATGGAGTCCAGAGTTGGGAGCTTGCCCTTCCTGGTGACCACGCAGGTTTCGTGGTGGGAAGAATTTGACCGAGTTGCATATTTTTCGACCTCAGGCTGGTCTCTCCCTGAGGGATGCGCCCCTTGTTGACCCGCGCGACGGACGAGGCGGTATGCTTTATTTCTTGTTTTCATTATCATTTCGGGTGCATTTTAACCTTACTGCCAGGGGGCTGCGTATTCCGCGCCATCTACCATCTGGTATTTCGAACACATCGCGGATCGTGGACAGACTTAACTCCCCCAGACGTCAACCCAGTATTTCAAGGCCTCGGAGTAGGCTAACAGGTGCTACACCTTGCCCAAGAGTGACCTGGAGGTAGTTGTGGCAAAGGGTAACCTCATTCGCCCACGTCGAAACTCCACAACCGGATGCAGTTTATCGTCATACCCAGGACGCTTATTATTATTATTATTATTATTATTATTATTTATTATTATTATATTGTAAAATTCTTTAGAATTACTATTTTAAAATCCAACACCAAGTCACTACCAGTGACTTAGGGTGAGGGAAGTTGGGTAACAAAAACTTTTAAGATGCACAAGAAGGGGGTCATTCAAACCCGTCAAAACATAAAAACATAAAAAAAATCATTTTCTGACAAAACCACGAACATCAATTCGCAACAATTAAATGGAGAGAGCTCTCCTAAGAAGATGGGCAGTGCCATTCAAAACAATTTTTTGCACTTCCTGCAATGAGGGTTCACCCGGTATTTGCTTCAAGAAGGTGTCAGTTCCTTTCTTAATAAGACCCAATGCTCCAACAATCACTGGTATTGTCTTTGTCCTCAGATGCCACATTTTACCTATCTCAATCTCTAGATCTTTATNAAACTTTTAAGGTGCACAAGAAGGGTGTCATTCAAACCGGTCAAAACATAAAAACATAATAAAAATCATTTTCTGACAAAACCACAAACATCAATTCGCAACAATTAAATGGAGAGGGCTTTCCTAAGAAGATGGGCAGTGCCATTCAAAACAATTTTTTGCACTTCCTGCAATGAGGGTTCACCCGGTATTTGCTTCAGGAAGGTGTCAGTTCCTTTCTTAATAAGACCCAATGCTCCAACAATCACTGGTATTGTCTTTGTCCTCAGATGCCACATTTTACCTATCTCAATCTCTAGATCTTTATACTTAGAAAGTTTCTCAAAAATCTTCGCAGAAACATTCCTATCAGAAGGAACACTCATGTCAATCAACAAGCAGGTGTTGTCTTTCTTGTTTTTTTATGAAAATATCAGGACGGTTCGCCTGTATAGTGCGATCCGTTTGTATTGGGAAGTCCCAGAGAATTGTCACGTCTTTACCATCTGTGACCGGAGTACAATTATTCAGGACAATTTACGAACATCAGCTACACAATGAATTACAAGACACAAATATATACAAAAAAAGGTGAGGTGGTGAAGACGTCAATTTCTAGATAGTGAGCGCCCTTCGTAGTACATGCGCTGTGCTATTTAATACTATTTTTAGAATTTCATGAAGAGAAGGGTTTCCTGGGATTTTCTTAAGGTATTCACTAGTCCCTTTCTTTACCAGGCCCAAAGCACATATCACTACAGGAACAGTTCTAGTTTTTAGGTACCACATATTTTCAATTTCAATTTCAAGATCCTTATATTTTGCAAGTTTTTCAAACACTTTGGCGGATACATTTATATCTGATGGTACGCTCATGTCCACGAGGAGGCAGGTGTTGTTTTTCCTATCCTTAATGACAATATCAGGGCGGTTGGCCTGTATCGTGCGATCAGTATAGATTAGGAAGTCCCAGAGAATTGTAAAATTTTGTCCCTCTCTAACAGGTTCGGGATGGTGTTCATACCAGTTAGTGTTAGTGTTTATAGAAAAGTGGTTGCAGATTTTCCAATGCAAGTATTGTCCAATTCTGTCGTGTCTGTTTTTATACTTCCATGGAGTTAAAATAGAACAACCAGAGACGAGGTGGTCAATTGTTTCCACTTTTTCTTCGCAAAATCTACATTTTGGATCTGCATCATTGTGCAAGACGTTTGCCTGATAATTTCTTGTTAATAAGCTTTGATCCTGGGCAGCAAGAATAAAGCCTTCCGTTTCCACTTTCAGTCCAGAGTTTCGCAGCCACTGGTGGGTGGTTGCAATGGTATCTACATCAGCATTATTGACCCGAGCTGCTAACTGTCCATGGAGAGTCTTTTCTTGCCACCGTAATTCGAGATGTTTTAACCCTAAATTTTTAGCGTTTTTCTTTGCTTCACTAGCAATCTTTGTCAGTGTTGTAAGATTGTCGTTTTCAATTTCAAGATTTAGTTCCCGAGAAAATTTGGGGATTTCTTTGACAACAGAGTGGAGTTTCTTAGAGTTTTCATGTACATTCACCAATTGGAGCTTCCAATCGTCAGCATTGTCCAAGTACTGACAAAGCCCTATAGTGGAAGTTTTATATGAGAGCTCTAACTGTATCAATCCTCTACCTCCTTTTACCCAGGGAACATATAACCGGTCTATGTCCGATTTTGGGTGGTGCATCCTGTAACAAGTAAACTGTTTTCTGATTTTGGCGTCTGGCCTTTGGAGGTCACTAAGGTTCCAACTGATGATGTTAAAACTATATATTACTACTGGTATCGCTAGGGTGTTGATTGCTGT
The DNA here is from genome assembly GCA_003991215.1 of Morbakka virulenta. NCBI lineage: Eukaryota > Metazoa > Cnidaria > Cubozoa > Carybdeida > Carukiidae > Morbakka > Morbakka virulenta. The sequence goes on along the minus strand of RDPX01000166.1, from coordinate 1,415,453 downwards.
TATTCTATTTTTTGAGTTCAATTCTGNATTTACATAGAGAGCCATTACCTGGTTTATCAGCCTTTCTAAAACTTTTTGTCTTACTTAGGTCCCATCTTATAGCTTCCCTGGGTACTCTATCAAAAGCTTTCTCTAGGTCAACAAAAATCTCGGCCAACCTCTTTTTCTTTGCATTATATTCTCTTGGACTTGTCTCAAAATGAAAATTGCATCAGTTGTAGATTTCTCCGGCTGAAAGCCAAACTGAATTTCATTGATTTGGACAGTCTCTCTGAGTCTTGCTTCAATAACTTTCACCCAGATTTTATGCAATGTTCCAGTAACCTAATTTTCCAATAATTACCACAGCTAAGGGCCTTTAACCTTGAATATAGTGACTGTGTGACTCTCTCCCTAGTCTTATGGAATTTTTTCTTTTTCCATTATCTTTCTAAAGATCTTAGTAAGCTCTTTTATTCCAAGATCACCCAGTGCAAGAACAAGATCAGAGGTGACTCTGGAGGGACCTGGGGCTTCTCTCTTTTTTATCCCTTTAATTGCTCTAAGTACTTCCTCTTAATTTACATCATCTATCGGTCCCTCCACTTTATCTCCTTCCTCTAAGGTGTGGGGGTTTTCCTTATTTAGGAGTGAGTCAAAGTACCTTCTCCACCTTTCTTCAATTTCCTCTTCTTTCACTAAGAGTTTTTCATTTTCATCCTTCACATACTTAGCCCCTACAACATCCTTTCATTCTTTTATTATTTGTTTTGCCACTCTGAGCATTCACATTTAACCCTCTTCTGAAACCAGGTTTTTGTGCCAATCCCTCCAGGCTTCTTCTTTGGCCTTTGCCATAGCCCTCTTGGCTGCTTTTAATGCTTCCTTATTTTGTTCCTTGGATTCCTCTGTCTCTACTTTTTGCCAGTTTTTGAAGGTTCTCTTTTTCTCAGTTATAACTTCATTCCCGTCATCATTCCACTGCCATATTTCCCTTCTTCTGTGCTTCAAACCAGATATAACCTCACAGATGTCCATTCCTGTTTTCATGATAGCTGATCTAAGTTCATTCCATCCTTCCTCCTTGCCTTCAATTTGAATTCTCAAATTTTCTTGAAAAGCAAGTCAGTTCTCTGCATTCTGAAGTTTCCAATTTTTCATTCTTTTACTTGGGTTTTTCTTCTTTGGAATTCTATCTGTTTCCATATTGATGTCAGCACATAGAAGTTTATGTTGGGTTATGCATTCTTCTCCGTGGATGACTTTGCAATTTTTTATTGTTATCTTCCCTCTGGTAAGAATGAAGTCTACCTGTGAAAAATTCCCATGACTTCTGTAGGTGTAGAGATGTTCCACTTTCATTTTGAACCAGCTGTTTTGTAGCTTAAGCTGGTTCTCTAGACAGAAATTGACAAATGATTCACCTTCCTTGTTTCTCTTTCCAATTCTGTATGTTCCCATAACATCTTCATATCCCAGTCTTTCTCTTCCAATGTGACCATTTAGATCTCCAGCTACAATGAGAATCTCCCAGTCCTTAAATTTGGAGGCTTTTCCTTTCAATTTTTCCCAAAAGTTTTCTTTCTCTTCTGCTTTTCTTCCTTGTTGTTGGGCATATGTACATATCACATTAATCACAGCCTTTCCAAGAACTAGTTTCATGACCATCAATCTATCATTCCATCTATTTACTTCTGTCACATTTTTTATCCACTTTTCATGAAGCAGAATCCCCACTCCATTTTCTTTTTCCTTTACCCCACTCCACCAGAATTTGAATTTGTTTCCTGAATCTCCATATATTTTGGTACCTCCCCCTCTGTACCTGACTTCTTGTACTGCACAAAGGTCCACTTTTCTTTGGTTTAGCATTTCTGCAATCACTACTCTTGATAAACATAGACCCAATATTTACAGTAGCTATTCTAACATTTACAGTTTAAGATTTCAAATTTTGCTTGGGATTCTTCACACCCACTGTCCACTTAAGGGCTACTGGGGACTGTGGGCCATTTCCTTTTGGTGCAGATTCATATGGAGTTAAAGCTTGGTGCAAGTTTTTATGACTTGATGCCCTTCCTTACATCAACCTTTGACTAAAAAATCTGCCCAAAAAGGGAGTGGGTCTTTTAAATTTGAGTTTTCCGTCACCTAGGAAGGTTGCCTCCCAAGGCTAATGAGTCCTTCCCACCCAAAGCTATGTGGTTTTTAGGTGCCACAGACCCACCTTTTATCCCAAGTCTTGTCAACAACATCAGGGAGGGGCACGAGAAGGTCAGCCTTGGTGTTTGCTCATCAGAAACTTTTTGAGATGCAGCATTTTGAGGTATTTCAAGAGGAAACAAGAGCTTGTCACTGTATCCTGCCTCATCCATAATGAGCCATTACCTCCCCATCTTCTGTATATAAAATCAGTCACATTGCTTAACTTTCCTTTAATATTGCTGTAACTGTCATATGTCACCAGTTTACCATTCTATGCAAGGAATTTAAGCCATGTGACCTCTACAGAAGTGTCCACTTGTTTCATAGTTTAAAGTAGTGCACTATTTGGTTTGTAGAAGATTATTGAGAAAGAGAAAGAAAAAACGATCTAGAAAAAGTAACATGAAAAACTTTAGGGTAAAATAACTATTGATTGCCTCTGTGCACTGCAATGGGTTCCAGTAGTTAAAAAAAAATTGGTAGCAGATCTGGTCTTTTGAACATAATTCTTATGTGAAATATAATTACAGTTTTTGGTTTAGTGACTCTTGGAAGATTAAACATTGGGTAAAGCCAATTTATGGCACCAGTTTTTGCACTATCTAGAAAGGATAAAATTTACCTCTACAGCTTTCCTACATATGCCACAACCAAAACACCATGCATCTCCCTGTACTGCTTCTCTACCTGACACAATAATCTAAGTTTTCTTTTTGTTTACCTTTCAGCCGTTATCTTTAAATTCCTTTTTATACCTTTAGAATTTTTTCCAAACACCAGCTTCTTATCATCATCATCATCATCATCATCATCATCATATTCGGTTTAACGTCCGGTTTACATGCTAGCATGTGTTGGACGATTTCTTGAAATTGACTTCCAAGTTATCCTATCCTTCACCAGGTCTCTGCTGACACCTTTTTGTTTCAGATCCATCCTTATCACCTCCTCCCATGTTTTCTTTGGTCTTCCTCTGCCAGTGGTTCCTGTTACCTTGATTGTTCTGTATCTACTTGCCCAAACATTCTTGTCCATTCTCTCCACTTGACCAAACCAACGAAGCCTCCTATTCTGCATACAGCTGCTAATACTGTTCAGATTCAATCTCCTTCTGAGTTCATTAGAACTGAGCCTGTCCTTTAGACTTACGTTGCACATCCATCTTATCATTCACATATCATTCCGCTCCATGCGGCTGACATCTTCAGCTTTCACTGGCCAAGTTTCACTGCCATACATTATTGTGCTATGTACACATGCCTGGTAGACTCTACCTTTCGTAGGTAATGGTAGAGCTCTGCTGGTTAACAATGGCATTAGCTCCCTGAACTTACTCCATCCACTGTTAACCCTTGCTGTTACACTTGCACCAGCTCCTCCCTTGGCTCCAAGGGTGTCACCAAGGTAGCAAAATATCTGGACAACTTCAATTTTCTCACCCTCCAAATGCACTTTCCATAGGTCTAAGTCACAGGTTGCCTCTCCTTCTATGCACCTCTTGCAGCTAAAACGGTTACTTTCTGTCAGTTTGACAAATGAATAAAAGATCCGACAACCAACCATTCTTTAATATCATACGAGCCTGGTCACAAACTCTCTGTTCCGTTATCTCAAGATTCAGTCTTTCTTTCCATATGGCATGCATTCTTTTCCTATAGCCTCTGACTGGCTTTCCTTCTTCATCAATGGGTCTACTCAAGTAACACTCCATCACAGCTATGTTTAGTTCTATATTCCATCCCATTCTAGCAGCTGTAGGATGACAACCGGGCCCTTGCTGCTTACCCAAGGGACACCTGCTGGGTGTTCCTTGGGTTAGTTCCGGTCCCATTCACGTCGTTAATATGAAAACTATATCTATTCATTTTACACTCAAAGAGGTTGGTTTGTGTAAGGTTTTTGTTCCCTGGTATTTTTATCGAGACACCATCTCTGGGAGTACTGCCAACCAGAGCAAAAGATCTACTCCTGACCATAAGACGCAGCTACATCCTGCAGACGTCAACCTGGTATTTAAAATTGCGGTTGGTTTAATGTACTGAGTTTTCCTTCTCGTAGGACGATTGCCAACCATAGCTTATGACCTCGTCCTGGCCAGAAAGAGCAAAGGGACAAACTAAACTCCGCTGGTCATCAACCCAGTATTTCAAGGCTACGGAGTAGGCTAACATGTGCTACACCTTGCCTAAGGGTGACCTGGAGGTAGTTGTGGCAAAGGGTAACCTCATTCGCCCACGTCAAAACTCCACAACCGGATATTGTTTATCGTCATACCCAGGAGGATTATTATTATTATTATTATTATTATTATTATTATTATTATTAATATATAAATAGGAGTCAACGAATCATTTTGTGAAAATTTTCGTCTTTACAGACATCAACAGACATTTATTTACAAAATATAATAATATACAACTTAAGTTATATATATATTTACAAAAATTGTGATGTTTTACAGAAAATAATGATAAGTGATCAGGAAAACACTGACTACAACTTTATTGTCAATGTCTTGCTTCTGTATTCATCTTTGGTGTTAATTTAACGGTTTAAGTCTGTGATCCATAGTGCCTCTAGAGTCATAAGATAGCATTCTCCTCCAGAAGTAGAAGTTAGGAATTCTACATTATCCTCATTCAAGATGGTATCACATTGCTCAAGATGTTTTCTCATTGGTCCCTGATTTCTTGAATGTTCATGGAAGCAGGTTAGCATATGTTGGGTTGTTTGCCGAACATAGCATGCATCACAGTATGGACATGTAAGTTTATAAACTACTCCACTCAGGATCATCTTTTCAACTGTAGGCTTAAGTGAATGCATAACTGTTTTGATCAGAGTCATTATGACAGTGCATGGAGCATTGATTTAATGAAACTTTTGAACTGGCACTCAGGGTCAGCTCCATTCTTCAGTATGTTTGCTTGGTAATTCTGGGTAAATAAGCTTTGGTCCTGTATTGCGATTATGAAGCCTTCTGCCCCTGACTTAAGTTCTGCACTCCTCAGCCACTTATGGGTTGCATATTGACTTACATCAATCTCTTGGCTTCAGAGACCATACTGTCCATGCAGAGCTTTCTGGCTCTAATGATCGGCAAGCTGTTTCTGTGCTTTCCTTTTAGTATTCATTTTAACTTTCTTCAGTCACTGTGGCTTTACATCCATCTTCATTTTCTTCATTTTAACTTTCGTCACAGTCACTGTGGCTTTACATCCATCTTCATTTTCTTTGGTAATTTAAAACCTAATTCGTTTTCAAATTTCTGGGATTCTTTGTAAACCAAGTGCAGTTTTTTACTCCTTTCATGCCTGCTTACTAGTTTTAACACCCAATCATCTTTTGATTCAAGATATTGTTTCATTCCAATTGTCGTGGTTTTGCACATTTCTCATAGGGTTCTTTTGAGCTATGTAAAATGCTCTTAGAACATTGTTATAATCCTCTGTAGACCATCTAACTCTAGTTTCTTTTGATTTTGTGGGCATCACTGCAGGTTCAGGGTTAGGGATATCCTGATTCTGATTACCTTGCAGATCATTCGCAGAGGAGGAATTAGACCGAGTGGTATACTTTTCAACCTCAGGCTGGTCTCTTCCTGACGGATACATCCCTTGTTGACCTGAGCGATGGACGAGGCGGTATGATTTACTTCTTGTTTTCATAACATATCTCAATGCATTTTAGCCTTACTGCCAAGGGGCTCGGTATTTGGCACCAATCACTACCTGGCATTTCAGGTCCACTCAGATTATTATTATTATTATTATTATTATCATCATCATCTTCATTTTGCACACAGGCTGTTCTTTTTTTTGCCAAATAAAATCTCTTGGGCAAGCCACAACTACCAGCCAATGGCCAAGAGGTTTCTTTCACCTCGAAGTATCCTGGCTTTTCCCAACAAGGCTGTTTTTTGTACCACCCCAACACCTACTTCAATATTTAGTTTTTCCATTCATCCATTGAAATCTTTGCTTATGCATCCCATAGCACCTATTACATAGCACCAGTGTATATATTTGCAAATGTTTTTGTGGCACTATAGATATTATTTTCTTGCCAATACAGTACACTCACTACATTTTCTTGTCTTTCCAGGAATTCAGGTTCTGGTCTTTTTCTCTCTTCTTATAGTCTTTATGATTAAAGGAACTATCAGTCTGGTTTGTCCCATTCCTTTTGACAGCATTTAACAGTGGCTCATTTTGCTGCTTGACATACCATCCAAGGTTGTTTTCTTCAGCTCTGACAGATCCTTTGCAGCCTATTAACCCTCTTCCTCATTTACTCCTGGAAACATACAGTTGATCTTTGTTACTTTTTCGATGAAATTCTTCATTGATTTATTATCATTATCATTATTGTTATTATTATTATTATTATTATTAGTAGTAGTAGTAGTAGTAGTGGTGGTAGTAGTAGTAGTAGTAGTAGTAGTAGTAGTAGTAGTAGTAGTAGTATTAGTATTATCATTACTATTATTTATTGTGATTATTATTAGTATTATTATTTTTTATTTTCACTGCTCACTTAGCATTAATGTTGACTGCCAATTAACTGCTGGATAGAAGGCCAAGTTCCTGGCTTTAGGTACCTGGTACTTTTCTGAGTATCTTTGCTATTATTAACAGACAAGCTTTCTGTAAATGTTCTGTGCAGCATTGTATTTCATTTTTCTTCAGCCAGTTCTTAAAGTTCTTTTCAATCATACTCAGAACACCAATGAGTTTTGATACTGTCTTGACTTCTCTTACATTCCATAGCCACTTGATCTCTCTGTCTTCAAGACTTGATATACCTCAATTTTTTCCTTTTCTTTTCTTTCAATCCTGGTAGGATTGAAAGGAAGGAACAGGAGATTGATGGGACAGGTTAAGTCAATTAGCAAACAATATAATCATTTTTATTTTCAGAAAATGGGAAAATTCTACAGTAACCTTAACTCTTCTGTTACAACCACACCTTTCTACTTTATGATTGTACCAGTGATCACCATGGTCCAATCCTAGTGTTTGACATAACTTTCAGTGAACAATTTGAGCCACATTGTCTTGTTTCCAACCTTTATATTATACTTTTCCAGCTGTTGAAACTCAAATAGAATGTGTTGTAGAATTGTTTCATCTTCTTTTCCACATAGCTTACTGTTCTGAAGGATACAGTGGATATTAGACTGCAAGTTGAGTCATGCATGTCATGCTATCCTTGGCAACACTTACATTCTTTTGATACATTTTCTTTGTAAATGAGGTTCATTACAGAATTTGTTCCTACTGCTTGTTCTTGTGCTGCAAATATAGTGCTCTCTGTTTCTTTCTTTAATCCTGCATTTTTTAACCAATTCCAATTCCTGCCCATATCCATTAAATCTTTTTACTTATCATTCTGAAACCTGAAGAATCTGTTGTCCTTGATTTCTTGGGTAGCAACTTCTCTGAAGTTATAAAAGTACAACACTATGATGATTCAATTTCAGCTACACATTCTGGACAACAAATTCACTTTCCAAACTATAATTTATAACTGCTTTAAGAAACTTATGCAATTGGAGCTTCTTTTTCATATCAAATCTTTCCCTGACAGCATTCTCGGGGAAGCTACTGTGGTAAATAGTTTTATTGTTATAAAAAGACCATCATGTCAAGTTACACATGTATAATGGGGCACATATGGATAAAGGTAGAGTTTTCATTTATCTTTTTTGTTGTAATATATTGAATCTTTTACACAATGAAGCCTGCCAGAAAAACAGAAAGTTCAGAAGCCACCAAATTTTATGCAATTTTAGCAATTATCTTCCTTGAAACCTGGACTTTGATAACTACCTTGATGTTGGATTGGATATAGTCACAGAAGCCAACAATGACTATCTAGGCAATCTTTCTAAAATAATATTAAGTGTAATACTTTTTTTCAATGACTTTTCTTTTTCCTTGATGCATTACCAAAAACACTTCTTCTTCTTTCAGCTTTCCTCCTTAGGGGTCACCACAGTGGACTATTGCTCTCCACCTCTGTCTGTCAATGGTGTCCTCTGCAGAGGCTCCAACCACCTTCATGTCCTTATTAACCAAGTCAGACAGACATTTCTTCAGTCTCCCATTCTTCCTCTTTCCTGGTGGTGCCATTCCCACCACCCACTTTCCCACATACTCCTCATTCCTATACATCATGTGTCCAAACCACTTCAACCTAGATTCTCTCAAGTTCTCCGCTAGTCTGACCACCCCCAGTGTGTCCTGTACTGTCTCATTTCAGGTTCTATCCATCCTTGTTTTCCCAATGGAGAACCACAACATCTTCTTCTCATTCACTTTCATCCTCTTCTCTTGCCTTTTCCTCACCAGAACTGTTTCCATGCCATACATCATACCTGGTCTTACCACTGTCTTATGGATTGCTCCCTTACCTTTATTTGGCATGTTCTTGTCACACAAGATACCTGTCACCTTTTGCCAACCGTTCCATCTGGCCTGCATTCTCTTCTGCACCTCTTGTTTGCAGCCCCTGCTATTTTCCAGCATTGATTCCAGGTACTTAAACTCTTCCACTTGATTGGTTTCACTTCCATCCATGAATATCTTTGTTTGACTTTCTCTATCATTCAGACACAGAAACTCCATCTTTAGCCTGCTCACTCTCAGACCTCTCCCCTCCAGTGCATATTGCCATCTTTCCAGTTCATGCTCTGCCTCTTGTTTTGTTTGGCAGCAGAGTACAATATCATTGGCAAACATCATGCTCCATGGTGGTTCCCTCCTTACTTCCTCTGTAAGGTTGTCCATTATCACTGCAAAGAAAAGGACTCAGGGTCGAGCCGTGATACAATTCCACTCTAACCCTGAAGCCCACCATTGTTCCCATTGGACACCTAACCACAGTCTCACACTCTGAATACATGTCTTTAACTGCTTTGATTACCAAAAACACTATTACTTCTATTTCATTTTTATAAATAGGCTGCTTTGCAGTGCTAATAAAATAAACCCATACTACCCCTTTCTAACCCCCCAACTGATCCTTAATAACTCTACTAACACTCACTTACCCTTCTAAACGAAAAAACTCCCTACTACTACATTCTAACCCATACTCACACCCTGATGTCTACTGGGGTCTAAAGAACTTAATAACATTCTTAAAGAAAAATATGCTCAAAATGGCCTTTTCAAAGGCTTTTGGCGATTTTTACGGCTGCAAGTGACCGAAAGTCACAACAAACATTTCCTGTTAACATTTTTCAAGGATTTTCTAACGATGTATCATGTGCCTCTCTACCTTAAATAGAACCTAGCATATGTCAAACACACGGGCATTCAAATATGTATAACAACGATTACATTATGCAGCAAGTTGTCAATCTCGCTTAACAAGAAGTGAATTTTTTTTCAAAAAAATCACCGACGCACCAAATGTTGGCAAGTACAACTCGTCAACCAAATACAACCAGGAAAATGAGATAAGTTGAATAAATGAATAATAGCCTCAGGATAAGTCAATACTCCCAGTCGTCATCCTCGGAGTTGAAATTCACCTGTCACATTCAATTCCTTCATTGGGGTGAAAAAGAAGGGAACTGTTATTTCTAATTCTGCGCGTGGCTGTCATTGATTTGAGAGGAAAATTAAAACTTTGTTTGAAGCAAGCAATCACCTTTACACGCTTACATAAAATACTAACAATCAAAATACCAATCAAAGTTAACATACAGTGGAGGCTACGGTAGACTAGAAAAGCAAATAAAGTGAGATACGATTCAAGATAAAACTGATACTATGCAAAGCCGATTATTGATTTATTTTAAGCGGCTTAAGTTTCAAAATCTCATCTTCTAATCCTGATTCGATATCATAAAGAGAGACCTTGTCGGGCTGAAAACATGGGAACTGCTACAAGAAATTTGCTGCAACCGAAGTGAATTCTTCAATTTATGTCGGAACACGTATATAAACATATAAATAGAGAGAGAGACACACACACACAAGGGGTGGTCAATGAATAATAATGATTCTCGTTTAGAAGCGAAATGAAATATGTTGCGGTAGATCTTAGGAGAAAAAATCCTGACATATGGTGAAAGCTTGAACAAAGGGCTCTGACCATTTTAAAAGCGAAAAAAACCCACGAGATTTAGATGGTGCAGGCATGCTGCGAGTCAAGTTCATAAAAACAAGCAACAGAACTCAAGTCAAAGGAAGAAAAAGCAGACCGAAGAAGAAGGAAGAAATGGGGTTATACGATTAGGCAGTGCATGAAAATATGACGACTACGTCCATGGGTCACTCCAAACAGAAATCTGTCGCAGAAAAATACCAATGTCTAATCTCATTCCAACGTGAGATCAATTGCAGCAGAAACAAACCCTTGCCGATAATGATGCAAACTGTGGTTACACGATACGATACTGCTGTCAGATTGGTTAGGCCTATTTGGCCTCTTATTGTCACTGTCTTTAAGATCACAGGCTAAAACATTGTCCTAATATACAGTCTTGTCATGGGTGATATGGCACACTAAGGCAGGTACATTCTACCCTCCCAGAGCACATCGTCTGTTTTAGAAGGAGTCGAATAGTTTTTATTCAGAATCATTTTTGATTCTGAATAAAAACCTTCCAAATTCTCTACCTTCCATGGCACCATAAAAATCAACAAATGATAAATGAAAAAATGAACTGAGTGAAAACCTATCCATTAAACATGTAAGGGTAAACGATTGGTAACATGACCCTTTCAAGCCAAATAAAACAGAACTTCACTTACTTGATGTTTTGTTGCAGATTCACATTTGATTCATTCGCCCAAGAGCATTTTCACCTGCAAAATACGAAAAGGCAAAGCACTTAGAGCTGTTGAGAGATCTCTCTTTTACTGCTGTAAACTGAACCTAACGTTATGTATAATGTTTATCCAGAGATGATCGATGTCTTTTCTGTGAGAGGAAATAACTCCGCAGTGAACGGATAAGAATATGTTAATGAAGTAACTTTGTTCCCCCAAAATTACCAAGACAACATGAAAGCAGACATAGTCTCATATCAGAAACGAGGACCCGTATTTTTGAACGATCAGAAAATGGACCATGGAAGAAGAATGTGGATTTTTAACATAATTGTTGGGGCCTGGGTTTTAAAAATTCAAAAATACAACTTACAAATATTATTATTATTATATTAATATTATATTACAAATATACAGCTTAAAAATTCAAATGTACAACTGAAAATAAGCAAATATACAAATGAAAAATACAACTAAAAATATAACATTTAAAACACTATTTTTAGTAAATTTGAGCAAATTTTAATACCTTGCGAGTTCACACATGCAAAATAGCCAATTTTCTAATGTTATTTTCTGTCAGAGACATCCTTGTATCACCAAACATTCTCTTGTATTTAAAAAAACTTCTTTCTTCTTCGGGAGGGTTAATTGGAGATCTCCTCAGCGTCATAATTTCAGCAAACGTGTATTTGGATTCATCTGGTGTCCATAATTCCTGTAAACCTTTGTTTTTTCCTAATACAGTAACTAGTTTTTCGAGTGCAGGGGCATATATTTTAGTTTCAGTTGATCCAGTTTTGTCATTGCATCTTCAACTGTTGCTGTTCTCCCTTCGATTTCTTTAATGTAGCTAACAAGTGGAACATAATATTCAGTTACATTCCCTATTTGTTTTTAATATCAGAACTGCGCATTGCATGTTTCATGTCAGGAATAGCAAGTACCTCACTGCCTTCAAATCAATTAGCAATTTCTTTTATTTTATCCAAATATTCCGGGTAATATTTCACGGCCTGCAACCAGGTACCCCAGCGACTAATAACTGAGTTTGGCGGCAGAGGAATGTTTTTTTCGTGTAGTGCACTCCGCCTGTACGAAGCTTTTTGGAAAACCTTCTTTCCTCTGGAAATTAACTTGTCCTCTTCGGATTATCTTCTCTAACCTTTTCACAAACACGACTAATATTATGTGCGAGACAACCCACGTGCATAAGTTTCGGACAAAACGATTTCAATCCCTGAACTGCTTTGTTCATATACGGCACGCTGTCTGTTACACATACTAAAATATTGTCGAAAGATTAAATGTATACTATCGAGTAAAAAGCGGCCTACTGCCTCATTGTTAGTGCTGTCCAAAAAGCTAACGTTTACTAAACATGAAGTTCTGTTGTCATCGAATAGTCCCATTATGCAATTTCATACATAACGTCCTTTAACATCAGTTGTTTCGTCGACCGATATCCATATTAACTGGTCTTTTACTTACTTACTAACGTATCCTCTTCGAGCCATGGGCGGCTCATAAGGCTTGACAGCATCCTCCTCCATCTCTCTCTGTCTTTGGCTATGTTCCTAACTTCGTTCCATGTTTGCCATCCCAGGTCATTTCTTTCTGCTTCCGCACTCCTCCGCCATGTTGTTCGCGAGCGTCCTCTCTTTCTTTTTCCCTCTGGTGTCCATGTTAAGGCTAATCTACAGCTATCATTTTGTGGCTTTCTCAGAGTATGCCCAATCCATCTCCATCTCCATCTCCTACACCTTATGAGCTCTCCTACTGGATTAGTCTNCTCCTCCATCTCTCTCTGTCTTTGGCTATGTTCCTAACTTCGTTCCATGTTTGCCATCCCAGGTCATTTCTTTCTGCTTCCGCACTCCTCCGCCATGTTGTTCGCGAGCGTCCTCTCTTTCTTTTTCCCTCTGGTGTCCATGTTAAGGCTAATCTACAGCTATCATTTTGTGGCTTTCTCAGAGTATGCCCAATCCATCTCCATCTCCATCTCCTACACCTTATGAGCTCTCCTACTGGATTAGTCTTCGTCCTAAGATAGAGCTCGGTGTTTGTGATTTTTGTGGGCCAGAAGATATGGAGAATCCTTTTCAGATATTTTCTCTGAAATATTTCCAATCTGGTGATATCATTTTCATTTGATTTCCACATCTCTCCTCCATAGAGTAGCACGGACATTACATTGCTGTTATATACTTGAATCTTGGTGTTACTACTGTACTGATTTGACTTCCAGAGTGGGTTAAGCACGGCAAATGCATTTCTTGCTAGACTCAACCTATGTGTGATATTTTCAGTGGATCCTCCTGTTTTGTTTATTATGGCACCGAGGTATGTGAAGGTGTTCACGTCCTCAACAGTTCTGCCCTTGATCTCGATTGGGCGGTTTTCCTTGTGATTTAGTCTCAACACCTTGGTCTTTGTTTATTTTGAGACCGACATGTTCAGCATATTTATATAGCTTTTCAGTTTTTTCCTACATATGTTGGTGCTTGCTGGATAGGAGGGCGATATCGTCTGCATAGTCTTAGTCTTCAAGCTGGGTGGTAAACTTCCATCTTATTCCGGTTTTCTTTGCCGTTGTTGCTTTCCTCATGATCCAATCTTTAGTAATAATGAAGAGAAAGCCTGACATCACACAGCTTTGTCGAACTCCAGTGTTTACAGAGAACCACTCTGATGTCTGCCCGTGGTTAATTATGCAACTACTACTTCCTCTGTACATTTCCTTTATGATCTCTATGAAGAGATCTGGAACTCCATAAAACTTCAGAATCTTCCAGAGTTTCTCTCTGTTGATGCTATCAAAAGCTTTATGGAAGTCAATAAAGTTGATGTACAGTGATGCTTGCCACTCAATGCACTTTTCGACAATATTTTGAAGTATGAAAGTCTGCTCAGCTGTCCCGTGTCCTTTTCTGTATACTGCCTGCTCATTTCTCAGTTTTTCTTCTGCTCCTTTCCTGATTCTTTCTAAAACAACTCTGCAGAAGACTTTCCCAGATATGAAAGAGCAGAGATATTCCTCTACTATTGTCGCATTTAGTAAGGTCACCTTTCTTTGGTACTTTATCTATCATTGATTTCTTCCAGTCACTTGTCATATTGATGTTTTCTCTCACTTTCTCGAACATGTGTAGTAATCTCTTGTATGTGATCCTGCTTCCAGCTTTTAACATTTCTCTGCTGATGTTACCTACTCCTGCTGCTTTATTGCTTTTCAAGTTTTTTACTGCTATATTCACTTCCTCTTCTGTGAAGGGGCTTGTGTTGATTTCGTCGATGGTTTCAGCATTACCGATCTCAAACTCATCTTCCTCCACATTTTTGTCACATTCATTCTCAATATTTAATACTTTTTCCTTTCATCAAGGTGTTCTTTTCATCTTTGAAGTATCTGACCATCTTCAATGAGTAGCTTACCAGTTTTGTCTCTCACACCAGTTGCTGATTGCTTACTCTTGTTGCACAATAGCTTCGTAATCCTGTACAGAGTTCCCATGTCATTGTTTTTTTGCTGCATTCTCCACTTCTTCAGCGAGCCCATTTATCATCTTACGTTTATCTTCTCTGACTTTTTCTTTACACTCTTGTCCATCTCACTATACTTCTGTTTCTTAATAGCACGAATTTTCTCTGATCTTGCACAGTTTATCTCATTTTTCACTTTCTTCCTTTCGTCTATAGCTTTCCAAGTTTCACTGCTTATCCACTCTTTATNAGTTTTGTCTCTCACACCAGTTGCTGATTGCTTACTCTTGTTGCACAATAGCTTCGTAATCCTGTACAGAGTTCCCATGTCATTGTTTTTTTGCTGCATTCTCCACTTCTTCAGCGAGCCCATTTATCATCTTACGTTTATCTTCTCTGACTTTTTCTTTACACTCTTGTCCATCTCACTATACTTCTGTTTCTTAATAGCACGAATTTTCTCTGATCTTGCACAGTTTATCTCATTTTTCACTTTCTTCCTTTCGTCTATAGCTTTCCAAGTTTCACTGCTTATCCACTCTTTATGCTCCTTCCTTTTCCTACCCAGGATCTTTTCAGTTGTCTCCGTGTAGATTGTGGTAAAATCATTCCATTCTTTTTGTATGTTTTCCTCTTCCATGGCTGTTTTCACGCTCTCTTCAAGTGCTTCAAACCTGTTTTTCAACTCTGCTGTGAATTGCTTTTGGGTTTCTTTTTGTTTCAAAAGTGCAGTGTGGAATGTTGCACTTCTGCTGGTGTTCTTGAGTTTGTGTCTTGAAAGCCTAAACCTCACTTTGCTGACCACAAGGTTATGGTCAGTTCCAGCATCTGTACCCCTCATAGCTTGTACAGCAGCGAGAGACCTCCTGTATCTGCCTTGATGATGAAGTGACCAATTTGGTTTTTGTCTCTGGTGTTTGATGAGGTCCATGTGTATTTGTGAATGTTTTTGTGTTTGAAGCGTTTGCCTCCAATCACAATATCGTTTTCTTCACATAACTCAATAAGTCCTTCACCATTCTCATTCATGACACCTAAGCCTTCTGTTCCTAAAACTTTTTCATGGTTTTTGTTGTAACTCCAGAACATTACCCCAATCCACCCTATGCTTATATGATAACTCCATAGCATTACCCCAATCCACCCATGCTTATATGGCAGCAATATAGGCACACTGAAGAATAGTGTGTAGCAGCCGGACATGCCTCACTAACCACGTACAAAAACACTCCCAAACGAACACAGCGCGCTGCCGGATATGCCTAACTACCCACGAACAAAGCACTTCTAATTCAACGCAGCGTATCTCCACATTCCTCGCTACTCATTTTCAGTTACAAATGAGTTCTCATTTGAGTTCTCATTTGAGTTCTCATTTCAGTTTACATATGTAAGCGTCACTGATGCGGAAAACTATGCAACACAACAAACCAGCTGTTAATTTAACCTCGCCAATCCCACTTAGTAGTATTTTACCTACCACACCTTGTCCAATTAAGCAACTTCATCTCCAAGACCAAAAATTCCCCGGAACAACCCAACTACACCCATTAATTGCTCACATACATTCTGACAACAGCATATATTATATATAATATTATTCCTTTAACTCAAATATACCCACGAACCATATGATAACTACTCGAATATAACCATATATAATAATATAAATCCTAGTTCACCTTCACTAGAGGTTCCACCAGTGTTAATAATATAAATATAATATAAATCCTAGATCCAACGTCAAACACTTACAAAATACAATATATACACATTTATTTGTGCTTTATATATATGATAAACCTCAAATTTGTTTTACCTTCAAAATACACGTGAACTACTTACAAAACACAATGTAAATATAGAATTTTCTTGCTCTTATGTAATAATGGTAGCTCTCAAATTTGGTTAACACGTTTACCAAGATTCTATCAGTGAAACTCCTAAAACACCCACACACTCATATAAATGAATGAAACTAAAAAATATATACAAAATTGAATTAAAGACTTAATTAACACTAATACATAAAGATGTGTCACATAGGATTTTTATACAGTCAAAGCATGAAAACATGATTAGATTTCTTTGAATATGATATTGATGAATAAGATGACTACAAAGATGGTTATTTACTTCAACAAAGAATAAACCAAACTAACGAGAAGATATCTGGTGAAGGATACTTTTACTCTGAAACAGAAGATTATGATTCCGAAGGCTATAATAAGTTACATTTCTGTAAGATATATGAAAGAACTATGGTAGATGATTTATGTACTTATGAGCTATGTGATATAACTAAAGGCTATAAATATTATATCACGTAAATAACAAATAAAATTAATTTTCCATTAAAGAAATAATCTAGTATATACATAATGACACAACCAACAGATTATAGTCATGTCACCTTTGAACAAATCATGAGGCTAAAGCGCAAAAATCTTTGTGAGATATCCAAAGAATTAAAAATACCTTTTCCAGGCAACACCTTAAAATAAGATCTAGCTACTAATATATTAAACATATTAATAATACAACTTCTAGTAATATACAAAGAGATTATAAAATCCGTGATAGTGTGCAAGAAAATCTAAATAACACATATACTTTAACAGAATATAGACTAGATCAATTTTTTAAAATTTATACCAAAACCTTAAATAACCAACAATTAAATTATGAGAAAGATGAAGAAGAAGGAGTAGATCGCTACAATGATTTTGTTGATTTATTTGTCGAGGAAGTAATACAAAGAGAATATCCGTATTTTAAATATATCTTTAATCGGCTTAAATATCCATATAAATTTCGTGTTTTTATTAAAGCAACCTTTATTCGACCACACAGTGAACCTGATAATTTTAGGTTGCATCCAAGATATTTTCAACCTTATGATGAAAACTTACAAAAATTAATAACTTCTGAATTTACTAACACAATTGAAGATCTGAAAATCGAACAAACTGGGTAGACACTATCATCATTTAAGGAAATAGAATTGCACATCCAAAAAGTTGATATATTTCCAGGTGGAACATACCAAAAGTTGCCGTTCGAATTGTCTAGGCGTAAAGGCTTGATTAATGTAGATAATTCTAAAAACGATGATAATAAGTGCTTTTTATGGAGTGTTTTAGCACATTTTGTCGGAAAATATGTTACTAATCCAAGTAATATTTCGAATTATATACCCTATATGAATTCTTTAAACACCAAACATTTAATATTTCCTGTGATAACAGAAAATAATCTTAACAATTCAATTTCTAAATTTGAAAATGATAATAATTTAATTATAGATATTTATGTTTAACAAACGAAGAAAACCCGAATTCTCCAATTGCACCCATAAGAATTTCCAATAATGTTAAAGAAAAATATCAAAAGATAATAGACTATTATGATCAAAATCAATCCATAAATTTAAATGATCTTCAGAGACAAGAGCTAGAAATTTTTGTTTCAAAATCAATACAAGATATTAATAACCAAACAATTAATTTATTTTTGTATAAAAAACATTTTATGTATATTTCAAATTTTAATTCATTATTTAGCAGACAGTTCGATAAACATCGTAATATTGCAAGAAATATCTTTTGGCATTTTTTTAGATTTCGTTCACCAAACATACTTAAATTTATAATCCATCTTAGGTATTGCTTGTCTTCCAAGAAACAGGCTTATATTACACTACCTTCACCAACAAAAACTATAAAACAGAACGATCAAGGAATATCTGTTCTAAACTAAATTAAATTTGAAAACTTCAATAAAAGTGTTCGAGTACCATTTACAGTTTATGCAGATTTTGAAACTATACAAGAAAAACAAACCCCAGATAATATTCAAGAAAATAGACAAATTTTAACAAAACACATTCCATCCCAATAGTTGATGTTATTTCATAATATCAACTATTGATTCATTTAGTCATTCACCAGTTTGCTACAGAGGACATCAAGCCGATAAAATGTTTGTAAAATCATTAATTGAAAATGTAGTTACAAATAAAGATTCCATATATAGTAAATTTTATAAGTTTAAGAAACCTGTTGTGCCATCAGCACCATTTCCTGCCTGTGAAGCTAAAATATGTTCAATTTGTTCAGAGAAATTTAATTTTTCAGATACACGCGTAATAGACCATAATCATTTTACTGGTAAATTTCGAGGTTTTGCACACCAATCATGCAACCTTAATTACAAAGACCCAACATTCATTCCAATATTCTTTCATAATCTTTCTGGTGATGACACGCACCTATTTATTCGTGAAATTGTAACTCATCCAGCATTTATTGCAGACTCTCTAAAAGCTATTCCAATCACCAAAGAAAATTATATTTCATTTTCAGCAGATTTTTCAGCAGGAACATATTTTTATAAGACTTAGGATAAAACCTGTCACAGAAGAATTACGTTAAAGTTTTTAGATTCATACAGATTTATGAAAGATAGCTTAGAAAATTTATCATCAAATTTATCAAATCATCCAAATTTAGAAAAAATCTACCCTGATAACGCATTGTTGTGTAGAAAAGGTGATTTTCCATATGAATATGTTGATTCACTTACAAGATATAATGAAGCAGTTTTACCACCTAGAGAGAAATTTTATTTTCAACTTGATAAATCACACATCAAATCTAAAGATTATGAACACGCACAAGAAGTTTGGAACAACTATAATATTAAAACATTAGGTGAATATGCTGCTCTATACCAAATTACCGATGTATTACATCTAGCTGATATATTTGAAAATTTTAGAAAAATCTGTATATCGAATTATAAACTTGACCCCTGTCATTATTATACAGCAGCAGGTTTATCGTGAGACGCAATGTTAGAATTTACGAAAGTGGGATTAGATTATATTACAGACCAATTTACTTTAGAATTTTTGAACGACAGATTAGAGGTGGTCTGGCTACAGCGACTCATCGCTTTGCACAAGCAAATAATAAATATCTCCCAGATTATGATTCAACAAAACCTAGTACGTTCATTAAGTACATAGACGCAAAAAATCTTCATGGATATGCAATGTCACAAAAATTCCCAACAGGAAATTTTCGTTGGTTAACACAAACAGAGTTACAGCAATTCATAAAATTGTACAAAAATAGTAATTTTGATGTAGATGGGTATACTGGATATACATTAGAAGTAGATGTTGAATATCCCAGAGAACTTCACGATTATCACAATGACTTACCATTCCTACCAGATGTTATTAAATGTGACGATAATACTAAGAAGTTAATTGCAAACTTAAACAACGAACACCATTATATCTTAAATATAAAATCGTTGAAACAAGCCGTAAAGCATGGTCTTAAATTAGTTAAAATTCATAGAGTAATGTCTTATAACCAATCACACTGACTTAAGCAATATATTGATTTTAATACTGGTTGTAGAGCTAGAGCAGAAAAGGCTTTTGAGAAAGACTTTTATAAATTGATGAATAATGTAATTTACGGTAAAACAATGGAAAATATTAGAAATAGAGTTAATATTAATTTTTATACTTCAAAAGAGAAAATTATATCAAAATCTTCAAACGTTAACGCTAAACAACGATGTTTACTGATAACTTAGCTGCTATTGCATTCCATAAATATTCAATAAAATTTGATAAACCGATTTATATTGGCGCTCAAATCTTAGATTTATCAAAATTATTGGTGTATGAGTTCCATTATGAATATGCAAAATTGAAATTTCCTGTACAAAAGCATTGTTACATGGATTGCGACTCATTTGTGTATTATATCCAGACTGAGGACTTCTATAAAGAAATTAATTCGGATATTAAGCAACGGTTCGATACATCATGCTACACTGAATCCAAAGGCGGTTAAAAACAATGAAATTGCATTTCAAAATTTATATGATACACTACTTAATAGAAATTCAGAAGAAGGTCGCAAACGCAATATTGTTAGATTTCACCACAAAAATCATATGTACACAGTTCAAGAACCTAAAATTGCAATGGATCGTTATGACAACAAAAGAAAAATATTAGACGATCAAATATCTACTCTGGCACTATTCCATTGGCGATTAAATTCTAATTAAAGAATTAAATCTATATAGATATAGAATGGACAAAATACCACCTCTTCCTCAAATGGTATTTCCCGAAAATATTGATACTCTCTTTGAGCAATATTACCCAACCACACCAATTCCTTTTCGTGAACTGCCGCTTGGTGACTATTTCATTATCTATGAAGAAAAATTCAAAACTAAAGATGAACGAAATTGCGTTGTTTTGCGTCTATAGAATACAAATAACAAACAATTCAATGTCTATGCACCAGAATGAGCTAAGAATGAAATTCTATCTAGACCAAACACATTCAAATATATTCGTAACCTTGGTCTAAAAATATCCCAAACAACTCAAAATCAGTACTTTGACTTCCAACTTACTTAATTAGAGAAATCCATTATTTTATTATATATGGAAAGTAAAATCGAAGAAGCGGTTAAAGAAGTATTCAAAACACTTGCGTCAGGACTTTTAGAAAATATATATTAGAGAGCGCTAGCAATTAAACTAAGAAAATATTTCAAAGTTATTGAAACGGAAAAGTCAGTACCTATAATATATAATAGTCAAGAAATTGCAGTTTGTCGAGCAGATATAGCCTTAGATAACACATACATATTAGAGCTGCTACAGCAAAGTTATCAACTAAAGATGAACTTCAACTTCAACGTTATATGAAAATATTGAATATTTCAAAGGGATTTTTAGTTAATTTCAGTAAAGAATTAGAAATTAAAGAAGTTCCTTTAATCCAGACAATCTAATGAATATACATAGATGGCTAACGTGAATCAAATGATTACAAAACTCTATGTAAAGTTTATTCTTAAACCTACTAAAACTGAATCAAAGACTCGTAAAATGTCAGTAAAACAATTCTTTGTTCATTCCTACTTTAAAGAAGGAATTTTTCAAGAGTTTACACCATTTGAGCTGAGACGTGGTTCGCTTAACGACATAGCAAATTTTTGCGCTCAAATTACCTTCAAATTTCTGACTCCTGAAGAGAAACAAATAGTAGAAAAACAATATGATTCCAAGTCTACTTCACAACTAGAACACCTAAAGAATCAATGAAAATTTTAAAATATAATTTGCAAATATTATTAAGTTGGGTTGTCCTTGTGACAACCCATATTTTTTTTACCCATTTTAGGAAGTTATAACACATAAAATATTATTTCTTAAACACGTCACTAATTTTCAATAAAACTATATTCTTCTCAAGTAATGTTGTCTTCCCGAAAGCATTGCTTTGACCTCTAATATCCCATAAATAATTCTGATATGCTGCTAAAACTAATCTAAATTCCTCATCACTAATATGAGAATCCTTTAAACTTTTGCTAAGGATTTCGTTAATACTACGTAACGTACTACTCGCTAGTAGAAATAGTCTCTCATGTTTTTGAACACGTTTTTGAAACAATATTGCCCAAACTCCAGTAACTGTTCCAATCGATGCAAGAGAAACGTTGGTTACTCCAATTGGCATCACAAGCATAGGATTTGCTAACATACCTAAAGTTATACCAGACATAACTCCGGCAATACTTGCAGATCCAATTATAGTTCCGTGAAGGCCGTTGGAAAATCTCTTACAGCTTTTAGATAGTATTTTTCTTGTTTTTATATCACATTCAAGTTTGTCACGTATACGATTAATTTCAGTCATTCGCATTTTTGAACCACCATTATTAGATTTTCTAGATAACAAAGGTTCTTCTACAGAAATTTTTGTGATATTACTCTCATTTAATTCAGGATATAACACGTTCTTAAATGTATGAAGCAACTGGTCAATATCTTCTACTAAAGTTCCTTTATTTACATCTTCAATGAGCTTTTCGTAATGTGTATAAACACTAGTAGCTTTCTTCAATTTCTTATTACCTGTGCTGATCACTTCATTAGCAATTGTTCTATTATTCTTTTGTTTACCCATAATATTTCCTTAAATTATAAATATTAATAATTCAGTTTCACTTGCTTTGTTCTGCAAAATTTTCTCTGCTATATATATCATTGCTGTAACGAAACCCAAATCGTAATTATTAGCAATATCATCAATTTTAATTTTTAGAGCTTCTTTCGCTTCAAGAAGTACAGTTTGGCGTCTTTCATAAAGCTTAATTAAATTATTCTTAAAATCATCTAACACCTACTGTCCTGGAATTATCATTTCAGTTTGCATAACTTCATCAAAATTTGTTTCTATAAAGTCGATATCAGGTCTTTTTTCAATAATTATATATCCATCGAAGTAAACTAAATCTTCCAAGTCAATATTCGATTCATATTCCAATCTGTCTGAATAGGTAATTAATTCACCTGTTTCACGATTAAATGTCAAATACATTCCTATCAATTCCTTAGATTATTCCAAAGTGATTAATTAAGTAGATATTCATTTTGTAGAGTTCAACTTCAGAAAGTGCTCTGTTAAAGAATAACACTCCGTAGAAGTCCATGTTCGCAAATTCATTGAAACTATTACCATTTCCTAAAGTGAATCGACCACACAACCCTTTCATAATCGAGCTGATGAAGTTTAGATCTAAATTCCTGTTGGGACCTTCTTGCACACAACCGTTTCAAAATCTGTGAACGACGCACAGATTTCACAATGCCAAAGCATTTTATTGGCCTACGCTCAAAAGATTTATCGACGAACAGTCAGTCTGTCTGCGCGTCGTTTTCTCAGTCTGTCTGTGCACCTCTACATGAGCCCTTCAGCGAACAGACAGACTGAGAAAACGACACACAGACAGACTGACTGTTCGTCGAAAAATACACATAGAATCCCAAACGAATAATGAAAAGCTAACATTAAAATCACAGGAGTGTAATGATTCGCGATTAAATGTCAAATACATTCCTATCAATTCCTTAGATTATTCCAAAGTGATTAATTAAGTTGATATTCATTTTGTAGAGTTCAACTTCAGAAAGTGCTCTGTTAAAGAATAACACTCCGTAGAAGTCCATGTTCGCAAATTCATTGAAACTATTACCATTTACTAAAGTGAACCGACCTACGTCAGTTGATACTAATTTTGCGGTCCAATCACACTCTGTTCTAAAACATTATCTAGATACAATTTTGCACCAGATCCGTTACGTACATACGTCCATAAAACAACTTTATTTAGAATGTCTGCTCCACGGCCGGAAAAGCTTTTCTATAACTGAGCACCAGCGGCAGCGCTGTGATCTATGTATCCGTTCCAATCTCCCCAAATCAAATGTGCACTCAATCGAATTGACGCATCATATCCAGTTCCAGTCGATTTTATCCAGTTAAATTGAGATTGGGATTTAGCTTGTTTAGTATAAGTAATTAGAAAGAATGTGGTTTTATCACCTGTGGGTCCTCCAAGAGAAGCAGCTGAAACGTTTTCTTTATAAAGTTTATTATTATTGAATTCTGGATAATAAACATTTTTACATGTGTTATAATTCAACGTTGGATAGTCAGATACTGTATTTGTCGTCAATCTCAATCCAGTAAACGGATCTTCAATTAAAGTCACAGAACCTGAACTTGTAATATTGACAGTTCTTGTATTAGGTATAAATGTCATAGCTGAACCGTTTGTAACTGGAATTCCAGGTAGACTTTGAGAAACAGTAAAAACAGGTAATGTAACATAATTCACAAATTCTGTAGTTAAATAACTTTTAGTAGCTAGTGTATTAATAACAGAATCAAAGTAAAACTTTCCAATTAGATCAGATTGTTTTGTTGGTGATAGAAACGTTGAAATAGGTAATGTATACCAACTTGACGAGTAATATGTTTTATTATTTGTTGTATCAAAGCCTGTTTTTAGTAAATAGCGATCAGAGAATGTGCTAGGTAAAGCTGTTTGTGCAGTAAATCGCACAATATCAGATGCTAGCTCAAGTCCACCTGAAGTTCTAGTAATTCCTCCGTTTAGATCAGAAGCACCCATTATATCTGCATATTGCTTCGTTGCAGCGTCATCAGCCGCTTTCGGAAAATTTACGTTTTTAATCGTATTAAAATTACACTCTAGTGCTCGTCCAAATTTAATATCACCAATTTGTGTTATTAGGAAACCTTGACCACTGAGCTTCAGATTGCTAGTACTTGCTAAAATTGGTTTTCCATGTGAATTAACAGAAACATAGGGTATATTTCCTTGAATTAAAAAGGTCGGTAAAACAACATTTGGAACTATATTTGCTAAGTTGTTAACACTATCATCTACATATTCCTTATCTATGGGCTTTGCTTCAAAAATTCGAACAATTGTTGTGCCTTGTTGTAGAACACCAGTTGTAGTCAACTTAAAATAACTAGGTCTAGTTGTATTAAATGTTTTTGTAGTTATAACAGTAATGTTGACAACATCATCGGTGATGTATTCATAATTAGTACCATCAATAGAACCTTCTAAAGTATATCTGGTGATGTAATGAGTATTCACTTTGATGCTGGTTCTAGGATGTATCCCGACTTTCCAAATGGATACTGGGTTAGGTAATTGTATCTGAATCCATGGAAGTTCCATTAACTTTAGAAATATAGATTACCCATTCAGTAGTAGCGTTATTATTGAATGCATTTTCGGATTTTGTCCAATATGCATGAGAAGAAGACGCAGTAATAACTTGTCCCGTAACAGGGATAATTTTAGTATTAACTAAATCATACATAGGGATAATACGATCTAAATTTTGTCAAACTGAACTCGCAGTTGCTAAAGCGTTGTCACTTTGTGGTATTTTAGTATTAATTATTTCACCATTCTGAAGATTAATTGTTTTACCATCCAAATCAATGTCAGAATTAAATTTTGAAGTCCTACCTGCAACAGCATTCAATGCTTGAATGCTTCGTAAATTAGAATTTTGCATATTGAACGATCCATCAACTTCAATAGAATCTCCAGGATTCCGAGGTGAAAATTTGGTTACATTTATTAAGTCATTTTGCTTAATATTAAAATTACCAGTCATTACTTTGGAACCATCTTGTTTTAACAGATCAGCTGTAGCTTTTGTTAATTCAAAGGTTACAAAAGTTGAAACTTGTGACATAGATAACCCCTGAAGAATTATTTGTTTCATCCCATAGTTCACTAATAAATATTTTATTTCCAGCCATTGTTACTACACGTTAGATTAATATCTGATTTATATTTGTCGGCTTAAACAAAGACAATATTCTTCTTCATAAAACGTTCCAATAATTTTATCTGCGTTACGAATTTCTGCTATTTTGTACGTAACTGGAGTTGTATTGAGTACGTCTGTTACTACAAAGACTTCATCAGTGAAATTTGCTGTATACCCGCGTTTAAATTTACCTCATTATTTACTTATGCGAACAAAGTCTCCAGGTGAAAACTTTTAGTTTACTTTGGAGTTCTTTTCTGACCCATAAAGATTTTCCCAAGTTTTTTTAGGGTTTTCTACAGCTTGTGTAGGCGTCATTTTGATTGATCTGTGATAGCTTGTGTTATAGTTTTGAACCAAATCAGGAAGAATGTCAATCCATCGTTTTGTATCGTTGGCTGTGAAATACTTATACATGCGATCTTTCAAAGTTCTGTTGAATCGTTCAACAATTTGAGCTTTCACAGTGTTATATGTCTCGAACCATTTTATATCATATTCTTCAAGCAATGTTTGTGTCTTTTTACTTCTAAACTCAGAGCCGTGGTCTGTTTGTAGCAATTTAGGTTTTCTGTCTTTATATATAGTTCTGAAAGCTTTAGTTATAAAGTCGCCGGTGTTACGTTTGATTGGTATAATTAAAATGTAACAACATTTTTGAACAAAGTGCACGGGAAGGACAAAATAGCCTAACTGAGTATAGTTGCGAAGTTAGCTGTTTTGAGTCTGATAACTGAAAATTTCAATTTCCCTAAAACAAGATAATTTGGCCAGTAGCTCCAAATGTAACGTGAGACACCAGCTTAATAAAGTTAGTTAATTTAGTGTTTAATGTGTACCAAGTTGTAAATGTAAATTTAGTGAATTCGCCCAAACAACTTTATATCGCATAATGCATGTAGCGCACAGAATAGCCGAATTGAGTAAAGTAACCAAGTTAGTTGACTAGTATGTAAAATTCGGTGTTAGTAAGTTAAATGTAACTAGATTTTTGAACAAAGTGCAACGGAAGCACAAAATAGGCTAACTGAGTATAGTTGCGAAGTTTACTGTTGTGAGTCCGAAAACTGAGAATTGAAATTTTCCTTAAGAAAGCTAATTTGGCCAATAGCTCCAAATCCAACGTGTACCAACAGTTTAATGAAGTTAATTAGTTTAATGTTTAATGTGTGCCAAGATGTAAATGTGAATTTAGTGAATTCGGCTAAACAACATTATATCGCATAATGCATGTAGCGCACAGAATAGCCGAATTGAGTATAGTAACCAAGTTAGTTGACCAGTATGTAACATTCGGTGTTAGTAAGTTAAATTTAACAACATTTTTGCACAAAGTGCAACGAAAGCACAAAATCAGGTTATTGAGTATAGTTGCGAATTAGCTTTTTTGAGTCTGAAAACTGAGAATTGCAATTTTGCTTGAACAAGATAATTTGGCCAGTAACTTCAAATTCACAGTGTAACAACAGTTTAATGAAGTTAATTAGTTTAATATTTAATGTGTGCCAAGTTGTAAATGTGAATTTAGTGAATTCGTCTAAACAACATTATATCGCATAATGCATGTAGCGCACAGAATAGCCGAATTGAGTATAGTAACCACGTTAGTTGACTAGTATGTAACACTCGGTGTTAGTAAGTTAAATGTAACTAGATTTTTGAACAAAGTGCAACGGAAGCACAAAATAGGCTAACTGAGTATAGCTGCGAAGTTAACTGTTGTGAGTCCGAAAACTGAGAATTGCAATTTTGCTTAAAGAAGATAATTTGGACAGTAGCTTCAAATTCACAATGTAACAACAGCTTAATGAAGTTAATTAGTTTAATGTTTAATGTGTGCCAAGTTGTAAATGTGAATTTAGGGAATTCGTCTAAACAACATTATATCGCATAATGCAGGTAGCGCACAGAATAGCCGAATTGAGTATAGTAACCAAGTTAGTTGACTAGTATGTAACACTCGGTGTTAGTAAGTTAAATGTAACTAGATTTTTGAACAAGGTGCAACGAAAGCACAAAATAAGCAACCTTACCATAGTTGTGAAGTTAACTGTTTTGAGTCCGAAAACTGAGAATTGCAATTTTCCTTAAGCAAGATAATTTGGCCAATAGCTCCAAACCAACGTTAAACACCAGTTTAATGAAGTTAGTTAGCTTAATGTTTAAAGTGTACCAAGTTGTAAATGTGAATTTAGTGAATTCGACTAAACAACGTTATATCGCATAATCCATGTAGCACACAGAATAGCCGAATTGAGTATAGTAACCAAGTTAGTTAACTAGAATGTGACACTCGGTGTTAGTAAGTTAAATGTAACAACAGTTTTGAACAAAGTGCAACGGATGCACAAAATCGGGTTACTGAGTATAGTTGCGAAGTTAGCTGTTTTGAGTCTGAAAACTGAGAATTGCAATTTTGCTTAAACAAGATAATTTGGCCAGTAGTTTCAAATTCACAGTGTAACAACAGCTTAATGAAGTTAATTAGTTTAATGTTTAATGTGTGCCAAGTTGTAAATGTGAATTTAGTGAATTCGTCTAAACAACATTATATCGCATAATGCATGTAGCGCACAGAATAGCCGAATTAAGTATAGTAACCTAGTTAGT
This sequence comes from Morbakka virulenta, assembly GCA_003991215.1. NCBI lineage: Eukaryota > Metazoa > Cnidaria > Cubozoa > Carybdeida > Carukiidae > Morbakka > Morbakka virulenta. The sequence continues at coordinate 1,387,172 of RDPX01000166.1, read as the reverse complement.
TGACTAGTATGTAACACTCGGTGTTAGTAAGTTAAATGTAACAACATTTTTGAACAAAGTGCAAGGGAAGGACAAAATAGTCTAACTGAGTATAGTTGTGAAGTTAACTGTTTTGAGTCTGAAAACTGAGAATTGTAATTTTCCTTGAGCATGATTATTTGGCCAATAGCTCCAAATCTAATGTTAAACACCAGTTTAATGAAGTTAGTTAGCTTAATGTTTAAAGTGTACCAAGTTGTAAATGTGAATTTAGTGAATTCGTCTAAACAACGTTATATCGCATAATCCATGTAGCACACAGAATAGCCGAATTGAGTATAGTAACCAAGTTAGTTAACTAGAATGTGACACTCGGTGTTAGTAAGTTAAATGTAACAACAGTTTTGAACAAAGTGCAATGGATGCACAAAATCGGGTTACTGAGTATAGTTGCGAAGTTAGCTGTTTTGAGTCTGAAAACTGAGAATTGCAATTTTGCT
>RDPX01000166.1:1328481-1364524 GCA_003991215.1 Morbakka virulenta | reverse complement strand
TGCAGTTGTCTTTTTCTAATTACCTTCATCAACTTTCTTTTCATTCCTGCTCTCTCTAATACCACTTCATTGCTCACTTTGTCAGTCCAAGATATTCTAAGAATTCTTCTCAGGAACCACATTTCCACTGCTTCTATTCGTTTCTTCATGCTTTCATTGATGGTCCAAGCATCACACCCATAAAGCAAAACAGACCACACATAACATTCTAGGACTCGAATCTTAGTTTTTACTTGCAGCTGCCTGTTCTTAAAAACTAAACTCATTTTACTAAAAGCATCCTTGGCCAAAGTGATTCGTTTCTTTATTTCGTTCACACATCTTCCATCTGATGTTATGTTGACTATAGTAACCAAGTTAGTTGAGTAGTATGTGACACTCGGTGTTAGTTAGCTAAATGTCACAAGACTTTTAAACAAAGTGCAAGGGAACTACAAAATAGGCTAACTGAAGTAAACTGTTTTTAGACCGAAAACTGAGAATTGCAATTTCCCTAAAACAAGATAATTTGGCGAATAGCTACAAAGCCAACTTGTAACACAAGTTTAATGAAGTTAGTTAGTTTGGTGTTTAATGTGTAGTAAGTTGTAAATGTAAATTTAGTGAATTCGGCTAAACAACGTTGTATCGCATCATGCATGTAGCGCACAGAATAGTCGAAATGAGTACAGTTACCAAGTTAGTGGACCTATATGTAACACGTGTTATTAGTAAGTGAAATGTAAAATATACACATACACACAAAACCAATCAATGGACTTCAAGATTGTAGAAAGCAAGCAATAAATTTCACACAAAACCAGAATCACATATTAATGGTTACTTACATTTGAAACCTCTCCTTCTCTTGTGATTGCAGCAGTTGTCTTATCTTCTTTAGGTTTAGGGCATTGGTAATATGTTGACTGTGGTTTACCTTTTCTTGATGGTTGTTATCTTTTGCCAAAGTAATATCTCTTAAGCCAGGGGTCAATGTCTTCTCCTCTTGCATTTTATAAGCAGGTATTTCCTCAGAAAAGGAAAACACATGTTATTAGAAATGGCATACTCATACAATGCTGTACAAAATCCATTAAATATTACAAATTTGTATTTGTTCTTGGTGGTAGACTTTGCCTTTCTTGCAAACAAAAGATTTTAACTATTTCCTTCCCATTCTTACATAATCTATTTGATCCTTATCATCATGCATACTCCAAAATGCTACCAATGCCCTATATTCAAATTCAAATAAAATACCTTTGTGAAAACATTGAAAAAATATCCTAGAAAACATATTTTAACTCCCAATATACAGTGTCAACAATAAAATCCATTGGTTTTATTACTTTGTATGTTTTGATATTATAGATAAGAACTTTAATCAGAAAGGGTTCGGGAAAGGTCACATTCAAAACAACACTTTATGATGTGTAAACTGCTGATGTGCCTTGACTGTGTGGTATCATTGGTACAACTCAATAACCTCAAGTATCAAGCCTGTGTTTATAGGATATACACTTAGGGGTTTAGTTTTAAGTTAGTTTAGGTTTTATGGCATTACAATGAGTTTTATTTTTAGTTTAACTATCAGTACTTGAAAATTCAGGAGGTTAAGGTTATGATGAAGATTAAAAGTCCAATTTTTTCCTTTACCTTTCAAGTGTACAAGAGGTTGTTGAATGCTACCATACCATGTTGTGGGCAGGCGAGAACACATTTTTACATAAACTAACGAGTCATTCTCAACTTGTATATTTGAGGTTTTTTAGTTGATGTGAGGGTACTTAACTAGTACTAATAAAAATGCCTAGTAGAAATGTAGTCCTAAACTGACCTGAAGTAAGTGACGTAGTCGCAGCTCAGTTGTTCCTTCTGCCTTCTTTATACTTGTGATCAGATGTTCGACTTATGCATGGCATGGAGATTCAGAAAGACCGCGAAATATTATTGGTGCCCAAGCTTGGAGACTGACCAATGAGAGTTAAAGCTTTTGGTATTGAAAAGCCCGCGAAAATTATGAATTGGAAGTTAGTTTGATCAAAATCTTGTGCCTCGATTTCAAGGTTTTATTGTTTTCAGTATAAAGCATGGGGAAAAAATGGTGATTTTGAAAAGCACATATTAACTTGTGAGGTCTCATCGAGGACAAGTGAAGTTGCCTTAAAGATGGCCGCAGGGACCCTTTCATTTGGTGATGCGCCAAAACTCTTCGGAGGAATATCTAAATAAAATCCAAGAAATATTTTTTATTTTTGTTTTGAAATTTATTTATATTTTTATAATTTACTTACTTACTTACTACTCGGGCAGTCGTGTGTCGAACCTCCCGACCACAAGCTTCCATCCATCTCTGTCCATTGCAAGATCTTTAACTTCTTCATTTGTCATTCCTGTTAATTGTTCAATATGTTTTCTGTATGAGAGTCTCGGTCTTCCCCGTCTGTTGCTCCCAGTGAGATTTTGGTATAAAGCAAATCTTCTAACAACATTGCTCGATCTCATCCAATGACCAAGAGCTCGTAGCTGCTTTTGATAGAGTGGATTACACAGATCCTTTCTTTTAACTCTTTGAAGAACGTCTTTGTTAGTTACTCTGTCTATTCGTTTAATATTTAGCATTACCCTGTAGCAACTGGTTCCAAAGGCATTTAGTTCCTTTTCCATCTTTTTTGAGACATTCCAAGTTTCTCCGTTATAGAAGAAGATGGAGAGAATCAAGGAGTCAAACAGTTGCAGTTTTAAACCCAGTGGAATATCTGCAGCTTTCCAGATGTTTGATAGTTGCCAGAATTTACTCCAAGCTAAGCCTTTGCGTCTTTTGAAGTCAACGTAGGAATCGCAAATATATGATCCCAAATACTTAAAATCGTCTACTATGTCTAATGTGCTATCATCTGTTAGAGTTACTATCCCTAAAGCTGGTTTTGTGATATTTTTCAGGATAACTTTAGTCTTTGTTTAATTAACAATAAGTCCTACATTTTTGGCTATGTTTGTAATATGAGTGAAATGTTCTGCTGCATTCGTTTCGCTTCCATCTAATAGGACGATATCATCGGCAAAACCGAGGTCCGGTAAAACAAATGGCTCTTCAGTATAATAATGCCTTGATCTGGCTTCGTCTTGCTTAGAACATAGTCCAATACAATTAGAAAGAGAAATGGCGCAAGAGTATCCCTTAGTCTGCAAAGTCCAACTCCACTTCCACGTAGTGCAGACTGGTAACATTGATTGGTCTCAGCACCCTTCAATGGCTAACGGAGCTCTGGTGAAGCCGACGAGGGCCAATCACCCCATCGGCCAATAACTATGATTATGGCAACCACAATAATTTACTTATTATCTTTAAATTTTTACATTTTTAATTTTATTCCAATTCTTGACAGGAGGCCTCCTTTACCTTAAAAATAGGATTGACCGCTCCCTAACGCCCCAGAATATGACCTCCGAAGTCAGCCTTTTATATCTCAGATCCTTTCGCGGATAAAGATATACCCACACACCAAATTTCAGCTTCCTAGGTTCAGTAATTTTCTCATAAATTAACTTCAAACAAACAAACAGACATACTCACTTTTATATATTGAGAGGTTAGCAAATGAGAAGAAAAGGGGAAGGTAGTCGATAAAGTGAAAGTAAGTGCGATGCGAGAAATTGCAAAAAGCTATTATATGTGCAGGAAATATTGAACTTACTCTCTCTCGGAAGTGTGCATGTAGATATTGAGTCACAAGATTCATGCGACAATGAAGGCTCGGCGTGACAGGATCCCCAAGGGAATGGTTGATAATAAAGAAGTGCTTTCACTTGGAATTGTGCCAATAGAGATTTAAGGCCGAAGATTGGCCTGCCCATGCCTAAATATATTATAACACTTTTGGACGAATCGATGGAGGAGCCGTGGCTTAATGGTTAGTGCAGGTTCGATTCCCCGAGCTGTCGAGGAGAATTTGAAACTTTACAAAAAAAAGCCATTGGTTGGCGTCAGGAAGGGCATCCGGCCAAGAAATTCCTCACTGCCAAATGAAAAGTCCCTCTGAAGGGGACCGTCTGAGCCCCAATGGCTGGGGGAAAATGACGTTAAAACTAAAAGAAACTTTTGGACGAATCGATACTACCATATTTTAAAAGAAAGTTGGAGGCTATTTAACCCTTATACACTCCATGGCTCCGCCGCTGCATCTATGCAGATCTTCTTCTGATTACAATTTCTATAGCCTCTGATTGTTATGAGATTGCCTTTTTTCTGTTACTTTTTCTCAAGCATAGAATCACTCTGTTATCACCAAGCGAAAATGGAAGAATTGAAGCAGGCGATAAACTGGATGGTAAGTTTGTGTAAATAAGGTCAATTGTACTTAAAATATCTTTTCTTGTTCGCGTAGGTTCTTTTACAAATTGTTTGTATCTAAGGGTATCTATAGTGGTTTTCAGGACTTTTATTGAATTATTTTTGCTATTGATGTTAAAGTCACCCATAGAGACCATATTTCCTTTTGTTGATTAATGTTTCTTAATTATCTTCCAAGCACCTTGAAAGTCTCAAAGAGCAGCTGGTAACCGCGAAAAAATCAATTTTTTTTCAATGGCTACTAAAATTCTTAATATTTTGGTTTATGAATCATCAGAACACAGTGAGGAAAAAAAAGTGATTGTTAAGTTTAAGAAATTGAGATAATTTCTTGAAAACTTTTTGCTATAACTCACGTGAAACAGATGGTACAAAAATGACAATATCTCATGTAAATTGTGTTACATATCATCCAATAACTATTGATGAGGATGAGATACAACGTTGAAATTTGAACAAGGTCTGCAATACCCTTCCCAGGAAAAAAATAACTGGAATGAGCAACGCTACAAACCAACGTTACTATAGCCATAAGAGTTATAATTCTAGCAACAGTGATATAGTATTGAATGTCATACTAACACAATATCACTATTGAGATACCTCACATAGATTTTTATTGACGATAACGATCTAGACATTTGACCTTCTTAAACTATTGGAACAGGTTACCCTACTAATGTAATTCACCATGGCAACAAAATGACGACTTTAGCTGTAGGGACATGGTAAAATGTCTAAGTATAAAAATTATGTCTAATGATTACATCTTCAGTAGGTATTGAGGAGTTGCCTTTGTTCTCAATCATGGAAAGACCAAAAATCCTTTGTTTGACCACAATGGTGAAAATAATTTTTATTTCAAACAATAGCTACTTCCTCAAAATATCCACTACTGTACAAATTATTTCTATTGGCCATTATCCAGTAATTTTAAACTTTCTAAAACTTAACACAATTTACAAAACAACAGGATTTGTGTAAGAATTTTCGGAGGTATTTAAGAATTTTTTGCTTTCTGTTTATCGTTCTCAATTGTTATGTGAACAATTTCTCTTATATATATATATATATATATATATATATATATATATGTGTGTGTGTGTGTGTTCATAGATATTCAACAGCCATATATCATATTATTTGATTCAAAACACTTTTTTGAATCGAATAATATTTTCGATTAAAAACTTTTTAAAACAAAGATACTTGTAAAGATCCTTCAAAATTTCTTAATCATTACACTACACACTTGACAATGTGAACTTGCCTTACGAAAACCTTTGTGTATAAAATTTAAATAAATAAATGTGTTTTGAATAAAAAAAATATATTTATATTTAAATTTTCATGTTTATCAAACACTGAGCAGGCTGGTAGCCTAATTATTGTTTATAAACATGAAACTTTGAGTTGCTAAAGAAGTGTAATATCATGTTTGATTGATCCTTCTAAATAATCAGTTGCCTGGAGCACTCAGTTGTCTGGAGCACTCTTTTTATCAAATTGGTAGAAAACACAAATTGGTTCATTGATCATTCTCTTTTTAGTTATTGATGTTTAGTACAGTATGTTTTTAAATTCTGGACAAAGAAATCTCAATGACAGTCAAATAATAATAAAAAAATGCACTGTCAAGTTAATTAAAATTTACCATATAGTTTTTTTTATAAATTAAAGAAGATTTTGGCATTTGTCTCCTCTTTAGTCTTTCTTTTGAATATTTTCAAAAGTATTCTTTAAAAATCAATGAAAATATCCTATCATCAAATGATTCATTTTCTAGACCTTTCTTCTTTTGCCGTTCAGCTTCTCTCTATTTTGGGTAGCCACAGCGGACTCTTTTTCTCCATTTGGCTCTGTCACCAGATTCCACCGCCGACATTCCTACTATTTGTAGATCCTCCTTGATGAAATCCGAGAATTTCTTTTCGGTCTACTTTGCTTCCTTTTTCCTGATGGTGACATTTTCAATGCGCGATTTCCACCATATTCCACATTTCTCCCCACCACATGACCAAATCATCTTAGTCTTGCTATTCTTGCTCTTATCCAGACCTAGCACTTACTCCCAATTGATCTCTCACTGTATCATTTCATACCGTGTCCCAACTGGTCTTTCCCATCGCAAACCTTAACATCATCATGTCATTCAAGTCTGGTTTTTGTTCTTTCTGTTTTGTCATTAAGAAAGGTTTCAGCCCGTAAAACATTCCTGGTCTAATAGCAGTTCGTTGTATTTCCCCCTTTACAGGCATTGGCATCCTTTTGTCCCACAGAATTCCACTGACCCTCTTCCAGCCATTCTATCCTGTTTGCACGCTTTTGTTTATTTCTCTGTCACAGCCATTGGTACTCTCAATTGTTGAGCCTTGGTACTTGAACTCATCCACTCTAATTACCCCCCAATCTTCCATAATGATCTTGACATTTTCTTCATTGTCATTGAGGCACAAATATTCTGTCTTTGTCCTGCTTATGTGCAGGCCACTCCTCTCCAATGTACCTCTCCACCTTTCTAGTTCTAGCCCCGCTTCCTCCTTGGTCTCGCAGCATAACACAAATTAATCAGTAAACATCATTGTTCATGTAGTCTCTCTCCCTAACCCCTACTGTTAGGTTGTCTATATTCAAAGCAAAGAGGAACGGGCTAAAGATCGAATCCTAATGTAATCCGGCATCTACCTGGAACAAACTGGTTGTACTATTTGAACATCGTACAGCCGTCTCACAGTTCGTATTCATGTCTCTCACCACAGACACATAATAAGCGAGTATTCCAGCATCACTCATACAGTACCACAGTTCTTTCCTAGGTACACAATCATATGCCTTTTCTAAGTCTATAAAAATGTAGACCAGCTGCTTCTGTCCTTCCCGGTACTTTTTCAATAGCATCCTTACTGCAAAATTGCATCTGTTATGCTTCTGACGGACATGATCTCTACTGATTCTTACTAACCCTCCTAGTCTTGACTCTACCACTCGTTCCCACAGTTTTATTGCGTGACTTATTAGCTTAATGCCGCTGTAGTTTCCACGACTTTATGCATCCCCATTGTTCTTGTATATAGATACTAAGGTTCTTTTCCTCCACTCGTCTGGTATTTATTCTCCCTTTAGTATTTTATTAAACAGGTCTGTAAGAAATTTCATTCTGATATCTTCCATGCTGGTCCTTGCCTCTATAGGTATGTTATCTGTCCCTATCGCATTTCCTTTCTTCATCCTTCTCATAGCCTGTCTCACTTCCTCTTTCCTAATGTCCATGACTTCTCGATCGATCTCATGTGCCCTGTCTTCTCTTCTGCCCCTTGCGTCTTCAACATACATTAGAGACTCAGATTAGTCCCTCCATCTTGTCAGGATGTCATCTTTATCAGTTAAAATCTTTCCATCCTCACATTTAATCACTCTCACATGTTGTATGTACTTACATTCCTGGTCTCTCTCCTTCACTAGTCTATAAACCTCATTCTCTGAATCCTTTCCTTCAATTTCTTGTACAGAACAAATCTATCACACTGACTGAACTTGACACCAATGGCATGTTTGGAAGCATTGTCCTTAACCGAGGGAGAGTAAGTTACTTCTTATATTAAAGAACAAAGCAGTAATAAAACTATGATGCAAATCTTTGAAAGCATTGTTTTGGCTTCTTTAAAAAAAGACAATTTGCTGAAGTAAGTTGAAATTGGCAAAATATTCAAAAAGACCCTTAATCTATCGAGGGTAGTAGGAAAGCATCTACAAGCTAATTGTAGCTTACATTTTGATTCTAATGTGAGCATTTCCAGCAGCGCTTGCTGCCTAGTACGATCGAATCAAAGGGAATTATGCAAAACATGGTAGCCTGAACATTTAACTTTGACAACTTGAAGGTTAATTTTTGAGTTCGAAGGCAGCAACTAATATGAATTTGTGCCCATCATCATCCTCTTCCATTGTTTTCCTGGAACCTGTCACATTGTCAAGGTAAACATAAGTTCACCATAAATGCCTTTATGTCACGTCATCTGTTAAATTTTGAATAGAATCTGCAGTATTATTTATCTTTAAAGGAACTCTCTATATTTGGGAGATTGTGTGTGTCAAGGAATTAATAACTGCTGACAGCCTATCATAAGCGTTATCCCAACAGCTTTTGTGTCAGTCATCAATTACAACCAAGCATCTGCACCCAATGGAAAATGAACGACTCAGTTATTCCGTTTCGCGATAGCTAACTTAATAACCTGTACAATCACCCTACTGAATCGGCTAGATTTTGTTGCAGTTGGCTGACAATCAATTGGGCATTATGGCATCAACACAAAAGGCAATCGCGCAATCATGGGATTTGAGGAGATCGGTAGCAGCAGTATTTCAAGACTAGCGTCTTGGATATAGTATGTTTATCATCTCGTGAGTTGTAAAATTTTTCTGAGATCAGTCTCAAAGGTCAGTCAGGCTATTTGATTATTTATTTGATTTATTGTGTCTTGTATGGTGTTTTAGAGGTATCCATAAATGCCAGTAGCAAATTTTCCATCGTGAACCTGACTGACTTTTAACAGTCTGACGATCCCCCTTATTTCCCACGCAATGAGCATTATAGAATGTATTTTGATCAGTTCATTTAATATTTTCTGTATGCTTAATTCTACCTTATTGTTATCAGACAACTTCTGCTATTAAAAATCATATTATAAAAAATCTATTAATAGCTCTTGGCTTCAGAGTGGTCATACCTTTTAATACCACTATTTAATCTATAGGTAATACTATGACATATAGACCCCTGGACACCCTAAATACCACACTAAATCCTCAATTTGCGTTGTATTTTGTGCCAGGAATATAGCTAGTATCATATTGAGTAGGAATTATGAAAAACCTCTGCAAATTTAAGAGGGGCCTAAACATAGATTTACTTTCAGTCCATCTTTAGGTGATAAGTTCTCACCAGCATTGTTGTACTGTTATTTCATTACTTTTTTTCTTTCAGAGCAAAACAAGAATCCTATGGTGTACTCTCTCTCTCTTCATGTGTCAGGTCTGTTACAGACATTGACGATCATCGCACGCCAAACCTCTCTGTTACCAGTACTTCTTATAAAATCGACATTGCCCATGCTATTGTTTGTGACAGATGTATTGAGACTGCCTATGTAATTAATTCTTTGTCGGCCTTTTGCTCTCTTTCCTTCCACTTTCCCACATAATATTTCTTTTTCAATGCCATGTATGACCCAAAAACTTCATTTGTCTCTTCCTGATAGTCTTCAATAAAGACGTTTGGTATCCTGCCATCGCCATGACGTCTACGTTTGTAATTTTAGCTGTCCATGGAACTTTTAGCATTCTTTGAAGAAACACATCTCAGCCGCTTTCAGTCTATTTTCCATCTGGGAACTATATGGATGCGAAGTCCAGCTTTCGCATCCATATAGAGCACTGACCACACGTATACCTGAAGAACGTTCAGTTTGGTAGCAAACGTAATGTTCCTTTTTGTAAAAATTGTTTTCATTTTGCTAAAAGTATCCTTTGCCATTGCTATTCTCTTTTTTATTTCGCTGTCACTTTTTGCGTTAGATGTTATGGTGTATCCAAGATATTTGAAAGAATTAACTTGTTTATTTTCACTCTATTACAAAAAATATCGCACCTTGGTATTACGACCTTTTTGGAAACGACCATGCATTCTGTTTTCTTTGCATTTAATTGTAATCCCATTTCTTCACTTTTATTCTGTACCGTGTTAAGAAGCGCTTGGAGTTTTTCTTCTGAATTAGCTAATAAAACCTTGTCATCGGCGTATCTTAGGTTATTAATGTTTCTTCCGCCCACCTTTATCCCTTCTAGTCCTATTATATTTCTCAGAATCATTTCGCTGTATAGGTTAAACAGGTTCGGCGAGAAGACACAGCCTTGTCTTACTCCCCTCTTTATTGTGCTATAGTCACTAACTTCATTTTCGACTCTAATTGCTGCTGTTTGTTCCCAGTACAAGTTTTGAAGAATTCTTAAATCTTTACTATCTAGATTAAGGCCTGATAGTATTTGGAATAAGTGTTCGTGCCTCACTTTATCTAACACCTTCCTTTAAATAATCAATGAAACAAAAATACAAATTTCTTTGCATCTCCACTGATCTTTCCATGAGCATGTTTAGAGTAAAAATGGCGTTCACCGTGCCTTTTCCTCTCACAAATCCAAACTGGGTTTCAGAAATCTCTGTACGTATTTTAGTTTCTGACCTAAACATCAATACACGCAGAAGAAGCTTAGTTAGATCTATGGTGTACACATTTGAATAAACCAGATTTTGCATCATTTCACATTTAGTTTAATTATTATATTTTTGTTTAAGTGTCAGTTATCCTGATTTTAATTGAAGAGATTTAACAGTTTTTAGAGGTCAGTTTTACTTAAATGAGTAATTTGGGGTGTGTTGAAGGTCATATTTTGCATATTTTTACAAGAAATGGATTCTTGAATAAGGAACTTCAAATAGTAATAATTAAGCCTTAAAATTATACTTCTGAAAAATACTATATTTTGACAGTTTCTCAGCGAGGTAAAAAAATAGAAAAAACAGTCGTACACGAAAACTGACACTGAATGATATATAAAAGCAAAAACCTCTAACTGTTATCTTTATGCAATATGTAGGGTTTACCTTTTAAACAAATAGAGATAAAGGGCGAAAATTTCGTCCTGGAGATCATAAGATGGCGATGTCTTATCTAAGAATACATCGAAAGAAACTCTAAGTATGAGTCAAAATTGAAGGCAAATACTTCTAGAGATTAACTTTGTAGCAAGATTTTTCTTCTCCAGCTACAAAGAGTCTTAAAATTTGAAACGTTTCCACTACAGAACAGAATGAAGATATGTAATTACCCTAAAAGGCCTACGACAGAAAGGAAACTGCACTAAAAAGCAGATAAGTTGGTAAAGACACATTATTCACGCTTGTGGATGTTATCTCTGCAAATAATATTTTTTGATCATTTAATTAGAAAAAATCAAAAAGAAGTAAAATAAATTTTAAATATAATTAGGCAAAGGAATACTCAGCTAAAATTGCACATGACATTGGTTGACAAATCGGTAGGAAATTTCAGTATTTTTAGCATAATGATATTAGGAAATGGTCCAATTAATTTTCTCACGGTAACACATCTAAAATTGGAAGGAAATTAGCAAAACAGCACATAAAATTGCATTTCTATTGCTCCTTTATACTCCTATTTTGAGTTAGCTGTTTTAGCAAACAGCTAAGTCAAAATCAAGTCAAGGTCAACCACTTTCAATTAAAAATTCCCACTGCAAAACTTGTTAACTAATAATCTATTATTAAAACCTCTAGACAAACCTGACTCAGTTTTTTAACTAATTTGCCCTTTCCTTTTAAAACTTTTTCAAATAACATTAAATAAATGACTGGACCAGGAAAAAAGCATTATTCAACTTTTACATTAGCTGTCCCCACTATTTCTTCATCAACCAAGCATTTCCGATTCCACTCTTCAATTAATTTTGCCTTTCCTTTTTATACTTTCCCAGCCGAATTGAATTATTGACTGTATATCGACTAAAGTATGATTGCACTCTCTTATTAGTGACTGATGATATATTTCGATCTAAATAAAACAAAATCTCCAGGCATACCCGACAACATTCTCGCTCTAATTTTTCCTTTCCATTTAACATTTCTCATTCACATTAAATTTATGACTGGGACTACGCTGAAGCATTATAACAGTTTCTTATCACCTTTGGTCATCACTTTTAGCTTGACTAAATAAAAGCTAACAAGCACATGGTACACTATTTGTTCTCTAATTTTCCACTTCTATTTTTGTACTTTCTCAGCTGCATTGAATTAATGACTGCACTAATGGTAAAGCGTAATAACACCTTTGTCTTAACTATCGCAGTTGCTTTTAACTTGTAAAAATTAAACCCCCACGCACACCCCACACCACCTTCCTTCAAACTTTGCCTTTCTATTATATATTTTAGAGCCGCATTGAACTAATTTCTGTACTAAAGCATTACAACCTTTTCTTGTCAACATAACTAAAATAAAAACTCAATGTACATCCTAAAACACCTTACAACTAACTTTGCCTTTCTCATTTAACATTACTTATTCACATAGAATTTATAACTGGACATATGACAAACCATTATAACAGTTTCTTATTAAATTTAGCCACCACTTTTAACTTGACTAAATAAAACCTTCAGGAACACAGGAGTCCTTTTTTTCTCTAAATTTACAATTCTATTTTTTTATTTTCTCAGATGACTTGAATTAATGACTGCACTTGTGGTAAAGCATAATAAGACCTTCTTGTTATCCATCCAAGTGTCTTTTAACTTGACTAAAATAAAGCCCCCAAGTATATCCGACAACATTTTCTAACAATATTTACCTTTAAATTATACATTTTCAAGCAGCACTGAATTATAATCTTGACTAAAGCATTATAATTATTTCTTATTCGACATAATCACTATTTTTAACCTTACTAAAACATAGCTCTAAACAACGTCCTACTCCACTTTCGCACTAAATTTGCTTTTCCTTTTAAATTTTTTCACCCGCATAGAATTTATGACATGGTCTATACTAAAGCATTATACCAGTTTGTTATTAGAAATCATCACTCTTTTTAACCTTACTAAATTATAAGTTTAACGTTCGTCCCAATCCACTTTCCCACTAACTTTGCTTTTCCTTTTAAATTTTCTCAGTCGAATTGAAGTTTTGACTAAACCTATGCTAAGGTATTATAACAGTTTCTTATTATCAATCATAACTCTTTCTAAACTGACTAAATTATAAGTTTAACGCTCATCCTACTCCACTTTTCCACTAACTTTGCTTTTCCTTTTAAATTTTCTCAGTCGCATTGAATTTATGACTCGACCTATGATAAAGCATTATAACAGTTTTTTTATTAGCAATCGTCACTCTTTTTAACCTGACTAGATTCTAACTTCAACGGTCAACCTACGCCACTATCAAACTAAATTTGCCTCATTTTTGTAACGTTTCTCAGTCGCATGAGATTCATGACTGGACCCATGCTAATGCTTTATAGTACTTTGTTATTAGCAATTATTACAGTGCTCAAACTGACTAAAATCCTCATTCTACTCCATTTTCCAACTAACTTTGCTTTTCCAGTTAACTTTTCTCAGCCGCATTGGATCTAATGATTGGACCTATGATAAAGCGGTATAACACTTGATTATTAGCCAACGTCACTGTATTTAACCTGACTAAAATGTAAGTCCAACGTGTATTCTACACTATTTTCCCACTAAATTTGCTTTTCCTTTTAAACTTTCTCAGTGGCATTGAATTTATGACTGGGCCTATGCTAATGCTTTATATCAGTTTGTTATTACCAAGCACCACTCTTCTCAACCTCACTAAATTATATCTCAAACGCTCTTCCTACTCCACTTTTCCAATAAATTACCTTTTCCTTTTAAATTTTCTCGGCTGCATAGTATTTATGACTCGACCTATACTAAAGCATTATAACACTTTCTTATCAGAAATCATCACTCTTTTTAACTGGACTAAATTATAACTTTAACCCTCGTCCTAATCCACTTTCCCAATAACTTTGCTTTTCCATTTAACGTATCTTAGAGATATTGAATTTATGACTGGCCCTATGCCAAAGCATTATAACAGCTTTTTATTAGCAATAATACTCCTTCTTAACCTGACTAAGTTATAACTTTAACGCTCATCCTACTCCACTTTCAGACCAACTTTGCTTTTCCATTTAACGTTTCTTAGAGAAATTGAATTTATGACTGGTCCTATGCCAAAGCATTATAACATTTTCTTATCAGCTATAGCCACCACTTTAGACTTGACTGAATAGAAACCTACAACCACAAAGGACTCCGTTTTTTGATCGAATTTTGCATTTCTATTTTTGTACTTTCTCAGCTGCATAGAATTAATGGCTGCACTTGTGGTAAAGTATAATAAGACCTTCTTAACTAACGCAGTTGCTTTTATCTTGACTAAAATAAAACCTCCAGGCACATCCGACACCATAATACATCTAATTTTGCCTTCCCATTTAACATTTCTCAGCCCCATTGAACTACTGTCTGGTCCAAAGTATTATTACCTTTTCTTATTAGCTATCGCCACTCTTTTTCATTGAATTGAAATAACACTTTATCCAATATCGGTTCGAGTTGCCCTCTAGTTTTCTGTTCCTTTTTTTATTTTCTCAGCAGCCCACAATTAATCAATGGATATAGGCTGCAGCATTATAACAATGTTTTTAAACTATCGCCATTACCTTTTATCGTAAATAACACTTCCAGGCAAATCCATTTCAATTTTTGCACTAACTTTGCCATTCTTTTTCGTACTTTCGCAGGTGAATTCAATTAATGAATGGACATAAAATATAACAATTTTACACTTTCTTATTAGCTAATGCCACTACATTTAACCGTAAATAAAATAACAACTCCAAGCATATCCGATCTAATTGTCGCTTTAACATTGTCGTTCCTTTGCTTACTTTCTTAGCCGAATTCAATTAATGATAGGATTTGGAATAAAACATTACAAAGTTTTTATAGTAGCTAACGCCAGTACGTTGTATCGTAAATGAAATAATACTTCCTGGCATGTCTGTCTTAATTTTGATTTTTATTCCTTTTCTTGCTTTCTCGGCCGAAATCAATTAATGACCGGATCTGGGATAGAACATTATCAGACTATATTAGCAGATATTGCCATCATCTTTTAAGTTAAACAAAATAACACATCCAAACATATCGGATTTAATTTTAGTTGTAACATTGCAATTCCTTCTTTCGCTTTCTTAGCCGAATTCTTTAAATGACTGGACCTTGAATAGAAGCCTGGAAATTGTTACTAGTGGGTATAGCCACTATATTTTACTTAAAAAAATAATACCTTTAGCCATACCTGATCTAATTTTTGCTTTAATATTGCAATTCCGTGATCAGTTTTCTCAGCCGAAATCAAAAAATGACTGGACATGGAATACGACCTTGCAACACTTTATTACTAGTAATCGCCACTACATTTAACAGTAAATAAAATAACATCTACAGGCCTATCCGTTCTTATTTTTGCTCTAACATTGCAATACCTTCTTTTGCTTTCTCAGCCGAAGTCAATTAATGACTAGACGTGGAACAAAAGCATATAATATTTCTCAGTAGCTATCGCCACTACCTTTTACCGTAAAAAAACCCAGTCCAAGGCATTTCCGATCAAATTTTCACTTTAATATTCCAATTCTATGCTTAGCTCTCTCAGCCAAAATGAATTAATAACTGGACATAGAATACGACCTTATAATTCGTTGATACTAATTATGGCCACTACATTTTAGCGTAAATAAAAAAGCACCTCAAGGCATCCGATCTAATTTTTGCTTTAGTATTGCCATTCCATTCTTGCTTTCTGAGCCGATCAATTAATGGGAATACGACCTCATAACACGTTATTATTAGATATCGCCCTTACATTTAACAGTAAATTAAAAAAAAGACCTCTAGGCATTTCTGATCTAATTTTCGCTTTAAGATTGTTATTCCTTATCGTGTTTTCTCGACCAAAATTAATTAATTACTGGACCTGGAATACGACCTTACAACACTTTATTATTAGTTATTGCCCCTATATGTAACAGTAAATAAAATAACATCTCAAGGCATACCCGATCTAATTTTCACTTTAATATTCCAATTCCATGTTTAGCTTTCTCAGCCGAGTTCATTAATGACTGAACCTGGAATAAACATTATAACACTTTATTAGTAGCTATTGCAACTAGCTTTTACGTTAAGTTAAAAAACACGGTGAGGCATATCCGATCTAATTTTCGCTTTAACAGTGCCATTTCTTTTTATGCTTTCTAAGATGAATTCAAATAATGAGTTGACATGGAATAAAGCCTCATGATACTTTATTAGTAGATATCGCCACTAGCTTTTAAATTAAATGAAATAACTACTTTAGGCATATTCAATCTTTTTTTGCGCTATTAAATTGCCATTTGTTTTTTTTAGCTTTCTCCGTCGAATTCAATTAATGACTGGACGTGGAATAAAACCTTATAACACTTTATTTATAGCTCTCGCCCTTTCATTTAGCGTAAAATAAGTAACACAATCATGCGTATCCGATCCAATTTCCCTTTAATCTTGCCACCCTTTTTTATGCTTTTTCGGCCAAATTTAATTAATAACTAGACCTGGACTAAAGAATTGGACCACTTTATTATAAGCTATCGCCACTACATTTTAAGCTTGATAAAAAGACACCTATAAGCATAGCAGAATCAGTTTACGCTTCATAATTGCCATTCCTTTTTTGGGTTTCCCAACCAAATTCATTAATGACTGGAGCTGCAATAAAACCTCATAATGCTTTATTAGAAGTTATCGCCACTAGCTTTGAGTTTAAATAAAATATCCCCGTTCAGGCATATCCGATCTAATTCTAGCTTTAACATTGCTATTTTTTTTTGCATTCTTGCATTCTGAATTCAATTTATGACTGGACGTTGAATAGGATCTTATAACGCTTTATTAGTAGCTATCGCCACTACTTATTAACGTAAATAAAATAACACCTTTAGGCATATCTGGTCTAATTTTTTATTTACTCTTGCCATTTCTTTTCTTACTTTCTCAGCAGAAGCCATTTAATGACTTGACCAGGGTTAAAGCATTGCAGTACTTTCTTGTTAGCTATCGCCACTGCTTTGTAACAAAAATGAGATAACACCCAAGCCATGTGGGTTTAAACCTTTGCTCTAATTTCCATTTTCAATTCCATACTTTCTCAGGTCTACCGAATTTATAAATGGACCTTGATTAAAGCATAATAACACTTTCTTATAAGCTATCTCTACTCCCTTTTAATTTAACTAAAATAAAGCCATCAGTCATATCTAACTCCATTCTTTATCCACTATACACGTTTCTTTTTATACTTTCTGAGCCAAATTCAATTATTGACTGGACCTAGGCTAGAGCATTGAAACAAGTTCCTATTAACCATCTCTACTACTTATTAACTTAACTGAATTTAAGCCTCCACAATATTCATTTCTAAATCCGTTTCCCCTCTAGTATTCCCATTATTTTTCTGCTTTCTCAGGCGAATTGATTTAATGACTGGACCTGGACTAAAGCAGTGTAAAACATTTTGATTACCTATCGCCACTACGTTTCAATGAAAATAAAATAACACCTCCAGGTTTAAATTTCGCTCTAACTTTTCTTTTTCTTTTTCTTACATTCTCAGCTGAGTTAATAACTGTTAATAACGGTTAATAGCTGGATCTTATCCAACGCCATTTTCCCACTTATTAGGTATTTATTTTTAAAAATTAAAATTCAATTAACGAGTGGACCTGTGAAAAAAAAGTATAGAACTTTTTTATTAGCTTTACCTAAAACATGTTAACGTATCTAAAATACAATCTTGTGGTATATCCGACACCATTTTTCTCTTATTTTGGCTTCCCTTTCTTTACATTCTCAGCCGAATTCAACTAATGACTGGACCTGGGCTAAAGCATTGTACAACTTTCATATTAACAATCGCCACTACTTTTCAACTAACAAAAATAACACCCAGGTCATATCGCACCAAATTTTTGCTCTAATTTCCCTTTTAAGTTTATGCTTTCTCAGCCAAATTGAATTAATGATTGGACCTGCGCTAAAGTATTATAACACTTTTGTATTAGCTATCGCCACTACTTTTTAACCAAACTAAAATAACACCAAACCCATATCGAACTAAATTATGGCAATTTTATACAATTTGAATTTATTAAATGACTGGGCCTGGAATAGAACCTCAGAAATTGTTACTATTAGCTATCGCCACTACATTTTACCGTAAATAGAATAACACCTCCAGGCATATCCGACTCAAATTTCAATCAATCTAATTTTGCCTTTTCTTCATTGCCCTTTTCCATCCGAATTAAATTAATGACCTGAGTCGCCATAAAATATTATAACACTTTCTAATTAGCTATCGCCACTACTTTTTAACTTAACTAGAATAACACCAAAGCATTATGGGATTAAATTTTCGCTCTAATTTTGCTTTCACTTTTATTCTTCAGGTTAATTGAATTAACAGCCAAATCGAGTTAATGATTGGGCCTGCGCTGTAGCATTTTATTGCTTTCTGATTATCTATTCAAACTAATTTTTAACTTAATTAATATAAAACCCGTGGGCAGATTTTATTCCCTTTTCCTGCAAAATTGGTCTTTGCATTTTTTGCAGCAAAATAAGCTAGGAACTTAAAAAAATTAATAAATTTCAGTAAGCAATTAATTTTGAAATCTAAATAAGAGCAATTTTATTTTGAGGTATTTAATATTATATAGGACTGAAAAAAAAGCTTAAGCAATTCTTTGATAGTTTTTTAAATAATTGACAAATATTGGACTGAAAGGAACTTTATGAAACTGTTACTTGTAGTAAACATTGGTATCACTGATTTTATCCCATAATCTGACAATCTATTAAAAGTTTTCCTTAGGTCCATAATTTAGATAAATATTTCTTTATGTGTAGCTGTATTATTTGAACTGAAATAAGTTCAAGCAGCATCTACATCTTTTACTTGGCTTGTCAAAATGAAAGAAACCAATACTACTTTAATGCAAGGTATGCTTGTCTAATATACGAAATTTTATCAGTGTTGCTATAACGGTATTTCCTCGGTTGCCTATATGTTTACTTTTTGTGTTACTGTTGACTATTATTCTGGAAATTGTCCATTCATATCCGCCTCCTGTTTTTGCAACTTTCGTGTGTCACTCCTTCACCTGTGTCTGCTGTGATTTTCCTCTTATCCATAATAATGACCTTTTGTCACGTGATTATCTAGTTTTGATTTGCTATTTTCTAACTATTGTGAACTACATAACACTGCATAACAAAAATGTATAGCAACATTAAGCAGTTTGCGATTGTAGTTGAAGAATTTACTATGTTTTTCCTTAGAGAACAGATTGTAAAAAACCTTTGGGCTTTTAAAGACGTAAAGTCTTTTAAAAGTTATTGTTTTAGTCTTGATCTTGAGATTCAGATTACCAATCCGTACTATTACATACTCACTATTTGTAATACTTATTACTTCATGTCCACTTTTTGATATTTGATTTAGACCGCCAACACTCACATTCTTGCGCAATATTGACATTCTAATACTATACACACTTGATGTTATGTACAGATTCTCTAACTTATTCTTTGTCCCTGTATTTTACTTAATACAGTAGCACATAGCTCTTTGTAAAAGGATAAATCTTCCTTTCGAAAGAAAACTAGCATCACCACCACCACCACCACCACCGCCATCATCATCACCATAATCATCACAATCATCATCATCACCGTCATCATCATCATCATCATCATCAGAAAAAGATGAAATATAATAACATAGAATAAAAATAAGAAAACGAAATAAAAATTACACTATGTCATTTTGCTTTTGTAGTCAATGAAGATAACTAATGAAGGCATTTCAAAAATTACAACAAATAAAATTTATAAAACAGTTCTCATAATGACTTTTTTTCTTAGAAATGCAAACACAGACGAGCTGAACATTAGTAATTCAAATATGTCACTGGCCCTCACAACACAATAACAATAACATATATTCCACTGAAAAAAATTGTGTATATAAAGTTAATACAATTAATTTTAATTGTTATTTATCAAATATCTTCCATACTTCCTGTTAATAACTTTTGTTAGAATGAAACATGTGCAGTGGTGGCCAAGTAGCTAAATTGAGAGATTACCATGGAAGAAGTTGATGGTTCGAATTCTGGCTACGTCCCTGGACGTATTATAACAAATTTTTTTCTCCGTTTGAAATGGCAAACTATTAAGTTTGTACATGATTCGGGGGATAAAATTGGAAGAGAAAAGAAATCAATAAATTAAACATTACGAAGAAAAAATTGCAAGTAAGAAAAACAACACTCTACGCTAAAGTGGCTTCGAAGCTTTGTATAGGGTTAAGGACCCACAATAAAACAAAAAACCCACAAATCCAACATATTTTGGAAAACCTAAAGTCAACCCTGATGGGCATGCAAACCAATTCCACCGAGTACCTTCAGTTACTTTAATTCTTGTTTTGAGATACAGCATATGCATATGCAGACTAAGCAAGAGTTTATCTTGCTATATTAGTTTAAATTTAAAATTATAACATTGAAATATCCAACATTTATTTTTCAAATATATCTGGATTATCCTTTAAGAATATCAAACACCAACGCTTTTTTACTGTCCAGTGGCGAACCACAATAAAAATTAAATTCAAGTGCTTTACAGCTTAACAAGCAGGCTCCATCACACCAGTGGTTTTCCGCAAATGAAATGTAAACCTGAGAAGTTAGAAATTTATTAAAAGGGCTCTTTTTTACAGAAATCTTCTTTTTAACTGCTGATTTTGGTAAAAACAAGCTTCAAAAAAATTGTTACTATAACCTCTGTGTACTCCACAAGCTCGCTATTATATTGTTTTCGAAAATATCAATGTTGCTATTGGAATGAGTATTTTGATAGATAGAATATCATGTAAAGTTTTCACTTTAAAACCATATACTGTGACATTCTGACTTTGAACGTTTTTGTTCCTATAAATTACAAAGGATGTATTAATTAAGTATAAATATTGAGGCCTCTTTTACTTCATTGAAAACTGTTTCTATAACTGACTTTTGTACTTTGACAACAGCAATGTCAAGTACAGAAAAACTTAAGCTTCAAGTTCAGCTAGTTTTAAGCAAATTGTACTGTGAAGAACTTCCTCACTACTTCATTAATAAAACTATCAATGTTTTCCATTCTTTTATTTTGTGCTAATACTTGTTTGTATTGGTAATTGTAATTAAAACTTTTTTCCTTCTTGCTGGTGTTTCTTTATCGAACTTCAAATTATGCCCAAATAATTTTCACAATCTTTTCACAAATTCGAATGTAAGCGATTTGGAGTTTGTTTTCTCATCGAAATTTTCATTCTTTATCTTATTAGGTCATCAAATATTATTGATTTTCGTAGTTGCTTTCCATGAACACTGTTTAATTTCTTTTTACTTTGTGCATTTAGACCTAATGCACTACAATGTGTAAAGTAATATAACTGTAGAGCTTCAGTTTTTTGTCTAAATTTCCATACTTTGTCTTGGAAAACCACATCCTATTGGAATTTCTTATTGCAGCTGTAACTAATTTTCTTTAGCTTTTTTCTAGCTTCTTTTATGTAGCTTTTTCTTCAGTCAATACCTTCTTCGTCTACCTGAAGTGAGTCCACGTTTTTTTTACTCTCTTTCATTCTTCTTTGTGTTTTTCATCTCTCTTTGATTCTAGTTGCACTTATTAGTTTTGTTTCTATTTCTGTTCTCAATTTTTTAAAAAAATGTTCAAAATATATGGTGAAAAGTGGTATTTTCAATCTGTCTCCTTGTGGTGGTCCAATGTTTGATTCGAATGGAAAAGATAGGTCTTCTTTAATGGTAATTTTAATAGTTGTTTCATTTATCCGTTCATCATCAGTCATAATATATTTTGTTATTCATAGGAGTTTTTGTCTGTCAATAGTATTGAAAGCACTAGACATATCGATGCCTACTATATGCATTTCGATGTCTTGTTCATTTATACATCCATACAATACCTATTGTGGAGCTATTTTCCCTATTGGCACATTTTGCAGGCGATAGGTAGTCATTTATACTTTCTTCACTTCTGTGTACTAAAATCCTCCACAAAAATGTCCTTTGAACTTTATGCAAATTAACGGATCGTAGGTTCCTTGATGGCCTTTGGTTTTTTTGGTTTATGCAAAGGTACAATATTGTCATCACTCATCTTTTCTGTCTTGTGCTTCGCAAAAATGTTTACTCATGTTTACTCTTGCTAATTGTAATTTTTGGCCATATATCTATATCTATATATTTACATGTACATAAATATTTTGTTTTTGTTTCCTTGTTTTTGTTTAGATTATGATTGTGAAAACATGAAACTGAGAGTTCTTAACTAAGTTTTGTTGATTTTTTTTCTCATTATACATGCATATATATATATATATAGCAACCTTAAATAAAAGAGTTGAACTACAAAGTGCAAGGTATATATATATATACATATATATAATGTATATATGTATATATTTACATAAGGTAAAACACGAAAAATAAGAACTATTAGTTGCAATCATAGTTCTTATTTTTCGTGTTTTACCTTATTTATATTGCTCTGCTATATGCATTGACCACTTTTTGATACGAATATAAAAAATTACACTGTCTTTCACAATCTTCAGCTGTACACAAATAATTATTTGTGTACAGCTGAAGATTGTGAAAGACATGAAACTCTGAGTACTGTAAAGTTAGAGTTTTTCTTACTCATACACTTGATTATATGATAGCTCCTACGTTTTAATGTGGTAGAGCACTGTTGTTGATGNAAAATAAGAACTATTAGTTGCAATCATAGTTCTTATTTTTCGTGTTTTACCTTATTTATATTGCTCTGCTATATGCATTGACCACTTTTTGATACGAATATAAAAAATTACACTGTCTTTCACAATCTTCAGCTGTACACAAATAATTATTTGTGTACAGCTGAAGATTGTGAAAGACATGAAACTCTGAGTACTGTAAAGTTAGAGTTTTTCTTACTCATACACTTGATTATATGATAGCTCCTACGTTTTAATGTGGTAGAGCACTGTTGTTGATGACATTTCATATACATTTGTTAATACATATATATATATATATATATTTAAGGTTGCTATCACTTTTGTGGTTTGGTAAAAGGAAAGCAGAAGGAAGGTTTGGTAGATAAACTTAAGAAGCAGTTTCTTTGACCTTATTAAGACTTAAAAGAGAAACATGCGCAATGAAACGGCAATCTTTAATCATTTGAAAACTGCTTTCTTTGAATTAGATTAATGGATTAGGAGGTTGTTACCTTATGTTTGAAATCGAAGGATACAATACGCCTACGTCTTGGTTTCTTTTACCGCTTCTCTTATCAACTTTGATATTTGGTACATTCTTTTCCATTTTTTTTTCAACTTTAAAAGCTAAACTTTTCTTTTCTCCTAAATTCAGCCACACTTGAACTTTAGACCGAATTGCTTCTTTTCTAAGAAAGCTTTCCTTCAGGAATAAATATTATTTGATGTAGAATGTAACTGAGGGTGTTAAGATAAACTGTCCAGTTAAACTGATCTGTTATTCTCATTAAGCAGCTATGTCGTCCAAGAAAACGAGGTTATACATTGAACATTTAAAGAATTCCTCAACAATTAAAGTAGCTTCTACATTGGCTAAATTAGCAGCACATTAACATCTGATATAGTGTTGTATTGGTGTACACTTCTCCAAGGCAGTTGTAGTAACACATTTTTGAAAGGGTCATTCATGAACTTGTCTATATTTGCTCTCCTTTATTTACGTCATTTGCTAAGACTGTCAAGTGATATTCTTTTAATACCTATAAGTCAGTTGATGAAGTGTCACTGCCACAAAACTGCATTACACCTAACAGCAATCGAAATTACGTAGCTGAAATGTCTTAGGTAGTAAAATGACCTTTCATCTTTAATTGTACTTTCAATAACAGATGCGTTTCCTTTTTTAATCATTTCCATTCTCAGCGTAATATGGAACTCGCTATAAAAGTCTGAATCACAATTTAACTCCAGTAAAACCAAATTTATACAGAAAGCTATAGTTATGTTTGCTCAATGCCTACGAACGCAACATTTCTCGACATAAGCAATTATATAGGATATTATTAATTTACTACGACTGATTGGCCATAACCTTTAGTAAAAGTTTAAAATCTTGGGTTTTTTTTGTCGTGAATTGCAAAAGACACGTTACTTTACAAAACGTTTTAATACAACGACTTTTGTAAATCTGCCTTTGTAATGCAGCAAACCAGACAGTTAAATACATACTAAACGGTTGCATGTTTGGCCCTTAATGCTCCTACCAATACCCTCATGGAACCAAAGAACACTGATTAGAAATTAATATTTCATTGGACATTATAAGATATGATAATGACTGTAATAGTAATGTACGCTTGATATGGTGCATGTCCAGGAAACCCAGGCTGGCGGTAATTCCATAATTCCACTCCTCACTGAGTTTCCTTCAACATTGGATTTGGTGTAATAATTCTTCATCTTAATATCTTTGGCAGAAGTAAAAATAATGGAAAAAAACTGATAGTTCTAAACATTATCAAATTGTTATTCTTAATTTTTAATTTGTTCTCACATTCTGATTTTTTTTTCTGTTTTCATTGTAGAGTAATGTAAACATTTAAAATTAGGACATTTAAAGTTTACGACAAAAGCAGTCTTTGCCATGTCTAAATGAGAACTTACGGCGTGCTACAATATTAATAATTCTTGTAATGTGCATCATCACAGGTAAACTGTGGGAAGGTTTTGGCCATGTAAATCTCTCTCAGAATGCTTCTTCTAAATTAAATGTTTCAGTGCGGAGATATTGGAGGGATAAAAATTTAAGTGGTCTGGAATTAATTCAAAGAAAATTAACTGTCATACAAACAAAGCAAGTGTCTTAAAAACTGAAACATGTTGGAATCCAAATCACTACAGAGGGAAACATAAAGGATTACTCATCATATTTTTATTTTTACAGTTATGCTTTTAAATGATGTACTACTTCTTTTAATGCGTCTTAATTTCATCAAAGCATAGTTACTATTGCTTTGAAATGCGTCTGATGCAATGCAATGTTTATAGCACTTTCATGTCAAACAATACATAATACTAGCAAATAATAAGAATTGCATTCCCACTGAACTGATTACAGGAGTAAATATCGACTCAAAAAGGGGGGTTCATAACGTATTGTATGTTTGCTGGTAGCTAAAATGATAAATTACATAATCATATCTCGTTAACAACAAATATCAATTCGATTAATTATCTGAGGTCCTGTACAACTTCTAGCAGAAGTGAATCTTCGTTCAATTTACGCAAGCGCATCGAACTATATTCAAACTCGCAAAGTAACGTAACAATCTACATTACAATGTTTAATATAATTATATTGTACTAATATTATACGCATTTCAAGGGAATGATGCAGTCAAGTACTTAAAGAGGTTGTCATGTATGACTGTAGGATTTATCCTTTACACTTTTGTAGCGATTCATCCTTTTACCTCATGTATCGCGCACAATTGTTTTGTTATCGTTTTCCCTCTCCCTGGTATCCATTGTTTTCTTGTTAGTTAATTTTCCTTTTGTATTATCATTTCCCTATTGTTTTGTTTCCTAGTGATGTGTAATTAATAACACCTCTATAGCGTCCTTTGGATATTGAGTAGATTTTTAATTTTTTATTTTTGCAACGTTTAGCAACCAGTGCACAGCTCACCCTTGCCTCTTCCGCAGACAATATTTCTCTGGATCAACTGGCTACCCTGACTGACAAGATTCTCGAAGTGGCTGCTCCCAATCCGTCAACAGTTGCTATTTCACCTGTACAACCCGCCTCGAGCATTCTCAGCAACTGGAAAACCTTCAAGGCCAAATAAACCAACTGACATTGCAGATTCAGGCCCTAACTGGTCAAATACAATCACAGCCTCGTTTCCGTGGCCAAAGCCAATCTCGCTCTCGTTTCCGTCAAAAGTTAAGAAACCCATCAACGTCACCAAATCGCCTTAACAGAATGTGCTGCTATCACCAAAAATTTGGCCAAGCCGCCTGCAGATGCATCAAGCCCTGCTCTTACAGTTCTGCTCCATTGCCTTTGACAACCACTTAACCGAGGACAGAATCAGGAAAACTACCCAGCCAGAGACTAGGGGCGACAAGTCACACTGGCTCATTTTTCAAAGTCGCCTTTTCTACGTCACAGACAAATACATAGGGACACGATTTTTAGTAGACACAGGGGCAGATGTTAGTGTCATTCCTGTTAAACCTGCTGACAAACGTTTTAGCAACTCGTTGGGTATGGAACTTCAAGCTGTTAATAAATCTTTCATTTCCACTTATGGTGAACGATCTATGATATTGGATCTCGGACTTCGCCGTAATTGTCGCTGGATCTTTATTATTGCTGACATTGCAAATCCAATCCTTGGTGCTGATTTTCTGTCCTATTTTTCTCTTAAAGTAGATGTATGTAATCGTAAGCTTATTGATACTACGACTAGTTTGACTATTCAAGGGATAAACTGTACTGATGATTCACCACGTCCGATGTTTGCCATACCTGATGCTGCTTCAGCTTATACTGCTCTTCTGCACCAGTACTCTTCAATCACTCGACCCCGTTACGAGGAATCTTCAGTCAAGCATTCTATTACTCACCACATCACTACCAAAGGTCCTCCTGCTTTCAGCCGTCCACGCCGCCAAGCTCCTGATCATTTGGCCATTGCCAAACGTGAGTTCGCAACTTGCCATTATCCGGCACGCTAAAAGCAGTTGGTNGTGAACGATCTATGATATTGGATCTCGGACTTCGCCGTAATTGTCGCTGGATCTTTATTATTGCTGACATTGCAAATCCAATCCTTGGTGCTGATTTTCTGTCCTATTTTTCTCTTAAAGTAGATGTATGTAATCGTAAGCTTATTGATACTACGACTAGTTTGACTATTCAAGGGATAAACTGTACTGATGATTCACCACGTCCGATGTTTGCCATACCTGATGCTGCTTCAGCTTATACTGCTCTTCTGCACCAGTACTCTTCAATCACTCGACCCCGTTACGAGGAATCTTCAGTCAAGCATTCTATTACTCACCACATCGAAGGTCCTCCTGTTTCCAGCCGTCCACGCCACCTAGTTCCTGATCGATTGGCCATTGCTAAACGTGAGCTCGATCACATGCTACAACTTGGCATTATCCGGCACCCTAAAAGCAGTTGGTCCTTGCCTTTACACATGGTTCCCAAGGCAACATCTGGAGACTGGATACCGTGTGGAGATTATCGAGCCCTTAACAATGCCACTATTCCTGATCGCTATCCGATACCACATATACACGAATTTACAACGAACTTGAATGGAAAAAAAATGTTTTCTAAAATTGATTTACTACGTGCATATCATCAGATACCCGTCGAACCTTGTGATATTCCGAAAACCGCAATTACTACTCCGTTTAGATTATTTGAATTTGTTCGTATGCCTTTTGGACTTAGAAATGCTGCTCAAACGTTTCAGCGTTTTATTGATGAAGTTTTACACGGCCTTGATTTCGCCTACGCGTACATTGACGATGTTTTGATTGCTGGCTCTACTCAGGAAGAACATTTACAGCATCTTCGTGTTATTTTCCAACAATTTTCTGACTACGGAATTGTCATTAATTCTTCTAAAAGTGAATTTGGCGTCGCTTCCTTGGATTTTCTTGGTCATCATCTTGATTCCAAAGGTATTACACCTCTTACCAACAAAGTTCTAGCCATTAAGGATTTTCCACCTCCTTCTTCGCTTCGTAAGCTTCGCGAATGTCTCGGACTTGTCAAATTTTATCGATGTTTCATTCCAAATTGTGCAGAGCTTCTACAGCCACTCACAGATCTCTTTAATGCTAAACATACAAGTCGATCGTTTCAGCTTACTGAATCTGCCACCACTGCCTTTGCAAACTTTAAAGCTGCACCTGTTACGATTACCATGCTGCGACACCCTGTTCCTGATGCTCAATACAGCCTCATGGTTGATGCCTCCAACGTCGCTGTAGGTGCAGTTCTCCAACAATTTATAGATGGTCAATGGCATCCACTGTTATTCTTTTCGAAACGTTTACAACCTGCTGAAACTAAATACAGTACATTTAGTAGAGAACTACTCACTGTTTATCTCACAATTCGACACTTTCGCCATATCCTCGAAGGTCGTCAGTTTTTTTGTTCTGACTGATCATAAGCCACTGATTTATGCTATATCGTCGCCTTCCTCACGTCCTTCTCCCCGTGAACTTCGTCATTTGGATTTTATATTCCAGTTCACGACAGACTTTCACCATGTTGCTGGTTCTGAAAATTCCGTTGCAGATGCTCTTTCTCGCGTTGAAATTAACTCGCTAACTTCTGGCATTGATTTTGAACAGATAGCTATTGCTCAACAATAGGATGAATAGTTCGAAAATATTCAGCGTTCCTCTTCATTGCAATTTCGAGACATTCCAATTTCGTATTCCTCAAAAACGATTATGTGTGATTATTCGACTGGTACACCTCGTCCTTATATTCCGAAGTCTCATCGCCATTCTGTATTTGACAGTTTGCATTGTCTTGCGCTCAAAAGCTGATCACCCAACGTTTTGTTTGGCCCGGCATCAATAGAGATATTCGTCAGTGGACTAGATCCTGTCTTTGTTGTCAGCGTGCTAAAGTTCATCGTCACACAATCACTCCACTTAGTACGTTTGTATCACCTGATGTTCGATTTGATCACATCCATTTAGATTTGGTTGTACCGTTGCCTCTCTCCAATGGATATCACTATCTATTGACTTGTATTGATCAATTTACTCGCTGGCCGGAAGCCATCCCCATTTCAAATGTCACAGCAGATGCTGTTGCTCATGCTTTCATTCAACGCTGGATAGCTGTCTTTGGAGTACCATCTACCATCACGACTGATCGCGGTGCTCAATTTGAGTCTCATCTGTTTCGCTCACTTACACAGTGTCTTGGTACAAATCGTATTCGTACCACTGCATACCATACAATCGCTAATAGTTTAGTAGAGCGTTTCCATCGCACTTTGAAATCCTCTTTGAAAACTCTGGACAATACTGTTACTTGGTCAGACGCTCTTCCGTTGATAATGCTTGGAATTCGTTCATCTGTTAAAGTTGATCTTAGTTGTAGCCCAGCTGAACTCATTTTTGGTACTACACTTTGCCTTCCTAATCAGTTTTTCACACCTACATCTCCTGAATCGTTAGATCCAAGTGATTATGTTGATCGTCTAAAGCGCTGTATGTCTGATTTGCAAGTTAAACAAACTCGACGTAATACTAACCGTTCGTTTGTTCCATCTGACCTTTCATCTTGTACACATGTATTTGTTCGCGATGATTCTGTCAAGCCATCACTACAACCTCCGTATCGTGGACCATTTAAAGTTTTAAAGAGAGACTCCAAATATGTTAACATCAAACTTAACAACAAGGAAGATAATATCAGTTTGGACAGATTGAAACCTGCATTTCTGGACATTCCAGATATACCATCAGTTGGGATTCAAGAATCTTATTCGCAAAGACTTAATCTAGATAGACTTACTCAAGATACTAACAATAGAAAAACTCATTCTGGTGGTCAGGTGCATTTTCCTGACCGTCTTTCACTTTAATTAGAAACTTTTCAACGTGCACTCTACTTTTTATTACTTTTTACCGTTCACATTTTTGCACTTGCTC
The DNA here is from genome assembly GCA_003991215.1 of Morbakka virulenta. Classification (NCBI taxonomy): domain Eukaryota; kingdom Metazoa; phylum Cnidaria; class Cubozoa; order Carybdeida; family Carukiidae; genus Morbakka; species Morbakka virulenta. Next base: position 1,334,654 of record RDPX01000166.1, on the reverse strand, counting down.
ACTAGGGGGGAGCCTTGATTGCGATTCATCCTTTTATCTCATGTATCGCGCACAATTGTTTTGTTATCGTTTTCCCTCTCCCTGGTATCCATTGTTTTCTTGTTAGTTAATTTTCCTTTTGTATTATCATTTCCCTATTGTTTTGTTTCCTAGTGATGTGTAATTAATAACACCTCTTTAGCGTCCTTTGGATATTGAGTAGATTTTTTAGTTGAGGTTTTTAGGTTGTGTTTTTAGAATAAGAATCTTTCGATCGATAATGATGAAGTATTAAATGGAATATATTTCTCATGCCAACTGCAAAGATTTTATATTTACGAATTACTACACAGAGCGCTTTCATTGCTTGAATATAGGATTGTTTAAATCATAATATCCTATACATTAATCAAAAATGCTACCAAAATTAGTTTGGTAAGCATAAGTAAACTGTTAAAAGACCCTAAAAAACAACAACAAAATCTAGCATTTCAATGGGTTTAGAGCTTGTAAATTGCAAATCTGTTGGCGCCAAAGTCATTATACTCATCAAAGTCAAATTGTACTTTTGAGGAGAGTAGCTGCTGGATTTTGAATGCGGAGAACCGAAACTGAGTTTATTACTCCGCCTTTCAATCCTGAATTGCTAGTGAAAGGGTGAAAAAATCACATTTGTTCATGCAAAAAGTTATGTTTTACTCTTAATTGCACATCTAAGACTTAGAATTTAGGTAACCACAAGTCACATTTGGATCCAATGTAACCAATTGAAAATGTAACAGAACAAAGCCTAGTAAAGGACTTAAAGATAATTGAAATGAAAGCTGCGTACTGATAAGGAAAGACCTAATTTTAGTCTTTCAAATTAGAAATCAGACAATACAAGAAAAAATGATAGACGTGTTTTACCACAAGAGCAGCTGAAGATTATTAAAAAGTGATCTTTTGGTAAAATTTGACTTTTTTTACTGGGGCCTCTTTTAGAAAATTGTTCTACAAGATACAGGCACTCCTTTTTACATACCTAAAGTTTGAGTTTCCATTTTATGATGTTTTAACTAAGGCTAATAGGCATCGTCTGTTAAGTTTGTTGTTACCATTTTCAATAAAACCTAACAGGGCTGACCAAGCTTTAGGAACAACGATTGTCTGCTAACAAAAAAACCTTACTCATATGTTATTCAAATATCTTGATAAATGAAGGAAGTGTATACTGTCTATTTCATAATGACTTATTTTTAGGTTTGAGCTTTCATAAAATCATAAAAATTGCCTTGTCCTAATACATGCATTTTCCTTCAGCTCAAAAAGGCTCGCGTATCTTAATATCTCTTGAGAAATTATTAAAAACCTATTATAATTAGAAAACTGACTTCTGTAAAATTGGTTGCTTGAACACTTCATTCAGAGAAAAGGATAAATACTCAGGTTTACTGTCAAAATAGCTTTTTTGATTTTTCCAGAAATAACAGAAAATTTGATATTTTTTTTCTTGAAAGTCGGAGAAAGGAGTTCTATTTTTAACACCAAAAGACAAAAAATAGTGTATTTAGAAAAGAATATCTTTCAAAGGGTAATATTTGTGAGCAGATCGGCTCGTTTCCAATATTTTAAAAGGCAAGTTGGGGCTTGAGTGTTTTTGCTCTAACATGACCGCTAGCTAATCTACCTATTCTCTCATTCCACTTGACTTTCTTTCCCAGCTACAAGTTCTATCATCATCAAGATATTCTTATTCTTCTTTGCTTTTCGGCTTCTCCCTATTCGGGATCGCTACAGGAGACTCTCTTTCTCCATATGGCTCTGTCGCCAGAGTCCGCCATCAATAGACCTGCGATTTGTAGATTCTCCTTGATGGAATCCGAGAATTTTCTTGTCAGCCTACCTCGCTTCCTTTTCCCTTCTGGTGACATTTTCAACACAAGATTTCCAGTATACTCCTCATGGGCAGTGAGCATGCTCTGGCTTTTATGCTCCCATACAATGGAGGAATAAGACGATTCCTTCCCTCCACTAATCTGAGGTTACACTTTGGGCAAGTGTTAGCAACCCCTATGCTCCCCTTACTAGGGAAATGGTGTCTTTTCTGCCTCGGGGTATTGCAAGCCAGCAATATCCAGAACTAGTCCCTTAACCTGGATGAAATGAGAGTTGGGTTGCGACACCCAGTGCAGGCGGTGTAAAAACCTTTGTCAAATTAGTATGCGGAAAGGTCACAGTATATCAACAAGATATTTTAAAATCCAATAATGAGTATTGAAGTAACTCCTAAAGTCTACAAAATGTTGTCCTGTCACACATTACCTTCAGTAGAGCAACGAGGCAGAAACAACTAATCATTTTACAAAATATGATCAACTACTTTAAATGAATAATGGAATTAAAACTTACTGTCTATCTACTGTATTTACAAGCATAGATATTGTCAGACGATTACGGTTTCTTGGTGGTTAATTTAATCGAATATACTTAATAGCACACATATAAATGAATTACATGTGATTTGTCTTTTTAAGTATTTTTATGTAAACAGAAGTTTATAGCAACGTTGGAGTAAACATCACAAGCTGTTAGCAAACCATTCAGTATATGTTAGAAGAGGATGTCTTATTTTGCTTTTGGTTGTCTGCATTAGGCATTAGTCTGCATTAGTGCTCCTCAGAATAACTTTCATTTCAATAGCTCTGTGGCTTTATCAGTTAATCCTAATAGTCTTCCACAGGCACTCTTTCTTGCTCCTTTTGCTACCAAAGCAAGAAAATCCACGTTTCATTATTTTAGTGGAGAACACTGAGTATTTTGATTTTTTCTTCAGTACCCAGTAATCAGTTTTGTTTCCGTCCAAGAATATGACAACAGGCTTCTGTAGCACCAAGCCTCAAAGATTTCTTCATGCTTCACCTTGCAGATCCTAAATTAGTCTACTTTAATTCCTGTTATTACCCATAGTAACAGTTTTGATATGTTAAATATTGACATTTTTATTGACGTACAGGTCTGTTGTCTTATTCAATCCAGTGCATTGCTCCTTTGATATAAAGTCTATCTACTGGAGGGGCTTTGAATGAGGTCATTAAACCTTTTACAAATTTTACCTCTAAGGTGCTGTCTTATGAAAAGACTGAGTCACTACCTATTTCAGAAGATGTCTTTCTTTGAACTTATAAATCTTACGACAGTTGCATTTAGCTCTGAAAATGTTATGTGACAATGTAGCCATGGGCTCGACCCTGGGTCCGACTTTCGCCAATATTTTTGTAAGCTATTATAAAAAACAAAAATTTTTTATTTTATGCAAAATGTAGATATCCCCATGTATTATAGATTTCCCAATATCACGTTTTTTGTATTTTATTTTGTTTTGTTGTTGTTTTTTCTTTTAACCTCACTCTCCCCAATAACTGGGCCAAGACTATGCCCTTAAGAGGTTCAGAGGGATTTTGTTTTGGTAGTGAGGAATCTTCTTGACCTGATGCCCTTCCTGACACCAACCAATGGATTTTGCTCTAGCAGAGTTCTTAAGTAGTTTCGCCCGCTCGGGGAAACGAAACCAGAACCTCTTGGTTAAAGTGCAACTGCACTAACCATTAAGCCACGCCTCCTCTCGCTAATGACACGTTTGTCATACATAAATATCACTAACACTGCACTAAGTTTATAAATAACCTTAATATTCTTTTTCCATATTTAGTGTTTACTCTTGAAAAAGGACATGATAGTTGTTTATAACTTTTAGATGTTTTTCTAATGAAGACTTTCACCACTTTAAAGAGAAGTGTGATTCGAAAAATCTTCTTTCACTGGACGATACGTACGGTAGAGGTTAAATAATTCTACGCAATTCAAAACTGGCCTCATAAAAAGTTTAGTTTGTCGTGCTGCCATCATTTGCTCCCCGAAAACGTGCCAGAAGAAATGGATAAAATTTGGCAAATTCTGTTGAGTAAAGGTTATTCTGTATAAATGACGCAGTTTCAAAATCTTGTAAAACATGACCCTTAGAAGTGCTCTACCCTGGATAGGGCTGATATTCTCTATATCAAGCTACCACAGAAGTTTCCAAATGCTATCGTGCAACTGCATCCTGACTATTTTTCACTTCACGGAAAATTCTTTGTTTATCTACAAAGGATAACATGCCTATCGAAAATTTAAGTATGGTTGTTTATGAGTTTAAGTGATGGTATGATGCCAGATACATAGGCCTGACGTCTTTTAAGTTAATCAATGAAAGAAAACAAGACATACCTAGTGTATATAGACAAAAATTCTTTTTTCATCGATCTGAGCCGAACATACGGTGCAAGAGTATACGCAAAATGCTTTACTGTGATCCACCGATAGCATATCATCTACTGCTAAACCTTGAATACAGTGAAAATTTTAATTGAAAACAGTTCTTGGCAGAGCTAGGTATGCGTTCCATTTTAGAGCATTGGAGGCAGCTCATACTCAACTGTTATTGCCTTCTCTTTGTAGACAAAAAAGTATTCAATTGTTTTAAACAGCCAGTCACAAAAAATGGTGGGTCTTGTAAAAGCTTAAATCAATAAAGGTAAGCTAGAACGAAAAATTTCATTGAAAATTAGTTTAAGGGCAAAATATTTGAGATTGACTTAAAAGGCAAAAGCTTTCATAATCACAAAATGAATAAAGATATTTAGGAAGGAAATGAAGGCAAATTTTTTAAACGTCTGGATTATAATAGACAAAAATCTTGTTTTAATTAAAATAAAAAATTGTATTGTATCTTATTTTGAAATAATATTTGTTTCTCTAAAGTGGACCTTGCAGTTATTTTTAATTAGTTTAAATAATTTCTTACTTTAATACGAAGGTCCCTAAAAGTGTGCTCATTCGAATTACAAAATCACTTTATTTCTTGAATTTTTTTGCTATATTAATTTCCCTTATAAATGTAAATCTTTCTACTTTCATTAAAAATCTTTAAAACAAGGTTTACAAAATTTATTCATTTTTTGTTTTTAATTTCGTTTTGTTTCTATACAATATTATTTTTCTTTTCTTTCCCTTTTAAATTTGCTACTGCTTTTACCATAGATAAAACCACAAAAATACTGTATTCTATATTCTTTGTTCTATATTCTACTATATACTATAAAATGATTGAAAATAGCCCTTTTCTATACTTAATATTGGTATATTTTTGGGGATATAATAACAATGATAAATAAAACTATTCTCTTTTCAGATATATTTATTCTAACTTGCTATAGATCATAGACGGATATGATTTTTGTAAAGAGAAGTTTCCTGTGCCATAATGATGAGAATATTAACGGAGTTGCTTAGCTATCCCTACTATTTAAATTCTTAGCCGACACGTGACCGTGATTTTATCTTCTATCACAGTACTTGGACTCCCCAGGGCAACAGGGTGTTTCCTTCGTGAGATTATGTTCTCACTTGTTATCTTAGTAACTTGATAAAAATCACCAAGGAGATAGATGATATGCAAGATACCAGTGGGTAACATATTTTCCAATGTAATTATTTTTTCGATGATTTTGGCTTAATGATAAAAAATGAATGTACTGTAAAACATAATGTATATTGAACAAAAATGTTACTTAGATTACTGTTTCGTTCTGATATTTAAGCATACTGTTCTTCTTTCATGCATGGAAATGGAAAAAGGAAGTTATTTTCTTTTTAGTTCTTTTTGGAGAAAGTAAGTTCGTTTTGCAAATGAAATTGCCAATATTCAGATACGACATTACTATTCAGTGTATGCCTCACCTTTAGGACATATGAAATATAGATTTGTATCAAATGGAGAGACTTCTATAGAGATAGTTGGCAAATGATTGCAGACAACAAGAATAGCATAAAGAATAACCATCAAGCCAAAGTCATTGTACAGTCATTGCCAATTTGACTGACATAGAGAGGGAGAAAGAGAGAGAGAGAGAGAGAAGACAGAGAAGAGAAAGAGAAGAGAAAGAGAAGAGAGAGAACAGTGAGAGAACAGTGAGAGAGAAAGAGGAAGAGAAAGAAATAGAGAGAGAGAGACAGACAGACAGAGACAAAGAGAGACAGAAAGAGACAGACAGACAGACAGACACACACAGAGAGACACACAGAGAGAGAGAGAGAGAGAGAGAGAGAGAGAGAGAGAGAGAGAGAGAGAGAGAGAGAGAGAGAGAGAGAGAGAGAGAGAGAGAGAGAGAGAG
>RDPX01000166.1:1303626-1328466 GCA_003991215.1 Morbakka virulenta | reverse complement strand
AGAGAGAGACAGAGAGACAGACAGAAAGACACACACAGAGAGACACACAGAGAGAGAGAGAGAGAGAGAGAGAGAGAGAGAGAGAGAGAGAGAGAGAGAGAGAGAGAGAGAGAGAGACAGAGAGTTGGACTGATAGAAAAGTTAAGAATGACGTGTAAGGTTAATGAAAACAGCAAAAGCATTACTAAAGGAGATCAGAGAATGACAAAGTTTTTTAGTCATTTAATTAAGGTAGAAAAAATGGAAGAATTCATGACAACTGCAAGAATGGAAGGGACCAGGGACAAAGCAGATAGGGATATAAACAGCTTGATATAATTGAAGATTAGTTGAGCTAGACCAGAGCTGTGAAGTGATTCAGAGTTCTTGATATAGAGAGCAGATTAAGTCTATGACCACTCAAGCACCTGTATAACAATAATAAAACTATTAATAATAATAATTTTATAGTACACCTCATACCTGAATTGAAAAATGTCTTGAAATGTATCACATTTTTCCAATTATTAGAAATGTCCTTTTTCATAATATGAAACTCTGGAAAATAATGTTAATTCTGAATTCTGAGAATGGGTCTATAAATGCCGGTGATATAAGCATCAATAGAGGAATCTCTCAAGGTGACTCATTATCCCCCATTCTGTCATGTGTAGCAATGTTTCCTTTACGTAATCTCCTTACCGGGCGTCAAAGAGCGTACAAAATCTTTGAAAATATTATAAACCATTTCATATATTGGGATGATCTCAAGCTGTTTGCTAAAAATGATTCCCAACTTACTGGACTACTTAAAATAGAGCTCAATTCGTCAAGATGTAAGAACGAAGTGTGCCAAGGCCACATTTACCAAAGGTAAATAGTTTAAAGCATCAAACATTACCCTTTATTGCAACATCTAAATCAGAGAATTAGACCAGAAGGAGGTATAGAAATATCTAGGGGTCTCTAAAGGTGGTGGTATTAATCATTTTGACATGCAGAAAAAAAGTACCTAATGAGTGCCACAGAAGGGTGAGATGGATTTTAACACCTATATAGAGTTAAGTGGCGTCATATTTTAATCAGTATTTTCTACAATATTTCTCAGACCAACGTTATAGTGTTTAATTGTAATTCTCCTTTTATTGTTCAAGGATTGTTTTGGGACAGGTTCTTTAAGACATTGGCATGTTTTTACTTTTGCTTGATTCTCTTAATAGATTTTCACTGGTTCTTTCAATTTTCTCCTTGTTCCCATTAACAAATTCGTTTGGGTTCTCATTATGCGTCTGGTTTCTTATCTAATCTATGATATTATCTATTTTATCATTCGCTAATTTAACGACTCTGACAACTGGCTCAGGCAATTCATCAATATTTTCTTCATTTATTTCGGCTCCACCTCATACACATCGCCTTCATTCATCCTAATTTCTGCTCTAAGCTGCTTGGACAAACTACAGGACAAACATTGATAACAGTATTTATGTAAATATGTAAATAACTGAAGCTTTTATCCTGTATAAATATTCGTAAATAAATAAAATAAATAAATAAATAAATAATAAATGATTTTTACATCATTCAATTTCCCATTATCAATTTCTTTTCTCACATTCTGAAGCTTATTATCATCAATATTAGATCAACAATCATCTTCAACTATTTGTCTTTATAATAAATAGATGTGTTCTATTAAATTTCGTTATGATCTTAATTGTGCTGTGTAAAAGAACTTTTCTTAAATTTCTAGTGGCAACAAGCCTCGTTAGATCTCTAAGACTTTCCTTATGATCCTTGCTGTGTTCAACAACCCAGTAGTCTACATGGTTTCAACCTTCGTTTGGATTTCGATTTAGTTTAATTTTTTTCAATGACTTTGGAACTGTTTCTAAAGCCCCATATAACTATTGGAATTACAGTTATTTTCTTATTCTTTTAGTTCTCTTACCAAATCTCGATATTTCTCTCTTTTGTGCTCTTTCTTTCATTTCAATTTTGTGATCTCCATGTATTGCAAAATCGACAATCTGACAAATATTTTTTTTCTTTGTCAAAAATAATGAGGTTAGGTCTAGCTTCCATATGATAATCTGTCTGCACTTCAAAGTCCCACACTAACTGGCTTTTTAAGTTTTTAAGGAGAGTTTGTGGTTTGTGTTCATACCATTTATCAGTATGGTCGAATTCTAGCTGCTGGAATAATTCCTAATGGATTGCTGTTCTTACCCAGTCATGTCTCTTTATGTATTTTTTTTGTGCAAATTTCGTGCTATTACAAATGACACGCATTACCGTTTCTCCTTTTTGTCCACACAAACGACAGTGACTAGTTTCCTGGGTTTTGTCGATTCTTACCTTGATGTAATTTGTCCAAATACATTGATCATGTGCAGCGGTAATGAGTGATTAAGTTTCTCATTTTAATGTTCCACTTCTAAGTCATGCGCATGGTATATCATCTGCTATGCCTTTCGTTTGCCCTGCGAACTCTTCATGTATTGGCTTTTCTTTCCATCTCTTTTCTTCTTCAGCGGCCCTATGTTTTTTAAGCACATCAACAGATTCCTCAAATTCTCCATACCAATCTTTTGCCACTCTTTCATTACTTTTCTCAACATACTCTTGCAAACTGAGTACTAAATTCCCAACACATTCTTCTATTGAAATAGGCACCCCTTCTTCAGTCTTTTCTTCCTACATATAGTCTGTCAACATCATCCTTTGAATGGAGAGCTTTGTGCATTGTGAGAAGTTTCCTAGTTATCCTGTCCATTGCTTTTAGATCATCTACTGTCCAATCCAGGAAGGGCGCAGAATATCTCATCAGTGATAGTGCCGAGATGTTAATCCTATTCATCAGGTTCCTGCTGTTTAACTTGGTTTCCAGTATTTTCCTTATTGGATGAAGATATTCTTTACTGATTTTTTCCTTTATCTTATTTTTCATAATTGTATCGCTCTCTAGGACTCCTAGAATTTTAATGCCTTGTTGACATTATCATGCGGCAGCTTTATTCCATTTGAATTTGAAATGTTTCCTCTTTCCATTATCACTACTGTGCAGTTCTCAATCCCAAATTTCATGCCGATTTCTGAGCTGAGTACCCTGCCTGATTGAATCAATACATCCAAGTCTGGTTCTTCTTTTGCAAAAATCTTCAAATCATCCATGTAGAGTAAATGATTGATTTCATCCTTCGTTCTGGAAAAGTTATAACCATTTTGTTCTTTCTAAATATGAGAGTAAGCAGGGTCAACGCTATGACAAACAGTAACGGAGAGAAGGAATCGCCCTGAAAAATTCCTCGTCGGATGGTATCTTCTGCAAGGGTCTCTTTTCCACAAGACGATTCCAGCTTCCAAAACATCACAATTTTTTACTTGGCATGCCACATTTCCAACAACTGTAAACATTTGTAAGCATTTCAAGATCAAAGAGTGAGCCATTATGTCAAATGCTTTGCGGTAATTAATCCAATCTATAGCACATTTTCCGCTTTGCCTTTACTTCCAGCAAAATCATCTGTTCTATAAACAGCAGATCATATGTATCCTTCGGTACTTTTCTGCACCAATTTTGTTCCTCCGGTAGCAGTTTTGTTTATTTCAATGATATATAAACCTCTTCTGCGATTATACCTGTCAATATTTTGTACTTCAAAGGGAGACATGTTATCGGGCGGTAGTTGCTAGCAAGATATCCTTTGGTGATATCATTCTGTATAATAACTGTTCTTCCTTTTTGTCATCCAGTCTGCTACCTCACCTTCCGCAAGGCATTCATTCAACTTTCTAGCTATTTAAGCGTGGAGTTCTGAAAACCTCTTGTAACAGAAGCCATGACCCCTATTTGGCCAAGGTGCTTTTCAGTTTGCTAATCGTCTGAGAGCGACTTTCAAATTTTCACTATCGATACTTTAATCTTCCTGTTGCTCTTTATAGCGAAGCTCTTCTCTTAAACCCTTTAACCATTTTCCGTCTCTTTGATGTTCTTTTGTCTTACCCTAGTTTTCACTTTTCACCTCTTCTGCATTCGGTTTCTCTTGCTCTCTGTCATCCATTTGCTACTTCAGTTGTTTGTAAAATCGCCCTTCATTGTTTTGAAAGGTGCTGTTTTGACTGTATTGATTGAACTGAGTTCGATATCTTTTCAATTTCTCCTCTTTGGTTAAAATCCGTTACCTTATCGTCTCCAATACAGTGCTGTTTCCCTTTTCATTCATTCTATATTTTCGTATCTATCTATCGATGTGCTTTTGTTTCACACTTTTCTTTCCCATGCAATGCTTTCATTCTACTATAATCCTTATTCAGATTTCTAATTTGTTGCTCTAATTGACACTTCCAAGCGGGTTTTGATCTTTGGGTTTTTTTCTTAAACAAGTTTAGCTTTTCTGCAACAGACACAACACCAGTTCAGTGCACCCTCCTACCAACTTTATAATGTCTTCTTTCTCTGTACTCTCTCTCTCTCTCTCTCTCTCACTCTTACTCTCGCTCTGACACACACTCTCTCTTTCTCTCTCTCTGTGTCATCTTGCTAAACTCACATACTACTTGTTTCACTGTTTCGTCCTTTTTTCAACAAGTTGTACATTAACTTTCCTTATCAATTTTCACCTTTGTACGGACTGTTTGGTTTTTGGCTGCAAGTATTAAAGATTATATACCCCCCTTCACGTTGTCCTACATTGGCCATAGCTAACTAACCCTCATCAATGATTTTATCAGATTGTTTAGCCATTGTCCTCACAGTGTCTTTTCTTTCCTTTCTCTAACTTTTTCATTCAAATCAGCTTCCGCCTTAGTTGCTTCACCCTCTTCTATGGTTCGATGTAAACTTAGTACCCTTTTTGTTCTATCGTTGACATACTTTTTCATCATCTTGCTAATCGAAGAGCTGATTATGAACTCAATATCTCAATATCTGGTATGAGGTTACCTTTTGAGAAAACTCTCAAGTACCTTGGTGTCACACTAGACCGTACTCTCTTGTACAAACATCATTTGATAAAAGTCTCCTCTAAAGTAACCAAGCGATGTAACCTACAAAGGAGTGTTGCTGGCAATCGATGGGGTGCGGATTACTCAACTATGAGATCATCTGCTTTGGCCTTGTTTACTCTACTGTTGGATATTGTTCTCCTGTTTGGAGCCAAAGCCATCACTGCAATAAAGTTGATGTTGTACTTAATGAATGCTTGAGACCAGTGAGTAGTTGTATAAAATCGACTTCAACTGATGTTCTTCCTATTCTTTGTGGTATTAAACCTGCCGACTTGAGAAGAGATAAAAATATATTGAATTTACATGATGGTATCCTATTAGAGGAAGGGCACCTTCTTGAAAAATTGGTTGCATATCCACTTACAAACAATAGTTTGAAGAGCAGAGTTCAACTTTCGAACCACATGCACCTTTTAGCTTCCTCCATAAATGATATAGCATTTGTCAAATCTTGGGCTGTTGATGGCGATAGATTAATACAGACAACAGCTTTCCCAAATTATTCCTGAACCTTCGGTGAAGCCTCCAGGACATGACCTGAAGCATGAACAATGGATGCTCTTAAATCGATTACAATCTGGATATGGACGATATGCCGATTTCATGCATAGAATTGGTCTAAGGGACAATCCATTTTGTCGTTGTGGTGAAATTCAATCCCATCAACACGTATTGAGTTACCAAATGATAGTTATTAGAGGTGATATCAAAACCGTTGACGAAGACTTCCGTTTGTGACTCAATGACAATGTCTTAGATATTTAGCATTTTTGTTGATCATACGCATATATATAAACGTACTTTTTCATGAAACTTTTGCTATATGGACTGTAAATATAAAGGTCCTAAAACGCCTCGGACCCCATCTTTCTCTGGTAAACTAAGCTATCGCTATTGGGATGTCGTCATCAGTAGCTGAATATCTTAGCAGAGTTTCTGTCCAAGTGCTGGAGTCTTTAATGAGTTTCCTTCTTTTCAGCTTTGTTTTCAGAATTTATCGTACCTTTTTGGGTACAATTTTTTTAACTTTACAGTATCTTTCATTTCCTGGTGTATAATTCGATCTGCTAAACATTCCCAAATACATTGTCCATCCTTTACTGACTTAATCACAAACTCGTCTTGTAAACATATCCCATTTTATGTAACTGCTGTACCTTTCCTCTTTACAACACTACAATGAAAACCTTTTTTTAAACTCCATTCCATTATCTGTGCTGAAAATTCGAACTGTTGAAATAAAGGATTCCAATGATATTTCATTCTACGCGTATAATTTTAGATTATCCGTAAATAAAAATGCTTAATCTTCTCTCCGTTCTTTGAAAATTCTTACCCCGATTTCGTATACTTATTTTCGCAGGTTTTTGTTTAGAGATGATCGTTTTCAAATCTGTGTGTTTGTTAGATTCAGAGGTGTTATACAGCCATATAGGAGAAGTAGTAGAATCCTTTAGTAGTTTTTAATAATGAATTCTTGCAAAATAAATAACTAGTAAAGAAAGTAATTGTTCTGATATTTTCTTACATATACGGTAAAAATGTTCATTGATCACTTTTTTGGAAAGCGTGAAAAATTATTGACTTATATCGTCTGTTGTTTTTATACAGTGGGTATGTCTTAGACGGTATCATCTTAAAACGGATATTTTTATGAGATTGTATAAATCGATAAGATAATAACTATTTTTAAAAATTTGCTCTCTTCAATTAGTTCAAACTAATATTATAACATAAAATTAAAAACAATATTTAATATTTGTTGCGAGTTCTTCTATAAAATTGGCTGCTGTTTTTGTTCCTATTTTATGGTATTTTCATTGCTAAAGTTTATATTTAGCAATCCCAAATCGTAAACTGCACCTTGAGTAAGACATGACCAGGTTGCATTAACGGTTACAAAGGAATCTGTAAGTTGGAAAATTTTAAAACAATTTGGGCAACGGTAAGATCTACCTCAATTAAAACTTTTCTTTTCGATGTTTAAAATTGCTACTCTATGATCGTCATCCTGATTCTCCATTTCTCTTTGGATTTTTAACGAGTCTAATCAGTGCTTTCCAAATAGAAAATATACTAGGTTTCCTTTGGAGAAAATATTTTTCAAACATTTGTTGCACTATTTTTCACAACTGAAGCAATATTGACTTAAAACATCGAATCTTTGAAAAACCGTTTAGTTTTTGTTTTTATGTTCCGTTTTTCTATCAAAATCTTCTGATGTCATATTTGTGTTTTTGACGAAAAAGGTTACCTTTAGATTTTATCCACTTAATGCTGGCATCATTTGAATTTTTATCTTCAAATTCCATTTACATCTTATCAAATTCGAAGCATAAGGAGTTGCCAAAGAAACAATGTTTTAATGTCATTGGTAGAGTTGACATTTTATAAGTAATAACTTGGTTACTAATGGCTGCGGTACCTGCGTTGTTTTGTTAAAGCATAAGATTTTTATCCAACCGGATCTTCTTTTTTACGTCAAAATATTTTTTCATTGGGAGTAAGACGGGCTACAAAATGTACTAACTTTTAAACCCTCATGCAAATTTTACCCTGAATAACAATAGTAGTTGCAGGGGATGATAGTTACATTGAGGGGAAGAAAATAACTGACCAGGCCTCAGGTAACATTTCTAGGAAAGAGATGAGATTTCCAAATAGGAGCTTGATGAGTCATTTCGTGGCATATATCCCGAGAGTAATAAAATGGACGTTGGGCAGAAAAAGTCTAAAGAATTGAAATATCAAAAGTTAAGGCAGTCAAGGCAAAAGAAAATACAAATGGATGAATGTGTTGTTGTTGTTGTGTAAGCTGCTGGAGGCAGATTGGAAGACCACCCCGGTGAGCCCGATACGGCCTCATGAAACGGGAAACAAATCGCCCCTCACCGGCAGTCAAGTGAATATCCGTAGCCCACAGCAACGCTCCCCAGAATATATCTGTAACCAAGTTAGTAGGTTGCACCGGGAATATCTCTACCAACTACAGGGGAGTAGAAGACGCACATTTCCTGGGTGGTATTTCATTTGTGAGATAGAGCCAACAGTTGTTATCCTGCTGCACGAGGTTTCCCAGGATTACTCCTGGGTGCCACCTATACATGCCAGCAAGGACTACACTGAAAAGCACCAGCATCCCACAAGCAAGGCAGATCGGTTTGGAAAGAAACTAGAAAAATGCACTCAATTTGATTTGAGTCACTGCAATATTTTACTGTAGCAATAACTCTTGCTCCTGAAAATTTAAATTTGATTTTCACAGATGGGCTTTGATTTTGTTTTGTAACAGTTGTTGCAGTGAGAGTTGCAGATGCTGTTGCAGTTGTTTTATTTCTTTTGAATGCACTTTAGATCACGTCTTTCCATGCTTATATAGAGAGTATTAACAGGTATTTACTTGCTCAAGATTTTTCCCTATAGAATGGATATCGTTGTTCACAATGTGAGCCATTTTCTGCAGTTATTTTTTCTACTCATCATGGAAATGATTGTTGTTGCATATTGACTGACTCAGTGCAATCAAATCAATTCCAGTTGATTATTAATAACTACACATAACTAATGCAAAATTTGCTATAAAAGCTGTCAGCTTCAACAAATAAATACTACGGAAAGCTGAAATAGTTAAATTTTAGTAAAAATATCCACTGGGCTTATCCCTTATCGCCATTTTGACATTTTGAGAGAACTCAGAGTGGTGTTGATGTGTTTACATTTCAAAATCTTATTTAATATTTCCACAAGGTTTATAAAAGGGATTGGTGGGGCTAATGTCATTAAAGCTTTCTTAAGTAGGTTTTTAATGCTCCATATGATTTTCTGACATACAACTTTTGGGTCGAAAACCTGTTGTATCGAGACGCTGTTGAAAACAGCTGTTTAAAGCTTCCATACTGTTGATTGCATACCTTTCCAAACAAAATACGCTAATACTTTACTCATATGGCTGATAAGACTACTCGTTCTGTTGTTTCCTTTTTTAATTCATTGCATCCCATTTCTGACCTCGGAGAGTGAGTTTTGCAGGGCTCATTTGGTAAAGGGAGAGGATTAGGTCAGTTTTTATTCGAATAAAAATTAAACTAATACACAATGGGCACTTCATACACAGTGGATATGTTTTTGAGTCTGTATATTGTCTGCTTTAGAGAGGTTTTTGAATAACTTACTCTGGTAGGTCTTCAGTAATCCTTTGAAAAGTCAGAAGCTGAGTCTAGAGGATCTTCAACTGATGCTTCTATAAATATTACATTTTCTTTTATCTAGAAACAGAACAAAAAGTTTATGTGAGCATATAGCTTAAATGCTTGAATTCTAGTACAAGAAACAGTTTAGTAACTTGATCCTACAAACTCAGCTTTAAGACTCCACCTTGATAAGGCTGACTGGGGCATCTCAAATTTGATAAAATTCTCTTCATTTTAATGTTTTTTCTAACAAAACGTTAGTAGTTTTTTTCTTCACTGGATTTCACAACAAAATTCAACAATTATATCTAACACTAAATCAGTTTATAAGATCTAACCTCTGCTATAATAAATCATTTCAACAAGAATCTATTTTAACTGGGTTGAGCATTTTGATATATTTCTTTTCGCATTCTTCGTTTCCATATAATCAACAAAGACCATTTGTTACACTGACAAATTTTCTGTTTTAGCCTTCTTCACGTTCAATCTGGACAGGTCAAGCTTGTAAAGTCAATATTAAAGGAGAGAAACTGAAATCATAAAAAATAAAACAATATGCATTTGTGTTGACAACTATTTTGCTGGTATTCAATTTGATCAATTACCCCAGAATGAAAAGGCAAATGTCACGCCTTGTTTTATCAATTGGGAAAAATAAAAATTGAACATAATTTTACAATATTCATGTTTTGTACCACGAATTATTTAGGAAAAGAAAATTAATTGGATTTAAAAGTTTAATTCATTTCCTATAGCTTTCATGCTCCTAAACGATATAAACAGAGCCAAGGGTGGTACTTGTTAACCAACCCATTTTTTGAATTCAATCTTTCACACATTGCCCATTTTTTTTAAAAGAAGTGATTGATTCCAAAAAATAAAGAGAATTGTAAAATTAAACTTGAGAAAGAGCATTGGGAATGATTAAGATGACGTTTTGTTCATGTTTTAAGATTACGTGCACCATTTTGGAAGATATAAAATATGCCTGAGACTGACTTTACCAACACTGACAAACTAATATTCTAAGCATTGCAATATCTTATCTGGTATTTGCGTCTCAAAAGCTGGAAAATTTTGGAGGTGAGGAGAGTAGCCCTTTGTACATCCAATTTGAAAAAAAGCATAACTTTACACACAGTTTTTGGATACTCATTGTTTGCATTTGCAAATTTAATTTACTCTTATAGTCCTTACAATTTACACCTGGACATTCTTTGTCTACACTTTTAACATTTCTGCACACACATAACATGTGCATGCCACCTTAGCCTTACTTCTCTTGCTTTCTCTGTTATTTTTCTTTTCTTCGAAAATCTTCATCATTCTTTTCTCCATCATTCTTCTCATCATTCTCTTGCTCCGAAAATGTCATCATTCATCCTTTATTCGTGCAAGGATAATCCGACTCTGATCTCGAAAGGAAAACAGTATGTCTACAAAGCTTGCTAAAATTTTGGTCGAAAAAAATTATATCATATTATATTATATTATATTATATTATATTATATTATATTATATTATATTATATTATATTATATTATATTATATTTTATTATATTATATTATATTATATTTTATTATATTATATTATATTATATTATATTATATTTTATTATATTATATTATATTATATTATATTATATTATATTTTATTATATTATATTTTATTATATTATATTATATTATATTTTATTATATTATATTTTATTATATTATATTATATTATATTATATTATATTATATTATATTATATTTTATTATATTATATTATATTATATTATATTATATTATATTATATTTTATTATATTATATTTTATTATATTATATTATATTATATTTTATTATATTATATTATATTATATTATATTTTTTTTTATTATATTATATTATATTTTATTATATTATATTATATTATATTATATTATATTATATTATATTATATTATATTATATTATATTATATTATATTATATTATATTATATTATATTATATTATATTATACTATATTACATTATATTTTATTCTATTATATTATATTATATTATATTATATTATATTATATTTTATTATATTATATTATATTATATTATATTATATTATATTATATTATATTATATTATATTATATTATATTACATTTTTTGTTATATTATCCCAGTCTATTTTGTTTCTACATCTCTCTCCTGGACTCATCCATGTGCATTGTCTTCTTGGGTGGTTTTCAAACCGAGTATTAGTGATAATAAACTCATTGATCTGGCATTATTCAATTAACTAAACTAGACTATATACTAATTTAGAAAAGATTGAGAAATGCTGTTAAGATATGAAAATCATTACAGGGTGCTGACTGTGAGTCAGACCTCATTCCAGTCATGTGTAACTTCAAATAAACCTTAGGAAGCTTAAGAGATGAAAAACCCAACCGAAGCTTTTAATTGAATTACTGAAAGCGGATGAACAATTAGAGATCAAATCAATGTAACAATAAGAAACAAATACAATGCTCTTAGCAATAAAGCTGAGGTAGAGGAACTCTTGTCAAAGATGAAAGAACCTATTCAAGAAGCTATGGTAAATAATATCCCTAACATAAGTAAGAAAAGAGACAAGGAATGGATGACAGAAGAAATCTTAAATTTGATGGAAGTAAGACGTAAAACAAAACAAAGATGAGGTAGAATATAAAAAACTCAACAAAGAGATAAAGAAGAAATGCAATGAAGAAAAAGAAAAGTGGATTAATGAAGAATGTCCAGAAATAAAACAAAACCAAGAAAAGGAGAGCAAATTTATGCACTCTAAAATAAATGAAGTAACTGGCCGCAAATGTTATTGTAACAGCCCTGACTGCATACAAGCTCAAGATGGTACAATGCTCATGGAAAAAAAAGAGATACTAGCTAGATGGTCAGAATATGTTGAAGAGCTTTTTAAAGATGATAGAGGACCGAAACCAGCTGTCAAAAAATCTAGAAGATTCACCTATCCTTAAAGAAGACTTGAAGGCAGCAATAAAAAAGATGAAGAATTGAAAAGCCACAGGACCAGACAACATACCAGTAGAAATGATAGTAGTCCTAGATGAGTTAGGAATAGACATGACAACAAAACTCTTCAATGAAATATGACAGTTGCACAATCCCGGAAGACCTTTGTAAATCTGTTTTCATAGCTTTGCCTAAAACTCCAGGGGCAACAGAATGCGACCTTCATAAAACAATCAGTCTAATGAGTCACTTTACGAAAATATTCCTTAGAGTTTTAATGCAACAGATGAGAAAAATTATAAGACCTGAAATATCTGCAAAACAATTTGGTTTTGTAAGGACAAGGGAATGCGATATTTATCTTATCCATGCATGAGCATTGGAAAGTGGGAGCAGGAGCATTGGAGAAAAGATGTATAGAAGTCCACCTGTATCTATGCTTTATCGATTACTCAAAGGCTTTTGATAAAGTAAAACATGAAGAACTGCTTACGCTCTTAAGGAAATTGGACACAGATGGCAAGGATTTAAGAGTTTTTAGAAATTTGTATTGGAACCATACAGCAACAGTAAGAATAGATAGTGAACTTAGTGATTTTAAACCAATCAAAAGAGAAGTTTGACAAGGATGTGTTATGTCACCCGATCTCTTTAACTTGTACAGCGAACAATTTTAAGGAATATAGAAGACTTTCATGGACTGAAAGTAAATGGTGAAAATTTAAACAATCTCAGGTATGCAGATGACACAGTTTTAATGGCAGAATGTGAGGATCAACTTCAACAACTTTTAGATATTGATATTTTAGAAAGTGAAAAGTTAGGATTGACTCCAAATTTAAAGAAAACAGAGTGCATGGTAGTCTCCAAAAAATCTGTAAACCCTTATTGAAAAAATTTAAATACCTAGCTTATCTGATAACATCAGATAGTAGATGTACAACATAAATGAGGAAAAGAATTGCAATGGCTAAAGATACTTTTCAAAATATGGAAATAATACTAACAAACAGAAATATAAAAACTTCCACAAAAATCAGAGTTTTAAAGACATACGTATGGTCA
The DNA here is from genome assembly GCA_003991215.1 of Morbakka virulenta. NCBI lineage: Eukaryota > Metazoa > Cnidaria > Cubozoa > Carybdeida > Carukiidae > Morbakka > Morbakka virulenta. Next base: position 1,315,226 of record RDPX01000166.1, on the reverse strand, counting down.
ATTCTTTTATATGGATGTTAGTGTTGGACAATTAACAAAGAAATTGAAAAGAAATTAGAGGCAGCAGAGATGTGGTTTATCAGAAGAATGATGAAAATATCATGGACAGAGAAAAGGTCAAACGAATCAATCTTTAAAGAAATTAATACATGAAGGTCATTAATTAAGACCATAAGAAAAAGACAACTGGAATTCCTTGGACACATATGCCGTCAGAAAAGCTTAGAACATCTGGCCCTTGCAGGAAAGATTGACGAAAAACGTAGCAGGGGTCGGCAAAGAATAACATTTGTTGGAAGTCTGAACTCATGGTTGTCAAAGACAGGCAGCAAGTACGACCTTCTAAGACAGAAAGAGAACAGATTTGATTGGAGAGCCATAATCGCCAATGTCTATTGCAGACAGGGTATATGAAGAAGAAGAAGATTATCCCAGTGAACCACAGTAAAAGTAAATTGATATGATTTTTCTATAATTATTATTTGTACATTTGTAAATAAAGCCACTAAGGTCAGGAAATTGTTAGAAAAATGGCATAAAATAGAGGTTTGGCCAAAATATGAGTTGAAAATATTTGTCATATTATGAAGTCGGGCATTCAGAAGACAAAGAGTTCAACAATAGAATAGATTTTGTATTTTTTAATTTTCTTTAGCTGTCTTTTATATTTGTCGGCATGTAATGGTATTGTCATTTCCTTTTAAAGAAATAGAAACATTATGGTTGTGTAGACCAGGTCATATTTTCAAAACACCTTTCATGTCACTGCCGGTATGCCTCAGGGCTTTAAATTTGGATACACACTTTTCTCCTTTTTTTCGTCAACCTGACTGTACAATATCTTTGTATGTCAGATGAAAGAAGTACTACTTTACATCTTAGTTGAAATTTCTGCACATCTTTACCTTTCAGAGTTAAAGGTTATTACATACAGAGTTATGAGGTAGAAAAAGATTATTTTCTTTCTTTAAGTATATTTCCTTAAGTAGATATCAAAGCTCTCTTGAACATTCAAATCATTATCTCTGCGAAGAAACTGGGATCTCCTGGAAGGCAGTTGGTGATTTTATTTAATTTTATAGGAAGGTTCTTTAAAAAAGAACACCAAGTTTACCTCTTCTCTGTAATTTTTTGAATCAGTGGTTTAAAAGTCTCAGACTTTGGGGCAGTGTGAGTCAAATGTTTGCTTGCTGACGTCTTTCGTGGTTTCAAATAACTTTTAGTCACTTAATTCAATACTAGGTCACATGATTTATGCACGTGTATGTTAGACATTCTAGACATTTCGCAGAAAACGTAATAAAATATTCTTCAAACAATTGACAACTTTTTGTAAAGTATATTAAAATATTTTCTCAATCTAACTTTTCTTAAGATGAAAAATTAAATCTGCTATTTAAGAAAATGGTTGGCTTTTGAGACATCATTATTAAGAGCATACTTATATTTCGAGAAAAGGTCTACTTAAGTCACCGAAAATAGACATAAACGCGACATGACAGGAAAAAGATATCATACAATTCCATGGAGGGTAATATCAGTATGCATAAACGATGCCATAAAAAGTTACCAAAAGTACACAATGCAACTTTTTGATAATATAAATATTAGCTTAAAATGAAAACAAAGATACTACGTTTCGGATTTCAGCTCGCTGTGATTTCTAATTTTCTGTAATTTTTACATACGAAATATGTTACACCACCCAACTTATATTACCTTCAACATCATTTTTGCGTTTTATAAAAAATGACAAGAAGTTATTATTATTTTGTTACTATTTTATTGTTATTTTATTCAAGCTACTATTTCAATCTGTCTAAACTGCATCTAACAGTAATACTATGACTAATAGTTACAGGTTTTCCTTTTAAACAGTGAATTGAAAAACCAGCCCACAAAACCCTCATAGTGAAATATTGACATTTCACCTGCTGGTCCACATTGTACCATCTAATGAAACGGTAATCTTAAAGACATTGATTCTGCAACGCTGGTTCTTTTATATTCAAAAAAGTAAAAATATTACATTAAGATTCCACATTTAGCTTTTGCTGCCAAAAATCAGGCAATGTATGTATATATATATATATATATATAATCCTTAAAAGCAGCAAGGCATATGGTACAAGGAACAGTTTTTTTTCCTTTCCATTGTTATTTCGGGAATTGAAAGGCACTTTACGAGGTAGTTCTTTTCCTACATGTTATGTTTATTTTTATCTAAGGCAAGGCACGGTCTCTTGATCCATTGAAGATTTATTAAACTTTGCTGATTCATTGAAGAAACTCCATCGATGATAGAGTATACAAATATGAAAACATCTTGCTCAAGTTCTGCCCCACAACTTATAATTTCACTTTGAAAAGCACACTTCAGTATTGCATCCCATAATTATTAGACTAATCTTCTCATCAATATTACATTTCAAAAAATTATAACATGCTTCGTGAGAAAGGCAAAGAGATGGTTTAGGCATTGGGCCTTTTTCACTTTAGGACTTCACGAATGTTTATAATAATGATCTTCTCCATCGTAATATGAATATTCTGAATCCACCTCTCCTTGTCACTTTTAATTTTTTGTCTCTTCATAAAGACCAAGTTTATCGATTCTTTATCTTGTACTTACTATTTCTTGGTTGTAAAAAAGCATATAATGTATATATATAGTATATATATAATGTATATATATACTATATATAATGTATATATATATAAGAAAACTTAGTTTAGAACTGTCAGTTCGATGTTTTCACAATCGTCTGCTAAACATATAATTTTTTTTTAGCTGACGATTGTGAAAGCATGAAACTGACAGTTCTAAACTAAGTTAAAAATCAAATATATATATATATATATATATATATATATATATAACAGTTCTAAACTAAGTAGGAAATCATACATATATACATCAAATTCAAGGTGACATAAATAAGATGAACTTAGACCTTCTGTGTATGCTTGGCAGTTATTCATTAGACCCTTATTTACATTTTCTTTTTCTTTTTTTCTGTTTCATTTTTCTTTAAGTCTTGAATAACTTCTTTTCATATTAATCATTAATAATTTGATCTTTATGTTAACGTTAAACTTTCTGCCCTATTTCATTAAATTTATCATGCTCCAAAAGCTTCAGTCTTATAATGTTATGGTTTTGCATCATGACAAATCTAATAATTTACCAAACAACAGAATCCTACCTTCAGCCACATGATGATTAGCTTAAAAACTTGATTTGATAAAAAAATTTGAAAATCTTAAGTGAACGAGGAGATAATTAAAATTTTCCGATGGGTAATGATTCCCAGAGTACAAAGGATTAAGCTTTTTGTTTTGTTATGGATATGTACAAATTCCTTATAATAACATTGTATTATCTTATGACAGTTAATATTAAATGACAGTAAAGATCTATATACAGACAATGTCATAATCCTGTACTCTAAAGGAAAGCAGACCAATCGTCTTAAGTATAATTAAGCCCATAAAGTCTTTTGAATGTTAAGCCTTCTGATTTGCAGTAATTAAGGTTACAAATGCTCCTGGCCTTGTTGTTAATAGTACTTTATTCCTTTTTGCAAAGTCGTACCCTTAACTATTACAAACCAATTAATATTGATTTTAGCTTCCTAACGACTTTCACTTATCTTCCATAGAATGAAGTTGTATTTGTTTGCATAAAATGCATATAATATTTGCAATGTATTTGACATACTAAAATAACATTTTAACTTTTTCCATTAGAATATAATTGAAAGGAAATACGATAAATTACAAGGCAGCACTTTTTTGACAAAGTGACTACTTTTTCTACAAAAAAATAATAACTCTAAACAATGCCTTCATTTATTGGAAGATAAACAATGTTAAAGTAACAAAGAACAGCTAATAACTAGGATTACAGGATCCTCCCACTACTATTTTTGTTGAAATAATGGCTTAATCTGATATTAGCAGGAGGGTAGTTGTCCTGAAGAACAGGCGACCACACAGTAGACCTGGAAAAACATGGATCGATACTGTACTAGACGATTTAAAAACTCTGAATATAACAGAAGAGCTCTTATTGGACCGTGGGAGGTGGAGGAAAGCTACCGTCCAACCCGAAGTCTAGGAGCAACGTACATTAAAAGGATAAGTAAGTAAATAAGTAAGGTAGTTGTCCTGCTGGCTCACTCCCACCTTGCTCTTACTTACCAAGGCAGCTCCTAACTATACAACTCCGAAATATGAATCTTGCACCTTCTAATCATTAGGGGCTTGAGACCGTCATGTCTCTCCTCTCTCGTGGAACGACATGGCTGGATAAGAATTCCACTGGGTAGATTAACTTAGTGCCTGGTGTTTGGTTAAGGTCACTAAAGACTCTCCAATCCTAAATATCCATCCTTTTTCTAATATGCAATATCAAGTACCCCTCTTCTTTCTTCGGAAATTTCTCTTAAGCATGCTTTTCCAGGCTCACACTTCTTTTATTTAGCTTTAATTGTCTGTGCTCATTTAGGGTCCCCCAGATGCAATTGGCTAGGAAATAGATGGGATTTACCGGGGAAGTGTTAGATAAATGGAAGAGACATTCAAAGAAATACTGATAGCCTGGTTTTAGCTGGAAAATATAAAATTGCTTAATGATAGCAACACCTTTTCAAGCTTACAATGGAGACTGTCCACCTGCTAAAGACCTGTTGTTCATCTGTTGGTCACCTATTATAGAATACTTCCAATCATCAATACAGTTTATTTTTAATCAAGCTAGCAACTATCTGTTTAAAATAGGACCTGCTTTTATCTGTTGATCTATCATTCACCTGCTTATGTCCTTGTATGAGCAATGCACCCTCCCTTCTTCAATAATAATATCTACATATTTTCCTGCAGAACACAATTGTTTTATATTTTTGGTACTTGTTGCTCAGTTTAAATTTTTTATCATACAACAACAATAAATAATAGCAAATAATCAATACTTTATTAAGCATTATGGCTAATTACCAGGAAAATCATGTTTTCAAATTTTCCTGGCTAAAGTGGATGCTTTCATGCATATTCCGTACACTTTTTTTAATTATCAGTCAAATTTTAATTTTTTTATCAAAAACAAATACTAAATACGTAATTAGTCATAACAGCTAATTAACATACTACAAATTTTCGAGCTCAAAACTATTGCTTTCAGGCATATTGAATACATTTTTTAGAGTTGTTAGTCAAACTTTTAACTTTTACACCATAAGCATGCGTTAATTACTTTATTATTCACTAATTATTACATAGCTATGTTTATAAATGGAAGAATACTCATTGCTACAATTAATCTACATGGACATTTTCGTGGCGATAGCCTGAAAAAAGACCCCTTCCCACACTTTTCTTCGATGAATGCACACCAACCTTCAGCTGTAGAATAGAACACAGATTTTCATGCGTGGAATGTTTGTTTATTGTCCAACTTGGCCTTATGCTTGGCCTGCTGGCGATTGAAACGAGCCAACAGGCCTAGTACAAGGTGAACAATAAAAGTAAAGGAACTGAACATAAAAGTAAATAGAACGCAATGATAATTATTTGTCAAAATGAAATATTTCTGAGTTAAATAATCAGAAACCTAGGTCAACAATTACAAAAACAAAGAAAATTGTGTTTATTATTTACCACATAATTAAACGACTCAATATTTTTTTATGTATTTTTAAACAGTGGTTTATTTGGATTGCTCTACCATTGGTAGTAGTTTTTTGTTTTCAATACAATTTGATGGCTAACCGTGTGGCATATTTATCACATCATATTTCAATAAATGGTATTTAAAAAATCCACTTTGGTGGCCTACTGTAATTTGTTCATCTCCTAATTGCCCTGTATAAGTCAGGGATTCCATCCTTGAACATAATTCTTCAGCTTTATTTCATAGACCATTAAGATTTGGTTTTTCTTTTTCTCATTACACCATGTCTAGTGATTCCTAAACACTTTAGCCATTTACCGGATCCTTGTGGCAAGTGATAGAGAAGATTGCCAAAAATAATGTATAAAACTATACTTATATTTCACATTTGTGACATGCAGTCATATACCCTCCATCCTCTTTCCATATACAAAGGATAAATTATATGATTCTTTAATGTAAATGTTACTCCAAATTACTACATTGCCAAAATTGCCAGTAGTGTATTAATTTCCTTTTCCTGGATTCAATGATTCTTATACTGGGAAAGCTGCTCAAGCGTTACTTGAACGTACAAGAGAACATTACATAAAAGACGAATGTACAATTAAAACCCACATATCACAATGCACGTATTTCTAGTATTTGTTATCATTACACCGTATCTTTAATAACAACGGTAACGAGTATGATAATAAAAAACTCAATATCCATTTAATTTACCAAAACACTACAACAATGTACAAACTGGAACATTCTCCTATTCAAAGGGCCTCTCCATATTAAAAAAGTATCATTTTTGTTAAACAATGGTGTCAAAGTGTCTAGGGATCCATGATTTTCTTAAATTGTTTTATTAATTCTATTTCTAGTAGAACAACATTTTATCTTGTGAAATACAGATTGTAATTGGTTTTTGATGACACTACATTTAAAATATAAGCTTGTTTGTAGATGGTTTTTTCCTGTTCTCGTGGCTATTTTGTAATAAAATAAACAATTGACTTTAAACAATTTGCTATGTATTCTTGGCTTAAATGTCTGTCAGACATGCTTATTTTCGAATGAATATTTGCCTTATAGATCAAGGTAAGCTCAAGCAGCAACTACGAACACGTGTTTCTGCTTTATTCGAAATCCAAAAATTTAATGTTTTTAAAGTTTATTTTGCAGAGGTCAGTCAAGGCTTTATTCTTTCTTTTTTTCATCCCCCTAACTCTTTCAATCTCAATCTCAAGTCTTTACAACGTTGACTTACCTAAGTAGTTGTTTTTTTCCGTTTTCCTTTCCCAGTCACTATTGCAACCTAAGTCATATTTACATATGAAGGATAGTAAAAATATATTTTGGTTTTGTGTCCATTTCCATATATAATATATTTGTATATATATAAGATAAGATAAAACACGAAAAATAAGAACTGTGATTGCAACTAATAGTTTCACGATATTTCGATCATAAGGCAATAATGCTACAAATACTGTACATGCTTTTTATAAACAAATAAAGTAGGCGGCTTATCAAAAATAATAAAAAAAATTACAGGTGGAAACGTATTACAAGGTGTTAATATTCTGGGAAAGGAAGAAAGAAAGGAAGTCCTATGTGGATACGGTTTAAAATTACTAAAGAGTGATTTATTTTCAAATTGGGTAGATAGGTGTTCGGCTGTTTGATCAGGAAAGGAGATCCCATGCAGTTAGTCATTAGGTATGAAGTTGCGGAGGAGGAATTTGTTTTCATGTCGGCATTTTGAAATAAGTATATATAATAGTATGTATATATATAACGTATAGATGATATGTGTGTATGTCTGTGTGTCTTCAAGTCATGTATTTGCTTTCGAGAAATCTTTAAACGACGTGAATGAAACTTGGCTATTAAATATTTTATTCAGTGTTACATTTTAAACCATAAGAAAAAAAAAGATGTATTTTAGGCTTTCCTGTATTGCTCTGTTTAAAATGTAATACATTTTATGTAATGGAACTGTTGTAACACATATTGATTAGTCACTAACAGCTCAATTTTCATCTGGTTCGTCTAGCAAATACGGTACTTAAAACAATAGACTTTATTCACACAAGTAGTGTAATAATTAGCTAATAAACACCCTTGTTATGGCTGCTTGGATACAGAGTAATAAATCTCTCTCCTCTAAAGTGTTTTGCCAAAATATGTCTATTAGGAAGGAAACACACTCTTGCCAAACTATTTTGCTGAAAATACTTTGCTTTAGAGCTGGATATCCTAGTTTTAAGATGCCGCTAATTTACTCTAAAGTACTTTTTAACGTTTTCTGTTGTTATCTATAAACTGTCTTCTGTTTTATCTGAAAGAAGATTATCCTATTTAATTTCAAGAATACAGGCCAATTAGCATAGACCTCAAGCTGTCTGTGTTAAAATTTTTCCTTTTCGATACCTTATTTTTGTGCTAAAGAATAACTACTTGTACTGTCTTTTACCCTTTCACGTGTTACAAAACCTAAGACCAAGCTGATAGCTCACTGGAATCAGTGAGAAACTGTTAAAATATTACTCTTCTACTGTCAAACACCTTCTCATTAATTTGACCGCGTCATAAAACCTTTAAACAAACATTTACTGGTATAAGTCGCAGAACAATAAAAATGTAAAGAACACAATGTTTGATTGTAAGTTGTGAATTGATGTGCATCACAAGGTCATTCTCGTCTCAGGTGACTGCGAAGGTCAAAAAAATACTTTCTCAGTAAACATTAGAGTTTAACATCATATGATGACCCGCAGGTCAAAGGTCATCAGCCCCATCTAAAAACTACCAAAATGGAACACAGTTCACCCATGCAAATCTTTTAAAGGTAGGGTGGAAATATTACGGTAAGATATTTGAATTTTGGGTGAAGGTCTCGTAGAGATTTGACTACTCTTGGATTGAGAAGAAGTATTGTGTGCCCATTTTCTTATGGTGGAAAAGAGTCGTGATTGCTGTCTACTGGGTTCTAGTAAAAGTACTTGGATCTTAGATTACAAGCCCTCACATTAAAAAACGTCTCTGTCGTATAATTTTATTTACTTGATTTACTTTGTATATAATATAAACAGACATTGTCTTAAAGACAGAGAAAAATTAAGTATTCAAATAAATTTTTACTGGCATATATTGTTCTGAGGACAAATATTAAGAAAAGATGGCATGAAAAAGTTTCATGAATTTTAAACTACAGCCTATTAGAAGCTTTAATATTGGTGAAAAAAATTCTTTCTTGGTCTGTTGAATTAGATACACAAAAATATAACCTGTACAAGGGATGTGAAGGAAAGTTATCAAACCCTAATGTAATATTCTAATTTGCTTGAGGAATAATGTAACTTTAAGTTGACAAGAAATTTTCAAAATTAACAACTTGCATTGCTGAGAAATGTTTGATGTGCTGAAGGTACAGAAGTGTGTTTTTTCAGATAACGTCCTTTAGATCGATTTAAAATTTTTCATTCTCTTTTCACTTTCAAAAGAACCTACTGTTGAGTTGGATTACATGCAAATTATTGTTTAAAGCAAAGCAGGGAGTAAATTCTCAATCATAGAAAATTACTTTTCCAATGAAAAAAACCTATCAAATAGAAATATTAAAAAGAAAATAATCCAAATAATGCAGGATTTTCTAGCCTATCTTACTCAAAATCTATCATTAAGATTTGAAGACATTGCCTTCAAATCTTAATGATTTGTAAGGAAGGATAATTTTTTATTGGAGCTTTGAGAGGTTGAAGCAATTCAAATAATCATCATGTTAACACCACACACCTCTTGTCTTCCCCGTTATGAGTGTTAAAAATTTAAAAATTTGTATGTATAAAGAAAAATTGCATGATTACAAAAATACAAATTGGTACAAAAATATTAATCAAATAATGTTGATAATAAATGAAATTATTTCTCCTGCGAAATTTACTTTTTAATTTAATGTTCCTGAAAAGTTACAAAAAGTATGATAGTAAAAAAAATATATAAAAACTCTTTAAGTGGAAAGACACTTTCGAAAAATGTGTGAACAGTACTAGTTAAAACCAGTTTTTTCATTGGAGGCTATATTCGCCTGGTAATTTTGCGACAACATTTTGAGTACCTTTCTGTATCATCCCCAGGGCGCCTACGATGGCAGGTACGGTCGTTTCATTGAGCTTCCACATTTTCTCAATTTCTATTTCGAAGTACCTATCTTTAGTAAGCTTGTCAAACTCTTTGACAGCTATATTTTTGTCTGATGGAAAGTCATATCCATCAAAAGGCAAGTCTCTGTGATCTTTGACAATAATGTCTTGGCAATTAATTGGCTTGAATTGTTCTGTCTGTATTTCCTGGGAAGTCCCATACGATGGTAATGTTTTGGGCTTTAGTTATTGGTGGGCAATGGTGTTCAAAGCAGTTTTGGTGGGTATCAATACCAGAATGTTTGCAAAGAACCCAATGTAGATATTGCCCAACTCTACCATTTCTGTTGTCATACTAACTGACGGTAAAGACAAGACATCCAGAAACTAGGTGGTTATGGAAGTGGCATTTCTGCTTGATCTTTATAAATCTTTGCTTGATAATTTCGCGTGAAGAGGCTTTGGTGTTTTGTCGCTGTGACTTCCGTTTTTGTTTTTAATCTTGCACTCCTCAGTCACTGATGGGTTGCTTGTTGGTCGATATCACCATATTGCTGCTATTGTTGTATGGAGGTCTTCATCTTAAAATTTTGGTTTAACTCCAAATTCAGTTTTGAATTTCTAGGCTTCTCTGAATACTGAGTGAAGCTTTTTACTATTTCGTGTTGCAAAACCAGCTGCATCATCCAATCATTTGAGAATTCTAAATAATGTTTCATCGCAATCGTTATTGTTTTATAAACATTTTCCAATTGAACAAAACCAAGACCTCCCTCCATTTTACGTAAGAACAGCAGATCAACATCAGCTCCCAAGTGAAGTGACTTGTTCGATGTGAATACTTTGCGTATTTTTCTATCCGTTTGCTGTAGATCATATATATTCCAATTAATACTGTTTTAACTAACTAGTAGGGGAAGGGTATTAATAGCCTTTATTCGATTATTTGAGTTCTAATCTGTTTAAAGGACCAGCCTTAACCTTCGATATTATTCTTTTCTGATTTCTTATTTCATTAAGGCGTGCTCTATTCCGCCTTCTTCACTCAGTCCCAAATATTTATAGCTTGACTCTGAGTCTAGTTCCTTGATAGTGGTTTCAATATCAAGGTTAATTAAATTGTTTTCTCCCACGTTTACTTTCACAAATGTTGAGTTCGCATACTTGTCAAGCCTGAATTATTAAGTTCGTTTAAAAATAAGTATGAGGGAGATACAGAAAAGATGTGGGGAACGGGAGGCTCCCTGGAAGATACCTCGTTTGACTTTGAAATGGTTAGATTCGCTCAAGCCGTTTCTGTCCCTGAGAAAAAGACATAGTTTTTATTAAGACATGCTACTGCGGATAAAGTTAGTGAGGAGTGGAGACGTTTTGTACTTGTCTAGACTTTTCAGTATCAACAACATTCTATTTATCATCAATTGATCTATACATCAGTAAGAATTCCTTTTACATCCTTTGTGTTCTTCTGGAAAGCCCAGAGAGTTGAACGCGATGTTGGAAAGATAGACAAAGGTGAAGTAAAGAAGCCATTGAAGAAAATGAAAAATGGAAAGAGTGTAGGGCCAGACAACATCCCAATTGAAGCATGGAAGTGTCTAGGTGACCTGGGTTTAGAGGTGCTCACGAAGCTCTTCAATAGGATACTGGAGAAAGAGGAAATGCCAAGCGAATGGAGGAGGAGTGTGTTGATCCCTATATATAAGAACAAAGGAGATGCACAAGAGTGTGGCAACTACAGGGGCATCAAGTTGATGTGCCACACTATGAAGTTGTGGGAGAGAGTTTTGGAT
>RDPX01000166.1:1266333-1303225 GCA_003991215.1 Morbakka virulenta | reverse complement strand
CAGAGGAATAGCAGACGTTAGACGACTAGGTGAGAAGCAAAGTGAAGGAAGACTGTGATGGTACGGACATGTGGTCAGAAGAGAAGATAGCGACATCGGGAGGAGAATGTAGAGGATGCAAATGCCAGGGAAGGGGAAGAGAGGAAGACCAAAGAGAAGATATATGGACGGAATTGAAGAGGATATGAGGACATTAGGAGTGAGGAGAGAGGACGCTGACGACCGCGCCAAATGGAGGCGATTGATCTGCTGTGGCGACCCCTGACGGGAGCAGCCGAAAGATGAAGAAGAAGAAGAAGTGTTCTTCTGGAAAGATTAACTTATTTTCTAGAAACGTAAATAAGTTTTCAGTTGTTATTGAGATTTAAATTTTATAGGTTGTTGTAAGCCAGGTGATTGTCTGTAGTTCTTAAGGTTCTGGGCTCTCAACAAAAATTGGGGATCATATCGAGTTTTACAGACTTCCATTTTTGGGATATTCCTGTGGCATACTGGAGTACTTCGATCTTTTTTGGTTTCCATTTAAGTTCACTAACATCAGACAATCTTTCTTCCTCCTTACCTGTCCATTCGGTTTAAAAGTAAAAATTATTTTCATTACCCAATATACTCTTCCAGAACTCTTCCGTGTTCTCTATTTTCGGTCGCTCTTCAACTTCAATCTCGCTTTTTCCTAGCTCTCTGTAAAATGTCTTTGCCTTCGTCTTGAACACCTTGTTTTGTCTGTAAAATTTGTTTCTTTTATCGAACCACCGTAATCTTTGTGCTCTTACTTGCATTTTTTACTTAATTGTTTCCTTTGCCGTAGCAATAGACTTCAAATCATTAATATTCTACTTCTTTTTAAGCTTTCTACTCTTGTTGGTCTAAACAAAGTACCTTTTGACATGAGATTTAATATTGATATTGCTGCCCACAGAAAATCAATTTCTTTCTTAACTTGCACTTTCCATTTTGGTGGTTTGTTCACATGTGGCTTCTTTTTGGTTTTGATTTTAACACCTGTATGGAGGATTATTGTTTTGGCATTAGAGAGTGTAAGATTATTTAGCAACGTCATATCTTTATCAGTGTTTTCTACAATTTTTCTCAGAGCAACGTTATAGAGTGTATTGTAGTTCTCGTTACATTGTTTAACGATAGTTCATGGAGAGGCTATTTTTTCAGACATTGGGGTGTTTTCAGTTTAGCTTAACACTCCTAATATATTTTCACGGGGTGTTTCAATATTCTCTTTGAACCCGTTAATAAATTCATTTGTATTTTCTTCATGTGTCTGATTTGTAACTTGGTCTGTCATATTCTCTCTTTCATCATTCGTTAATTTAACGACTCTGACAACTGACTCATGCAAGTTATTTAGGGTTCAATTTCGTACACATTGTCTCAATTTAATCTAATCTCTGCCCTGACTTGCTCCATTTGTGCAGCATTCAATGATTAATAATGTCTTTTCTCACATTCCCGAGCTTGTTAACACCAATATTAGCGCGATAATCATCTTCAACAATTTTTCTCCGTGATAAATAGGTTTGCTTCAATAAATGTCCTTGTGGTTTTAACTGAGCTGTCTATAAGACTCTTAAAACATTCTGATTTTCCTCAGAAGACCATTTGATTCATTTTTCTTTCTGAGGTTGGGAATCACCACAGGTACAACATGATTCAAAGCTCATTCCAGTAGCAGTCTTTTTTATCTCAGGCTGGTTTTTCCCTGACGGAAGCGATACTTGGTAACCGGTGCGATGACTGATACGATATGAATTATTTTTGGCTTTCATAAAAAAAAAGGAGTTGCATTTTAACATTTCTACCAAGGTCCTGGATATTTCACACCAGATGCCAATGGTATTTCATGTTCATTCGGTAAGTCCATGCAGACAGACTTAACTCCTCCTAACGTCAACCCGGTATTTCAAGGTCTTGGAGTAGGCTAACAGGTGCTACACCTTGCCCAAGGAGTTAATTGTGGCAAAGGGAAACCTCATTGTCCCATGTCGAAAGATGTGGCGATATATATTTAATTTGATTATTTTTCATCAAATTATATATATATATCACATTCACTTCTGTATTTCATGATCATCTTGAATGTGAATGTTGTTCACTTCATTATTCAATGATAGATTTCCTTCCTCTGTATACGTTAAATGCAAAAATTCATCAATTTTCTCACTCAGAAGCTAATCCAATATTTTAACAACTTGTCCATCCATATTTTTATTCTAAGTTTCTCTTTAGTCTTCATTCTTCAGTTCTTCGCCTTTACATTTTTATTTTTTCTGTGAATCCGTCTACCTCTTCTTGTTGATTCTCTCAATCCTCCCCTCATCAGTATGAATTTCTTTATTCTTGGCTTCTTCTTGCATCGCACTATATTATTTCTATGTTCCTGTTTGGGCAAATCTGCTCTTTGAAATTCTGCACACTACATCTTACGTTTTGTTGCTCATCAACTTTAGTTAATGCCATTTTCATTTTCATTATACATATAATACTTCTATGCTCTGTAGTTGCTGTTCCCTAAATTATCATTTCTGGCGTACTTAGCAACACCCTTTCAACCTAATTGGTATATCTTTCAGTATTGAAAACTACTTTTTTAGACTCCTTCTTGTCATCAAAATATTCATCGTTCTTTTTTTCACCTCGTTTAATTTAAAGGGCCTTATATTTTGACAATAAAACGGACTACCATCTCAGTGCACAGTGCTGTAATTTTGCATGCTCTGGAAGTATTCCCTAGGCAAATAAGTTGTGATGTGTAAAAAAAATTAATTTTGTAGTATAGATTGAAAGGATAAGAAAATACAGAAATGTGCACCGATATGTATTAGAACCAGTGACTACTGCTATCATGACCACATGCTCTATCACCTGACCTATTGGTTCTTGTCCCTCACCAGATCCTATTTTTGCAATTGAAAGATATGGTTGCAAAAAATGATCTTTTCCGGTCTTTTCTATAGACTAACTTTTTGTCCAATAATAAATCTCAGCTTTCAAAATCCTATCTTGTTAAAGAAAGTTGTTGGTCTCCATATATGTAACAACAAACGTAAACATAGTTTACGTTTGTTGTTACCTCTCAAGCTTTCTTTGATCGTAGAACCTTAATTCTACTGGGTTTTCTCTTTGTTTGACAGCACCTTTTGCAAAACCTCGTGATTCTAATGTCATCTTCCACAAGTCCATCATCTTTCATTCTGCCTTCTTCCTTTTTGACTACCCTCACTTTATTTTCTTCCTCAGGTTTTTCCTCTGAAAACAAATTTCTGTCCTCCTCCTCTTCTTTCGCCTCCTATTTCTCCTCCTCAATGTTAGTTCATTTTTCTCACTTCCTATTCTCCATGACCTGATTTATTTTCTGTTGCCCTTTTAATTTCTTCTATTTCATCGTGAGATAGCCAACCGTTGCTTTTTACCTTTCAAGCTTGGCCTGCTAGTTTCAATTCAGTAAATTTAGGCAACCTTTTTTTTCCAGGTGACATGCATTTTCTTACTATGAATTCTTTAAATTGCATTAATTTCGTCAAAATTCAATTTTATTCATCTCTTTTCTGCAAATTGTTCTCAAATTCTCCAGTTTGCGAAGATTTTGCTTGATGACGAATTGAAAAGCCTCGCTCCCTCCACTGCCAGAAAAAGGACTTCCATATACAGGGGCTCATTTACGTCGTTGTTGCTTTGATACTTGTTTGCACTCATATTAATTATTATACAGATTTGATTTGACTACTCTTTTCTTTCTTTGGCATCTTTTCGAGACACCATCTGTAAGGAGCTGACAATCAACACTAAAGAGTCGCCTCCTACACATGAGAAAGACTAGCCCTCCTTTCGAACTCACAAGTACTACATCCTGCTCAAGGATGACAACAGACGTCCTTAGTCCTAAAGCACTCTCCATAGAATTTTTGCTGAGACAGGGGGCTGTTCTGTAGTTTTTTTCCTTTTTTTTAAATGCCATTTCTTTCAAGTTATTTCTTTATTTTAATTATTATTTCTTGATGGGCCCAAGTGTTACTTCTAATTTTATATTCCACATTTTTTATTTCTTTAAGTCCTGAATAGTTATAGAAGGACAAAAAAATTCTTGGACACCAATCTTTTATTTGTTACTTCTAACTTCAAAACATATAACTTTGACAAATTTTATTCTTTCTAGAGTGACCACATTTGGACACTTTTCTTCATTCTTTTGCACAATTTTGTTCAATGTCTTGTGACCATTCGAGTGCTTTAAATCTGTTTTCGACTGCCACTCGATACCTTTCCCGAAGTTTCGAATCCCTTTTTAGCTGTGCTAAATCCAGCCTGACTTTCTGTTGTCCTCGTTTGATGATTTTAAGTTTGAGTTTCAGTCCTGCCATGACTAGTCTGTGGTCAGTGTAGCAATCTGCTCCTGGGTACGTTTTCGCAGATAAAATGGAGTTTCTAAATCTTTTGTTTATAAGAATGTAGTCGACTTGGTTCTTTGCACCGTCTTCTCCGGGTTGTTTCCACGTCCATTTCCTCCTTGCAGGTTGAGTGAAAAGAGTGTTCGTGATTATCATATCATTTGTCTGTGCCCATCCTACGAGTTTCTCTCCTCTTTCATTTTGCTCTCCTAATCCATGCGGGCCTACAATGTCCTCGATTGGGTTTGAGCCGACTTTTGCATTAAAATCTCCCATGATGATGACTATTTCCTGGGATTTGCATTGTTGTTTCACCTTTTCTAGGTCATCATAAAAGGCCTCTATGTCTTCTTCGCTGCTAGTTGATGTTGGGGCGTATACTTGTATTATGCTCATGTCAAATGGTGCACTCCTCATTTTCACTAGTAGAACACGGTCTGAAATAGGCCAATATCCTTTGACATACAATAATATGTATAATATAACAATAATATAACATACAATAATAACAATACTAATTATTGTCATTATTATTACTACTACAGTTACTATTAGTATTGCTATTATTATATATTATATGTAGTAGAAGTAGCAGCAGCAGTAGTAGTAATAGTAATAGTGGTAGTAGTAGTAGTAGTAGTAGCAGGAGTAGTAGTAGGAGTAGTAGTAGGAGTAGTAGTAGTAGGAGTAGCAGAAGAAGAAGAAGAAGCAGTAGCATTGTTTTTAAGTTATTAAGACCCCATTATACAGCATTAAAAAACTCACTATGTATACTCTACTACCAATGGAGATTGTTAAAACCTAGCATTAAACACAAATAGTGTATTTAAAATTGCTACTGTATAAAACTTTTAGATTTTGCATTTTCAAAGAAATTGAAACAAAAGATACTGATAAGGAACTGGTTTGTAAAGTGATAAATAGAAGATACTGATTTTCAGATTACTGACAAAGAATTAGAGCCAAAGATATTTGCTGATAAATTTAGTTTTTCATGAAACTTGCTTGTAAGAACCTTTCATTGGGATAATCAAGATGTAAAAAATGTTCACTCACGGCGATAAGAAAATTCGTTTTTCCTTCCTTCATAAATTACTTATGAAACAAATTAGTTCTGGAAGGCCCTTGACAGGTAGTTTCCCTAACTGTAAGGAGCTGTAACCTTCAGGTCAAATTTTGTATTTTCACTTAATGATTTTGTTAGAGGAAAAGATCAGTTTTAGTTAATTATACATTAACTTTTTGTCTTTAAATAGATTCTGAGAAAAGCTTACAATTTTTTTAAGGAATATTTTTGTACCAGAGACTCCATATACGTTGAACAAGTAAACTATGCATTATGGTAATAGATGCAATGTATCTTAACCACATTAAATCTTGCATTTTTTCATCTCATTTCCGAATGTGAATAAAAATTTATCGATAATCTTTTACATATTACATGCAAACGTTGACTGGCTAAAATGAGTTTACCATGATTGTTTTCATTTAAGCACTTACTCAAACACAAAAATGAAGATTTTCTAGGTTATTGTGACTAAAGTCTCCTAATATGACCAACCAAAATATAAGAGGTTAAATTGTGAGTCCGTCTTGCTATCGAGGTGATAAACACGTCAGTACACTTTAATGGTTAGCTAAAGAAAATGCGTTTTAAGAAATATACATCTATGTTATTAAACTGCTTATGGCCATATGCGATTTGATAATTGTCGAAGAAACATGAAACTTTGAGTTACTGCTAATATTTGCCCATTTGTTTTGTTTTAAATCAAAACTACAATCGTTCTGGAAACATTGAGCACTCTATCTATTTGTCAAAGTTCACAATTATTCGTGTATATGCATACTATACTTACACTACATACAATGTATATATATATATATATATATATATTGTATGAAGTGTAAAACAAGCCTTCTCGTTTCTCTCTCCTAGCTCTCCTTCAATCTGACCCGGGGCGGTTTGAACAAATAACAAAGCCGACGCTAGCAATGCTCAGATTGTAGTCTTGCGCTGTGGGTCAGAAAAGCCGAATGGCATTTTTAGAATGTACTATGAAGCATTACCAATTTCATAGGAAGAATTAAAGCCCTAGTTCTCACATTCACTGTTTTACAATCCCGTTCAACGCAGGTGACCAGCGACGCTGTTTAAATCCTAATACTAAAAAAGATGGAATAATAAAAAATTGAAGATAAAAAATTAATAATAATAACCATAACAATAATAATAAATATAATGGTTTAACTCCTGAATTTTAGTAATAAAGAACTCAGTAACAAGAACCATTTATAATAATAATAATAATAATAATAATAATAATAATAAATTTCATATGCTGACATTTGTTTCTTTGTTAATAGCTTGTGATCGGTCTACACAATTAAAAAGGAACTAAATTTCATGATTTTGAAATTTAATGTTATAAGAACGAATAAAGGAGAGGGTTTTTTTCAAATGAAAGTGCAAGATTCTTTACCATCAGCATTTGTTTCTCGTGTCCATAAGAAATTTAATATCAAGTAATGTTCGTCATCCATTGATTTTTTTATTATTTATATGCCTTTCTAACGTATAATAAGTGCTCTAGTATCACGCTTTATTTTATTACCTTTACCATTAACTACATTGGCTAAGAGTAAACATGAAAACAAGGGCTTCCTCGAAAGTCACCTTTTTTTATCCCCACAGCCTTGTTGGCTAAATAATTGACAGAAAATGTCATATATGTGCAAGAGGGAAATTGTTTTACCACTTGGCTCAAAAAACCACTTTACTACGATTCCACGCGTGGAATAAAAATAGAAAAAAATAAAAGTAGTCTTACAATAACAGATTTTGTGCTTTCCTTTTTGAATTTTCAAATCCAATACCCCTGATCAATTATTGCCTGTAAGAAGACTATTTTCAATAATGTTGCTCTGTTTAAATTATTATTCATTGTCATTGACAATAATACGCCACTTAGTTTGATTTTTGCAGCTACTTTTCCTCTGAAAATACAACTCCTACGTGAGCGACTAACAGCTCAATTATATTTAGTTATACAGGGTTTCATATTCCCTGTAAATGTTCAACTATATTCTTAAACAGATTTGAAGCAAGAACCTCTTCCCGGATTCATTTCTTCTGGTCTGCAGCGGATTCTTACTCTGGCTACCTGTACGTTACCGCCAGATTATATTACACTTTTCTGCCAATATGTCAACCCCGAAAGCCTGCTATAACAATAAGTTGAGCATAGTCATGAATTAAGGAACCAAAACGTTTGGAACAAAATTGGGTTAGACAATTGTAAGTTACTCAGTGATAAAAATACAGAGACACTCGTCTTTCTTTGTCATGTTTTAAGACACGATAATTAGGACAAAAACTCAATTTATAGGAAAGGTAATGGAAAAGCGGGTACAAGAAAGAACGAAAACATGGCTGAGTGACAAGATCTGTGTGGGTTAATAATGGTAAAAGTTGAAAGGATAGATAAGAACTGTGAGGAATGGCGAAGGGTAGTGGAGAGGACCACTGCTGTACAAACGTGAAGATTCCGTTTGAATATGATAATAAAAGGGAATCAAGCCTAAATTTGTTACTGTGCCTTTCCGTGAGTGTTTTATTCAATCGCGCTAGTAAAAGTACCACTGCAAATATTATTTAAAAAACTTGTTGTAAAAAGTTGCTGACTAATGGTAAACGTCTTGGAGCAAATCCATTCGAATTTTTTAGGAACGATTTGACCAGCATTTTTCTGGTTGTGGCAACCTGATAGTGGATGAAGCTGGGGAAAAGAATAGAATGCTCTTGTAAGTGAATGTTAGTTATTGCAGTTGTAATATTAAGATAAAAGAACTAATTTTATTAAAAATATCCGTTTCTTATAATTTAGGTAGGGATAAAGTTCCATCATACAAAATTCTTCTTTTGAAACCTGTAAAACATATTCTATTCCACACTTCAGGCAGCACTTGGCATGTTACCCTATCCGTAAAAAAACTTACCAAATTTTGTGAACAATAATTTGATAATTGATCAAAAAATTCAGCCAAAACAAAGTGTGCAGCCAAATTTTGCTAGCTTCAGTTAACAAATAGTTACTTACTTATGCTAATTTTGAAATAATACCGCTGGTGAAAACTGTTAGAATCAGGAGCGCCTTTGGTGTATCTAATAGCTGCGTATCAAACAAATATGAAAATTAGTTGAAAAAGAAGCCTGACTGAAAACAGAGGTTTCTACAACAAAAAAAGAATTTAATCAGGCAATCATTTCAGTCACCCAGCAAAAATTCGGTCATCGAATACCAGATTTCTGTTGATAAGTTATAAGCATCTGTAATCTAGTTGGCTATTTTCCT
The DNA here is from genome assembly GCA_003991215.1 of Morbakka virulenta. NCBI lineage: Eukaryota > Metazoa > Cnidaria > Cubozoa > Carybdeida > Carukiidae > Morbakka > Morbakka virulenta. Next base: position 1,294,470 of record RDPX01000166.1, on the reverse strand, counting down.
TGTGTCTTGCTTATCATTCTCTAGGAAATAAATAGACGACATTACCTATGGCACTTGCATAAGGTCTTCTAGGAGCTCTGCTAAATAGATAACATTCTTATAACGAGTGTTACCCTTACCTAAGAGAACGTCACCAGTTCTAACGATAACTTGCTGTTGTATATTTCCCCTCATTTCCACATTTGTTACAATAATAGAATGACTTAAACCTCAAAACAAAACACTTGACCTTTTGTAATTTGTAAGCCTAAGTTTCAATTAAAAGTAGACTCTATTACAACTTTTACATTCTTATAAAGTAGTTTTGATCAGTTGTACTTATCAGCTTATTTCATCCACGTCAAACAAAATCCAAGTCAGATAACAATGGCAAAGGTATTGAATTTTGAAAATGCTATCGAGTGTTTTGTAACCGTTAGTGCGTCAATATATATCTGCAAGCTAATTGTTGTTCAATTAACATGAAAGAATATTTTCGGATCACATAACAAATTGACCAATCAAATACAGAAGTTCACAGAGAAATATTGAGAGTGAGAGCCAAGGTGGGCATAGTCTGATTGCAAAAATGTTTCCTTCTTAGATTTTTGTTCTGTGTGTGGGAGTCTTTCGGTGTCTTTTTGTTTGGTGTGGATTCATATACTAAGAAAGAGGTGAATTAGAAAGGTGAAATGAAATAAAAAAAATAGGAAGTTAGACCACAGGGAGAGAATAAACAATCTAAATTTTGAAAAGAAGCAGAAGTGTAATGAAGATAAAAATTAAATTACTGTAACGGGTTTTAAACTGCTAATAAAACTTGTATGAAAACTTGTAGTGTTTACGAAATTCTTAAATAGAGTATACGCCAGGAAGGTCTAAAGGTCATTAACATGCAATTATTAGACACATAGTAGAAGGTATTAGTAGTGAAATAAAAGTAAGCCAATGATGAAAGTCTATTTAAAGTTTCCGATAAAATAATTGTTTTCATGACGACATTTCAAAATAAGCGCTGTTCCACTGTTCAGAATGCCATTTTTATTGGCTTTTAAAATCTTTGCTTTTTTACTGAGATGGAAATTGCATTTCCTCGTCCGCATTTATTAGGCGTGGCTTTTCTTTCACTTGACAATTTAATGGTGCTTGTCAGTCTGTTTGAGTTTCCAGATGTATTTTGATAAATCAGAATCAATTTGATAGTTACATAGTCCTAAAATTTTTTATGATAGTTTTATCACTTTTAACTTCGCCTTTACAAGCTCCGTAGTAGGATGACATTGCAACAGCACTTTCTACGTCAGCTTTGGGGAAAATGCAAGTGGACAGAAATTCTCCATCTAGTGTGCAATTCTGTTTGTTCTGCCAATTACAAGGTCTTATTTTTTTTCTGTTAGACACTTTAAGCGCTTTTGATTTATATTATTTGATGATGCTTTTATGTTGGGAGTGCAGCAATAGGTGATTTTGATTTTGTTGCTGTTAAATACCTTGTGCAGACGAGATTTTTTTGTAAAATGTTCTCTTACAATTTCAAGAAAGCCTTTCTGATTACTGTTTTCATTTGTTGGTAATACGGAGAATTTAATTAGTAATATTAAAAGGTCTTGTTTGTTTCTGTGGATTTTTTTTAGTTGACTCGTAAGCAACATTTTGTATTGAATCTACACAATGACCTTGAAATCTTTAAAGAATCTTCGCTTTGATGAATTCTGTGACGTCACAAGAAAGGTCCAAAATTCTTTTGTTGATTGTAGTTATTTAATTATGGATGGTGGGTGACTTAAATGGGAGTTGATGTATGTATGTATGTATGTATGTATGTATGTATGAATGTATGTATGTATGTATGTATGTATGAATGTATGTATGTATGTATGTATGTATGTATGAATGTATGTATGTATGTATGAATGTATGTATGTATGAATGTGCTTATGTAGGAATGTATGTATGTACGTATGTACCAGTGTACATATTTACGCATGTAAGTACGTATAAGTTGTCGTCAAAATTAAAATTTACGATATTTTCAAAAGCTAAAAAGGCAATACAATGTTAATTAAGTAGAAAATATGATAACAAATAAAACATAATTACCCCACTTAAACACTCCAAGAGAGAGCGAGTGAAGAAAAGATATCATGAGAATATAATCGATTTAAATGACAGTAATAGAGAGATTACTGTTAGAAAATCTGTGAACGACGGGAAACTGATAAACGTGTGAGACAATGAACTGAAAACTTCAATATTCATTATTTAGAGCCAAATTACTACATTGTTTCATCGTTCAAAATTTTCCAGCTGTTTTTGGATTGCACTTTATAATATTGTACTGTATGGTCAGTATCATCACCAAGAGGACCTTTAACAATCTCACGAGCCAATACATATGTTATAAGAAAAAAAGAAAAGTTTACGTGTGGAAAGAGCCTTTTATTGTTTGTTAAATTTTATTTCAAAATTAAATATTAAATATTTTGGTCTTGGTCAGTCCAAACCCCAGTCGTCACACTAAATAAAGGTTTTATTGTCAAGCCACTTTCAAAAAAATCCAACAGGAAACACCAAAATATTCAGGTAACTTTCAATAGGAAATCAAAAAACTGCTATGTCGGCTTCTAAATTTTGGATTAAAGCAGATTTAGCATATCAGAAACGTCAGCGAATTTTTTAGTTTTAACGTCATTTTCCCCTAGCAATTGGGGCTCAAACGGTGCCCTTCACAGAGACTTTGATTTGGCAGTGAGGAATTTTTTGGCCGGATGCCCTTTCTGACGCCAACCAATGGCTTTTTCTTTTCGCAAAGTTCTAAAACGAAACGTCAGCGAATATCAGATGTTATTCCAAGATTCCAATGTCACTTTAGGATTCCTTGTCCTGTGAAGACGACTCATCAACTACAAACCCTTTTGTCCTTTTAAATTTTTTCTCGGCTGGTAGCATGATCAGGCCATGTCTGAAGGGAAAAGAGCGACAAATTTTACTTTTAATTTTATCTCAGTTTTTTTCTTTTGTGTTAAAGGTATGAAATATTTTATTGTTTCTTTGAACATTGTGAGCCAATGATCGCTTTGTATTCTTTAATTACACCGTATAAAATCACCAGAAATAAAAAAAGGCATTTTATGAGAACCAACATCCATAAGAGACATGGAACCCAATAAATTAATAAAGGAGATGTCACCATATTTGGCCATTTTACCCTTAATAGTTAGCCCATTGACGTACCTAACCTTTCTTACATTAACATTCATGAACGTTGGGTAAAGACGGTTCAGTGACATCACTAGAAATTATAGGAATATTTTGAGACAAAAAGTAAATACAAAAAATGATGAAGAGACCTTATGTTACCTGTCTAGAGCATATTTGCAAGACAAGTACTTAACGTATCATTGATGACCTTGTTCAGAATTTAGTCTTTTCATTCATAAACTAATTGCAGATTTACAGAAACTGGAAATCTGTCCCGAAAGACATAAAATTGGTCACTTTAGGCTAGCAGTGAATTAGAAGTTTCACAGATGACTCTTCACACCTGATGGGAGAAAGTAAGAAACTTGAAGTTAAACCATGCCATTATATGTTTTTGGTATATATATACTATTTATATATGGTATATATACCATACCACATATATACCATACCATATACCATATATATATATATATAAAGAATTACAAATCAGATCTCTTTCAACATACACAAAACAAGGTTACCTAACCTCCCTAAGGAGGTTTGGTACCATTTTTTAACAGATTTTAAACCCTGAATTCTAAGTCTCATGTTAATTTCCGTTGAGACAATAATGTTGGACATTACTTGGCATGCACAAACTTAGAAGCCAGAGATTTTGTGATAGGTCGGGGAGCTCCATCCACTACAAGAGCATTGACCAACGCACAACCTCTTCAGAGACCATCACAAGTTTCATAAATGCTTGACAACACAAACATAGAAGAGCAAAAATCATTTAAAAACTGTTATAAGAATTATTCTGCTGCTACTACTTCTTTGACTTTCGGCTGCTTCCGTTAGAGATCGCCACAACAGATCAGTCTCTTCATTTTCCAAGGTCCACTGTGTTCTTCTTCTGTATTCTTGCTGCTCTCATGTCCTCTACTATCACATCCATGTAACTCCTCTTTGGTCATCTTCCCTTTATTCTCACCGGCACATCCATGTCCAACATTCTCCTACTACCATATTCTCTCTCTCCTGGTCACATGTCCGAACCACCTGCGCCTTGCTTTCCTTTTCTAAATGTTATCAAAATTAGAAACTAAAATTGATTAGTGTAAGATCTAGAATATTTTCCGTCTCTAAAACAGATAATTATTGTTAAATTTGCATAAATGAATGACAGGAAAATAATTACTAAAAAATGGGGCAAGAATTTCAACCGACTATAACGCGTTTTGTGATGAACAACCTTTGTCTAATGATAAAATTAATAATAACACTACTACTAATATTTTTATTTTTAATATCAATATTAATATTAATATTAATTACCACAATCAAACGTGAAGAGAAATACCTGAGACTTTGAGCATCCTAATGTGGAATTGTTGCAAGGAATAAAGCATGTCAATATACTGGAGTTTGAAGTAAGTAGTAGTATGAAAGTCTAAAAAATATATAAGAGAAATGAAAAAGGAAATCTGAATAGCAAAAAATGTATGGTCAATTGTTGGAGGCTTGCCTTTAAAGACAGATAAAGTTGATTTCTGGAGTTGGATAACAAAGTCCTATCTGAAAATAAATGTGAAAGCATTAGGTATGCGCTGCTCAAGAGCAGACTCTCAGAATGAATCACAAAAAAGTAAGGCCTCTATAAGAGTGCTAATTCTTCAACATGCTGATTATGTAAAGAAAGAAGAGAAACTGTGAACCACACAATTAGTGAGTTCAAGAAACTGGGTCAGAAGGACTCTAAAAGTAGATATAACCATGTAGCAATAATGATTTATTGTAAAGTTTGTAAAAAGGTCATGCTTGAAAGGTCTAAAAATGGTATAAAAACAGTCTCAGAAAATGCCAATCATTAGCTCTTTGTGACATTCAATGTGATCAAATCATCAAAGCAAGGAGACCAGTAATTTACAAGCTTGAAACGTCTACAATAAGTATCAATATTGTAATTCCTGTAGACAGAGAGGACACACGAAAAAGAAAAGGAAACAATTTTGAATAACAAGGCATCAAAAGAGAAATTCAAAGGTTATGGAGTTATGGAAAAGCATCAGTGGCACCTGATCAAAGAGGATCTCTTGGTAGTGTAACAAACAATTTCAAGAAATTTATTGAACAGATCGAAAAAGAGATAAAGATCCACTTTGCACAAAACCCACATTATTACGGACGGTCAGGATATTGAGGAAAGTATAGTTCTGAATTGGAAAAGTATGAGGAACGGCTGGCTATTGGTAATAAACAGCCTCCTTGGATTAAAAGTTGGTATATCATCTGCCAGTGAAGTTAACAGCAAATCTATAAAAGAATAATTTTTACCGTCATACCTTTTCTTATTCTTTCAAGAAAAAAAAATTGTCACATGGCTAATTCTTCCTGAGATCACTTCAATTTAGAACAACAAAGTAGTGAGAAAAATAACTTAATAATTTATTTTAGACAAAATGTAGTATATTGGAAGAAGTCCATTCCTTGTTTCTTTAGTTAAAAATATAATACGACCTTTGTATGCACGTATCCTCCCAATTGCGTAGTAAGTGTTTTTCGTCAAACTTGAGTCTTAATTTTAAAGAGTGTTTTAAAAGAGCTTCATATTCAAAATATAGAAACCAAGAGACGAAAATTCATGAAGTATTAGCTGAAATTTTAAGTCCTTCTTCTTCTTCGTATATAGTCGATGGTAAACAAAAGCTCATTCCTATCTTTTTATACGAAAATAATATGTCAGAGATGGTTGCTCCTGGGTTCATATTCAGCCAATGTCGAACAAACCCAGTTTTATCCAAGTCGTATGGACTTCGTATTGCTACAAAAAATATATTTTAGCTCTTTATAATCAAGTGACTTCATCAAGTTCGTTTTAAAACGAATCGTTAATTTCAGTACGATAATAGCATCTTTAATTTTAATAACCATATCGGGTATTTGGTCATTGTCGAATAATTGTTCGGTGTTGCTAAAGCTAAAAATGTAGCCAGATCTTAGATTGAGAGATATAGTGGAAGATACAGTTAAGAACTGAATTATGACTCCATATATATTATTGTTGCTTGGAAGTAGAGTTTCAGTTATTCAATTTATGGTGTTGTATTTGAGACGTCATGTTGTATAATGGGCAAATGTCTTCACTTTAAATGGTTTAGGTCTTAGTTGGTAACGACAGAGTAAGTGCCAGAAGCAGAAATGGGAAAATGTTCTTGGGAAGTTTGATGATTAAGTTGTGCCATACATTTATGGATGAAACTTGGCTATTTTCGACCAAATTACCTGATGATTAGATATTGTTTATGCAGAGTCAAGAACTGACCCAGTTGGAATCTACCTCTATTGCTTTGGTTAAAGTTATGAGTTTCTTAGTTGGTAGTTCAGTAGATTATATCGTCATCTCAATAAATACGACAGTCTTAATGTCCTTATCGTTTGTTTCAACATATGGTACCCTCGTTTTTAATGTCTTCTAAATCCCTCAATATTGATCTATAACTAGCTTTAATTTGATCGTATATAGTCGATGGTAAACAAAAGCTCATTCCTAACTTTTTATACAAAAATAATATGTCAGAGATGGTTGCTCCTGGGTTCATATTCAGCCATTGTCGAACAAACCCAGTTTTATCCAAGTCGTATGGACTTCGTATTGCTACAAAAACCAATGAATTTTGCAATAGGCTAACGAGCGTACAATTTGAATTTTTATTTGTTGATGTAGTGCTGGTCTTCTGTCTCCAAATGTTTCTTAATGGTGATGACAATTTCTTTCTTTGCATCAGTTTTATCCAATTTTTAACCAGTAACATTTACGAAAATATTTCAAAGACTCTCCACCAGCTGTTGATGGTATACCTTGGTTCTTTGCTTCGGGCTATAACAGGTATTGATCACTTAAGTCCCTATTTTTTCGGATACCACATGCGTGGCATTGCTAATTTTATGATATAGTTAGCGCAAACACACCATTTTGTAAATGGGTCGAGCAGGTACTGATTCTTCTTCTCCTTTCGGCCTTGGTCCAACGTTATGTCAGGTCAGCCGCTCGACACGTCCTTCTCCACTCTCCTCGATCTGAGTTGGCAATGTCGGCTGCGTACAGGAGCTCATCCAGGACCCCTTTTCTGACTGTGCAGCTGACTGTTTCCATGACCACAGCGAACAGGAAAGGAATAAGGGCAGACCTTTGATGAAGCCCTACTGCCACAGTAAATGCGTCAGTGTTTCTAGCGCTGCACTGTACTAGGTTAGGCCTCCTACGTGCAGACTCGCCACAACCCTGATCATCTTTTCTGTCACTCATCTCTTCCTGAGGCACCAATAAATGACTTCTCTAGGAACACAGTCATATGCTTTCTTTAGGTCTACAAATGCTGTAAATATTGCTCGATTCTTCATCCAAGGTCTTTTACTGTCTCAGTCTCAATATGAAAATTGCATCTACTGTTCCTTTCCCTGGCAGGAAAGCGAACTGGATATCATTGATGTTAACGTATTGCCTCAGCCTCTTGTCCCGTATTCTTTCATAGATCTTTAAGCCGTGTTACAGCAGCTTAATTTCTCTGTATTTTTCGTATTCAGTATTTTCCCTTTCCCTTTGTAGACCGGTGCCATGGTGCTTCTCTTCCAGTCCACTGGGATTGCCTCCTCAGACCACAGTCGGTTCAGGAGCTTTGCGAGCCACTTCACTCCCTCCTGCCCTAACGCTGGAATCATCTCGCTTGTTACTTCTGATAGTCCTGAAGCTTTATCTTTCTTCATTTGATTCAATACCTTTTTCACTTCTTCCTCGCTGATGCATCTGTCGGGGCCTTCACCTCCTTGTACCTCCTCAAGCTCCTCTCTTGCATTTTCCATATTCAAAAGTACACTGACGTACGCTTTCTACCTTCCTTTGATATCTTTTTCACTTTGTGTACTTTTCCATCACTATCCTCCCGTCTCCCGTGTCCCCTTTCGGTCTATTCCTTGCTTTTGCTACCTTAAAGGTCTTTTTCTGTCCTTCCCTTGAGTCCAAGTCCTGTTACCATTTTTCACTACATTCCGCCCTTACCTTTGCAATGGTTTTCTTTGCTGCCCTCTTGCTGGCCCTATACATCTGTTCAGCTTCTGCAGTACCAGACTGTTTCCAACTTCTGAAATCTTCCTTTTTCCTTTTCACCTCTGCTTGCACTTCATCTGACCACCACCAAGTTTCTCTGCATGTTGGCTTTAGTGGTTTCTTTCTTCCACATACCTCAGTAACCTCAGCTATCATCACATCTCTCATAAAGTTCCATTCCTCGTAAATAGGCACACCTTTATCTACTTGCCCTATCCTTCTCAAGACTCTGTCCTTGAAGGTCGTCTGCACATCACTATTGTCCAGCTTCCAGACCTATAGCTGTCCTTTCCTTTTCACCTGTTTCCTTCTCTTGCGCTCCAGCTTCATGTCCATTACTAACAACCGATGCTGGGCTACCACTGGCTCTCCCGGGATCACTTTAAAAATCCATTACATACTTCTTCTTTTCCCTTCTTGTCAGGATGTAGACAATCTGGCTCTCATTTCTTCCACTGTAGTATGTCACAAGATGTTTCCTATGTTTCTCAAATCATGAGGTAATAACTATCAAATATAAAGCCTCTTCTGTCTGTAATATTCTTTGTCCTCCTTCATTCTTTTGGCCCAGTGCAAAGGGTCCAAACTGCCCCTTAAAACCAGCTCTGTCTTTGCCAACGTCTCCATTGAGATCTGCCCCAATGATCACCAGATCCTTTTTTTTTTGGGGGGGGGGGAGCCCCTGAGATTATCCTTCAACTCTTCAAAGAACTTCTCCTTTTCTTCATCCCTCCATCCTATCTGGGGTCAATGAGCACTCATGATGTTATTCTTGCCTCTCTTTAATACCAATTTGATGCTAATTGTGCCTCCACTCACTCTCTTTACCTCTAATACCTCTCTTTCAACTCGTCGCTTTTTTTGATCCCAACACCATTCTTTCTCTTCTCTGTTCCATGGTATATCAACTTCCAGCTTCTTTTTACTGCCCCCTTTCCACTTTGTTTCCTGCACACATAACACATCAATCGTTCTCCTCCTCATCACGTCCGCAACCTCCCTACCTCGCCTTGTCATTCTTTCAACGTTCCAATTTCCTATCCTGATTGTACTGGTCTTCCCTTGCTTCTTTAGTCGCATGCGGAACTGATGCGACACCCCTTGTCAACGTCTGACAACATAAGGGGGGCTATGCCGCGCGTCGCTGTCAGGGGACGCCCTAGCTTCATTCGCATTCGTGTCGAGATTCATTTTCATTTGATCATGTGCCCTTCCTTTAACCCGGCTGGCAAGGCCTGACGGCAGCACTTTTTTCGGCTGTGCACCTAGTCTTTGGCAGTCTAAGCACCTACTCGCAAGGCAGTAAGGGAATTTAACCCATACCTGGGCGGGCAGTTGGTGAGTGCTGGGACGTGTCCACACGCCGGTGGGCCCTGCACACTGCATCTAAAGGGGGGGCCTATCCTCCGGTGACAGAACATCCGCTGTCACACCTAGCCAAAGCCTGGTTAGCCAGCAGCCCCACGGCCCCCGTTACCAGGTCACACTACGAAGAGGTGAGGTTAGCTTAGCCAGAGAGTGGGTCACAGACAGGCTACTGGCTTCACCGTTCATCCGAAGGCTAGTCTACCTCAAACCACAGCCACGAGGACTGGGCTGAGCACGTCTGGCCCTTGTGACACTGATTATTGTTTCCCAAAAACGTGATAATACTAACCAATGTCGTGAGCAAGTTGTGAGCAATCTTTCGGAGACATTCTATTACCAAATTTAAAACCAACACATTAAAAAAAATTCTTGGTTTAATATAATCATCACTGTATTAAAGCAATCTTTAAATATTAAAGCTGAGCGACCTTGTAACACTCCCCTTTTAACAGGTGTCGGAGACGTAACAAAGCAAGTTATGGAAGTCGTTATCATTTCTGTGATAATTTTTTCGACTTTTGGTTACCTTTTGCTTGGCTATTAGCCTAAGGTAAACTTTTTTTAAACGTTTTAAGGTACCTGATATACTTGACCAAAAACGTTATTGTGTTCTCCTATTAATGTAAACGTTCATACTTAAATACAGACGACCTCTGATGCAGGATGTTGATACTTCCAGCTTGATCAGTTGCAGGGTTATTTGTTTGAAGGTATAGAGGTTGTTGGTATTACCTTCCCTTTTTTCAAAAATGGTTAAACCGATCCTCCAAGCTTTTGGCATGTTTTGGTTTTTTCACACTTTGTCAATAATTTTCCATGCCATTGTTCTTATAATTGGGCATTTTTCAGTGAAGATCAAATAGAAAAGGAAAAGGCGGCGATTGCATTTTACTTGCGACTTTCGTTATTCTATGCTACATTAGTGACGACATGTGAAATCTATGTGTTGCTTTGTTTAATCTTTTCATCCAAAACTTTTCCTTTTATTCTCCGATTTGGATTTATCGCCGAAGAACGTAAAACGTAAAACAGATTTCTACGTTGACACTTGGATAAATCTTTTGCTTGGTCTCAAAGGTTTCTATTAATACCTCCAAAAGTTCTTTTTTCACTCCCATAAAAGATTGTCATTGAAAAGTACTTATTGGCAAGTTTCCATTCTTCTTTTGCTGTCGGTAGTTTTATTCCTGTAATCAATCAGCTTTATAAAACTCTAAAAATTTGTCCTCATCATAATTCGCTTTCGCTAATAGTGAAGATAAATTTGCAAACATTTCTTTTATGTCAAGAATTTCAATTATTTTGCAAATCCGTTTCTGAGCTTGCAGACATTTAAGACCTTTACATTTCTTTCTACAACAACAAGTACATCGGGTTTTATTTTTAACATTATCTTTAATGTCTGGAGTGTCGTTGGTTTGTGGTATCTAATTATCAATAACTTGTATAGTGATTCAGGAATTGCAATGGTGCTGTCGTTGATCTGACATTGTACAATAGGGTTGATGTTGACCTGAATTCCTGCCTTATATTTCCAAACGTTGCTTCTAATGATAGTAAAATTACTTATGAGACTTCACATTCGACTCCTTGAGTTATGTCAAAAATACTTAAGAGAATAAACCAAACGTCAAGCTAGTCGGTAAAATACGACTCCCTCATTCCAATGATTTAAAAATACAAACCATTTTCTTTCTTCAATGAAAGAAAATTAATATCTAAAACTTATAAGCTAGAGAGCAACTCATGTCCACTTAATTGCATATCTGTTAATCATAAACATTGCTCAAATGTAGATAAAATTCAGTTGCAAAAAATTTTGGACCCCTCTATCGCATAATTTTGCAATTGGTGGCAACACCACAATGAATTTGAGCACCATCATTGTACATTCTCAGTAAGGGATTCCAATTTATGTAGGGTGATTTCACCTCACATGTGTGATCTGGATTATATGCTGAAGTCGACTTGTTTTGGTAATATTCTAGTAAAAGGGAGTGAGCAATTTTACATTTTTATCGCATTTTTTATGAATGCAGTGCGAAAATGACCTCATAATGGCAAAAAACGGAGCTGCAAAGATCTAGGTCTCAAAATGCAAGGCTGTAGCCTTTTAAGAAAATGTCGAGGGGTAAAGTTTCTGCAATGTTCAAAATCGCCCAATCACACTTCGTTACTACGTCACAACGTTCCAAAGCCAAGACAAAGAAAATAATTGGAAAATTTACAAACAGGAAAAATATAAAAAGAAAGGGAACAAAACCACAACACGTAAAGATTTGGATGCAGCACTTTTTCGCTGATGTGTAGAAGTAAGGTCTGTGAGCGCTTCAGCTTCAAGACCATTTTTTCTGCGTAAAGCAATAAAACTGGGCAAACAATTGAGCAATGAAGTTATCCCAAGTATACATTAGATCCGACACTACTAAGAGACATCTGTTTCAAAATATCTCATGGAGAGAAAGATGATGAAACAGAGACGAAAGCATACTTAGTGATGCACACAACATAATGAGTGAGCAGCAAGTGACCGAAAAGGGCAATAGGATGATGAAGAGGAAGATGACGAAGAAGCAACCCCAGCCCTACCAACAAGCGCCGAAGTAGTAACAACACTGAGAGCATTCAAAAGGAGAGTGCGTCATATGCTGGAATAGTTGATAAATAAAGAATCGTCTGCAAGAAAAGTCAATTAAAGTTTAGTGATTTTTCATAAAAAAATTACCAAGAAAGTTGAATGGATAAAAATACAATAGAAATTAATGATTCATGTTGTTATGATTATGGTTTATTAACACGATAAATTTCCAAGGAACTTGCAATGATTACTAATTCCATAGATGATTGCTTAATCTGAAAAAAGCATCTGGCACAGAGATAATGCAATTAAACAATAACGTCTGTACATATATATATATATATGTATATAGTTAAGTTAAATAACCAATTAAAAGTTATACATATCATTATTATTATATTATCATAATATTATTATTTGAATAAAAGATGTAGTTGATTGCAAATTGCCCTATAGTCCTTTGAAATTTTGTTCTCCTTTGGTTCGGTAATTTTCCCCTGTAATTCAATTATGCAAATTTAATAACCTTTAATCTTACAGTAGATATTCTTCATCCTGCATTAAACAATTCATTTTCTAATTTTTATTACACTGTTTATTGATTTTTGTGTTTTTTGGCTTCTCTGGTTGATTCTGAATTATTCAAACAAATGTACAACAAAAATTGAAGCAGGTTATTGTCAAATGTTATCACACTTTGTAAATAGACTTAATTATCACTGTTATTAGCGCATTTTAAAAAAGAATATTTTACCTCAGTTCTTGATATCTTTTGGGTCATGATATTTGAGAAATTTTGAGTCAAGCAAATATTGAAACTGTCATAAAAACTGTGGTGGAAATAATATTAAACTGCTACCTCCTTTTCATTGAAAATTTCAGTAAGGGTGATTTACGAGTGTTGGTTTACATAGACTTTATCAGTAAGTTAAATCTAGGATTTTTGTCTTTTATCTTTTAAAGTTTAAAGACACTGTTCTGAATAATCTAGAGCATCGTTGAATTCCTAGGTTAGCTTTATGAGAGTTTTCACACTAGGAAGCTCGTTATCTTCGTTGACATAAAAAAGATTTAGCAAAGCGTTGAAAAAGGTCGAACAATAATTTCTGTTCTGCAATTTTATACTCTCTGTGTGTCTGAGAGCACATTGAAATCATCTGTTCAATCACCATAGATTTCTTAAGATCTTTGCAAAAGAAACTAAGATACTGAAGTGCTTCATGCAGCTCTAAGTCATGATAGCACGAAATCAATTTCTCATAGTGAGAATGACTCTACGATAAAAACTTTCAATGACAAATTTCTCTTATACTTATAAAACCTCAAAGAGCTGCAATGTGATATTAATAATGAGCTGATTAAAAAATAAATGTCTGACTCAAGAGTCCGGATCTGGAACTTGGTCTCTTTGTAGATGTGAATTATTATCTTATTAAATACCAATTTCTTCGATTTTTACATATTTTTCTCATTTAAGTATGTTTTTGTAAAGACATTGTTTAGCTGTCACAAAATCAATCAAAGTGTATGTAAAGCAAGATCGAGTTCACCTAAATCTAAATTCTTGCTGTACAATTTTGCTGTTTAGAGATTTCAACTAGTTTGATTGGAATGATCAAACTGGTTAACGAGCAAGGTACAGCTGTCAACTAGGCTAGCGAGAACTGTTTGAACAAGGCCTGGTTTCACAAATAAAGATGGATGGAAATGGATTGCTTTTAAGTGAGTATAGGTAGTAATAATTACATACCCTGATGGATAACATCTCTCACATATTACTCTTTTCATATGACAAGAAAATTGTCACGAATAAAAATTTAAAGTCATTTTTTTTTGTTCTTCTTTGTCCCTAGGAAGTCAAACCACCTTTCTGGCATCTTCTTGTAGTGCTCATTACAACTCAACTCATTGCTTGTTTTCTAAACAGCGCACTAATAAATGAGCAAATTAAGTATTGTATTATTTTTGAAATAATGAAATGTAGGCCTACTGATGTAAGCTCAAGAGAACTTAACATTTTTGTTATGTCTATGGAAAATTCGCCACTTTTTGATCTCTTGTTTAGAGTTTGGTTACTTATTCGATTGTGCTGTTAGTTAAGAGTAGTTGTCTGAGCGCATATCATCACTTGACTGTTTTTCTTGGGTGAAGCATTTGGTAAGGTTCAGGATCTGGCTTGTTGCACACCCGTATGATTGAATGTTTGTCTCAGCTCAGGTAATGAGGTAGGTCATATTTTGTGTCAGACCTCTGAGGTAAGGACCCCTGTGTGACTTCTGTAATATTTTTGGACAAATAAGTTACATGATGTTTTATGGACACAGGTAGTTTTGTATGCACAACATGTAACTTTGTAACTTGGTAACTTTGTAGACCCGACAAACGTTTACGACCACCGTCAAATTATATATAACAAGAAAACCCCCACTTTTCCTTATTATTCTATTAGCAATTCTATGGATCATAGAATCAAATAACATACTAAACTGACAAATTTAATACAGAGTACATATTTGTTATAAATTTCGTGGTTAAGATTCAGTACTTGGAGTAACCACCCCCATTTTGCATTACAGCCTACAGCCGTCCTGGGTCCGTCTCAATGAAACGGCGACAGCATTCCCATGATGAGTCATCAACGTCTCTTTTGGCATTTTCCAGGCCTTTTGCACTAGCTGGTGGCTTATCCGGAAAGTTATCTTTCATAAGTACCCACAAATTCTCTATGGGATTAAATTCAAGACTGTTACCTGAACAACTCAGAATTTAATTGTTTTCTTTTTCAGAAAGTCTCTGACCATCTTGGATCACTGGTAAGGAAAACGATCCTGCACAACAGATCAGAATAATTAACATTAAAGTAAAGTTCCAACTTTTGTTTAAGAATAATAAGTTTTTTTCTAACAGCTCACGGTCATACTATGAGGTAGAAAAATAGTCAGACAGTGCTTATGACTGATATGGTACCCCATGTCACGATACTAGGTGGGTGTTTCATCCTTTCCTGTGTTTATTTTTCGTCAACACTTGCTACAGTTGGTCACTACTCAGTGCATTTTCGTGCCGTAAACTGATTGATAATCGATTCATTAGAAAAGGGAAAAACGGATAGGTTGAACGTCGCTTTTGAGTTGTTTCCAGGATTTTAAACTGAAGTCGTTAGCCAAACTTCGACTGACAGTTTTCGTAGAAACATCTGTAACATCTGTAAAGCAGTGCCCACTGTTTTTTCCGTGTAGAACTGATTTTTGAAAGAACACCTAAACAGTTTTGAGGTGGTCGTCCCAGGGTGTTATTTTACGAGGGCGTCGAGACCTTTTCTTGCCTGTGTAGGCACCAGTATTTTTGAACCTAACTAATGAAAGATAGGCAGATAGATGATAATCGACTAAAAAAAAAATTGTGAGTTTGGTGAATGTATAGGAGAGGAACTTTTTCCTTAGAAAGTTTAATGTCCTATAAGAATGAATTTACAGTGGGCAAACTTAGCAAACCAAAATTGTATGCAAGTTTATTACGGAAGTTTTGAAAAGGAATTTCAACAAGCAAAATATTTTCTTCAGAAAAGTTTGTGCCTAGTGACTTTTTTGCATTTTCTTAGCATTTGGGGCTCCTTTTTGTGTAAACATTTTTTTATAAAAAGCGTGTATTCACTCGTGAGCTCACGTAGCATAATACAAAGCTAGCATTTGGAAAAGCGGTAGAGTTAGAAAAAAACACCACCGCTCTAACCTTCCTTCGCGAAATTACATATCGTTCTGTATAGTTTTTTACCATAAAAAAACTTGTCGTTTTTCACAAAAACTCAGAGAGATAGAGAGAGGGAGAGAAAGGGGGGAAAGAACTTTAAGCAAATTTATGAAATCTCAAGGCTGAGAACATTTATTGGGAATTCTCCAGGTTGAAATTGTCCTGGGTGAGAATTATCCAGGTGGTAATTGTCCTAGTACCGCTCAGGCAATAGTGTTTAAAATCAACAGGAAAGGGGCTTTCACAGTAACCCATTAATGACAGATGCCAGTCAAAGAATACCTGATGCTGTCACCAGTGTGATTGCCTCAGATTAAACAATAAAATTGAATTTCAAGAGTGGTCTTAAAACCTTTGTCGGCGACTGTAAAATATCACGTAAGGAATCATAAACAGAAAAATATTGTGGTAATGTAAAATATACACATTACTTATATTTCTTCATTATACATCCGCTACTTTTCCTAAGTTCTCTATGTTGGTCATTCCTTCAACCAGCAATCATGCTTGTACATTTAGATTGACTAATTTTTTTGCTCCTATCTAAATAACAATTTGTAAACAATTATGTTTAAAAAATTGTTTTTTAGAATGTCACTACAATATTTGCGATAATTATTTTTAAAAAGTGATAAAATACAAACTCTCATACTAAGTTTAAACAGAAAATCAAAAATACGTTTATGCACTATACGTTTTTTCAATATATTCAATTTCCAGCACAACTACTAGCCAATATTTTTCTCATTCATTACAAAAACTGGTCACATCTCAGTGAGGAGCATGATACTTTGAATGCATACATTTCTTTGAGTTTAGGTTGTTCTTTTCTGATAAAGATAAATTTTTCGTGATATTTAGAAATACGTGCTTACGTAGCATATCAACTGAGGGACTTCAAATTTGACTTAATCATTGCTTAAAACAGTCTTATTCAGTTGTTTGAGCCTTTCAGATTCTGTTGCTGTGAATGGGCAGGAAACATAATAGAAGATTTTGCATTTTTTGTGGCTTTGCTGTGCATGATTGGGCTATTTTTTTTCTTTATTAAGTGAACTATTTAGCTAAGTTAAGTTTAGTTAAGTGAACTAATTAGCAAAGATGGCTTTTGTTCTTCCAATCTTCTTTCTCAGTCTCGCAAAACATTTTTCCTCCTCAAAGTGTGACAGGTGAAATTCTTCGAAGTCATTTAGCCTAATCTTGATTACGTCAGTTGCTCATTAAATATCTTCTTTAATATACATACCCTTTTTTCAATAGCTTTTATAGCAAGGATGTTCGTTAAAGGCTCCTCCTTTATTCAAGGAGATTAACTCTATCTAAATAATATAACGAATGATTTGTTCTACCTGAACCCTGTCGAAGGCACTCTTTCTTGCTTTCTTGCTTTCTTGCTTTCTTGCTTTCTTGCTTTCTGTGATTTCTTGTATATCAGGAATCATTAAGCAAATTGGTAGATATAGATGGTCAGTTTGAGTTGGGTTCAGATATCCGCTTGTTTGTCTTTTTCTATTCAGGCCAAGCGTATTAAGCTGAATGGTAACAGAAGGCAAATGAAGTTATTCTGCAGACCTGTGATAAAGCATCCCAAATTGTACCAATCCGTTTGTTACTGATGTTGTATCCTGAACTTACGTCTTCTCATCATAGTCCTCGAGAAGTGCTTTCTGAGGGTGCTTCCATTATCATGTGAACTGAGTCTTCAAGGATCTACATTGTGTTCTCACCATTCGACTTTCAGCCATGGTTATGGATCTAGGTTTTGCAGATGAAAAAAAACCCATGTATTTTTGAGGGCTTTGCACGAAGTTTACTTCATGTTAGTGTGCCAGTTCATCAGGTGCAATGGAAATGTTTTTCTTAACAGCCTCCTAATATTGATCGTGTGCTCCAATACCCTTGTCATGTGTATAGATAAAAGGAAAGCCATAATTTTTTTCTTGACTTGTTCTTAGTATAGAGGTTGAAGAGAAGTGAGGTGAGCAAGTTCCCTAAGAGACACCATGCTTTACCATCCGCTGTCTTGTTTTCTTTTTACCAAGTTTGACAATAAAAGGATATTGTCTAGCATGCATCTAATTAATTTTGTAAAGCTAATCTCTTTTGTTTGCTCCAATATTTTTCGACGAAGTCATCATAATTGACTATGTTATAAGCGGCTGATAAGCTAATAATATTTCCGTTTTCAAAACCATCTATTATGAACTGGTTGAAATTGAGGAATATTTTGATTGAAATTTAATCCAGATGAAAACCGGTTTCATCAGAGATAGGACTCATTGACTGTTAGACGAATGCTATTAGGAACAGCCATTTAATCTGCTTGGAGGTGTAACCGATTTTTAATATTGATCTAAATGACCTTAACCACATTCAGTACTGTTTAAAGATTAGCTTTTTTCACATTTTGGAAGTCTTTCTTTTTAAGCTATAACTGTCATATTTTAGAAGCCAACTCTTTCTTTCAAGCTCTTCATTCTTAATTTTTCTAGTCTCAATCATATTTTTGTCCAATTGGTTCCACCGGTTTGAGAAAAGAAATTTTTGCTTTCATTTCGTACATTAAGAAAGGTCTAGTTCGCCTTTGGCCATTTAATAATTTTTTTTATTTACCTTATCCTCTCTTCCTTTTCAGCCTTACAGTTGACTGGCTACTTTATTGACGCTTAACTTTAGGATTTTTTACCTTGTTTTGGAGTCATCAGTAATTTTGGGGATTAGAGACAAAAATTTCTTCTATTTGTTAGACACATTTATGTTCTTAATAATGGTACCACTGGATTTTTCCTTGGCTAGTAAACAATTTTTTATTTTTTGCTACAGTCTCCTCTAACCATGAATCTGTTTCAAATGTTTTAACATATTTAGGGTTTTCTTGTAAAGTCCTTTGATAGTTTTGGTATTTGTTTACGAAGTGTCATCCAGGTAGGTTTGCTAAGCAAGTTGCAGTACTTTGGAGTTGAAGGTATTTGTACTATTTTTCCTATCTTTAGAAGTTTTGTTGCATATCTATTAATTCAAATGTTGTATTGTTTATTTAGGAAAAAACACCATTAAAAAAGGTACTATCAATATGGTTCTTCTTAAAATAAATTTATTAATGAGAAGAATGGTTAAAGAATTTTTTTAAATGTTAGTTAAAATGATCAATGTAATGTAATAATAACTAATTTTGGCTTATTGATACTATTGATTTCATCTTTGTTTTAAATAGTCAAAAATGACTTTCCTTACCTTACGACTAAAGGAGTATATCGTAATTTTTTTGAGTTCATGGAAAAAATAAGTTTTTAGCGGTATTTAGTCAGGCAATTCAATCGTGTACATTATTTTTAGAACCATGATCAAAGTAGTTGTCAATCCATTATATTCTCTACCATACATACACTTTTCTATAACCCTATACTTGCGTTTCTTTATTTTTCTTTGTACGTAAGTCATTATAAAAGGGTTGCCTGCAAGTTATGCTTTGCGTGCATAATTGTGGAATTTAGACTAAGGGTAAATTCCCACTGTGTAAATTGCCTAAATTGTTTGCAGTGAGAGGCATGCTTTTCGGCTGAAGCGCAACTTCATTCGACCTACAGCCTTTTTATAGGTCATATAAAAATAACCCATCAGATTTAAATGTTGGTATACCTTGCTTCTCAATTACTTGCAGATTGTGGCAATATTTACTGCTTGATCATTGCACACGAGCTTCAGCTTACCTTTGTTTATTCATATTTTATTTGATTTTACAAATTGCGTACTCTGTTTCGTCATGGTCATGAAAGCATTCAAAAGCTCTGTAAATATGTGTACTTTGATATTGTAAGAAGGGTTGATATTTTAGCAAAGTACAGTGTCATCATTTTACAGGATGTTTTCATGGAGCAGTACATGGTCAAGGAGACCATTGTGGTATATTGACCTACTAATATTAACATTTACGCTGCGCCGAAAAGTCAGAGGCTCTCTTGTGTGACAGTTCGTTTTCTTGGGAAACGCAGACTTACCTTTAGAAGCGATAGTCTTGAAACCGTGACAGCTCTTTTAAATTCTATAAAATCTGAACTTCTGCAACACGGTTTAATCATATTGAAAACTTTCAATAAGTCAATAAAAAAAAGGTCCAGACCATTTTTTCTGCATTTACAGATTTTCATCTGTTACTCTGTAATAACTTTGCGTCAAACTTTGTTTACAATTTTTACGGCAACTTCACTGGCACTTTGACCACAATTTTTATTTTTTTATAAGATTTCATTATCTGTGTCTGGACAACTCTGTCATCAATTTCCGAGATGGATAACAGGACAAAGATAGACCTTTAGTTGTCTGGGTCGATTTTACCCTCTGGTTTACGCATTGGAGTAATTTACCCATGTTTTCACTCTTCAAGATCGCTGACGTAAAGAATAGTAGTTTTAATAAGTGGTGGAGATGGTTTGCTATTGCAGAAGTACTGTTGAAACCTGGCACTTTGTTTGGTCTGATGCACAGCACTTTCATTTTGATAATTATTTTTTTTTTATTTATTTATTTATTTTTTGTTTTTGTTTTAACGTCAATTTTCCTCAGTAACTGGGGCTCAGACGGTGCCCTTCACAGGGACTTTGTTTTGGCAGTGAGGAATTTCATGACCGGATGCCCTTCCTGACGCCAACCAATGGCTTTTTCTTTTGTGAAGTTTCAAAGTCGCTCTCTCGGGAAATCGATCCCGGGACCTCTTCATTACGGTCCAGTTGCACTAACCATTAAGCCAAGGCTCCTCATTTTGATATATTTTATTAATTTATATTAATTTATATTTGATTTTTAACTTTAGCAGTTTTGAAGCTGTCCCTTTGTAGAATTTTTTTTAAGAAAGACTTTTCTTCCTATTTTCTAGCGATATCAGTGAAGAATTTTACAAGAGTTTGCTATTTGTGACTGTCTGATTTATATTTTTCATTGAGCATAAGCTGGGCTTGGTTTTGCTTGCTAGTATCAGTACCTTTTTAACAAAATCAATTTACTGCATTTTCCAAACCCACTAGGTCTTCTCATATATTCCTAAAAAATGATTTGCGAATACTCCTTTTGGTTGATCGTATAAAGCTTGCACATGTATTTCATAACACTTTATAAAGGGTCCAGCTATCAGTTTCATTGAAATTGCTACCTTTACTTTGGGACTCGACTGATTCTCAAAACATGCATAGGATTTTTCTGGCATTATTCTTCAAATCTCTCACTGGCTCATGTTTGTTGCAGAGACTTAGTAAGATACTTACTAAAAACCTCCATGCCAAGTTGCTTCTCATTCTGACAAAAAGTGACCAGTCGACAGCTTTGGCACTGTTTAGTAGAGAATTTTGATTGTAGGTTTTGTAATGAGAGCTTTTGACTCTTTTTGAGGAACATTCTCAATGGCGAATATTCTGCCTGCTGCAACCATGTCACGGTTACTGTAATTAGATTGAACAACATTTGTTAATGAAATTATTTCTTAGTACCTTGTTAGTATAATCTTAAGCAAATAAGCTCTTTCTTTTTAGCTTGGATTGGATTTTTAAAGATATTTTTAAAGCATACGATCATGGTGTCTTACGATCGTTAGTATAGTGTTAATATATTTTGTAAGGCAATCAGTATTCATGTCCTATGTGATATTTTCTTTGCTGTGGTGAGAAATGCTTCCTGGTATTGCGTCAAAGTGTTGATTGAAACGATTGTGAAAGTATTTTGAACTTTCTAATGGTCGATAGATTAAATGTAATAAAAGAACTTTTGTTTAAATCCATTAAATGACCTTGTATTCGATCTTTTTTTTCTTTTTCGACTCGACGTGATCCGAAATACACTTACACACACCAAATTTACCTCCATCTCTTCTCTTATTAAGCTTATAATGAGAGATTTTATAAATCTGAAGTGAATATTTCGAAGAAACCGTGAATGCACCCTGGGGTTTTCGTTCCAGCTGCAAGTAGTCTATAACTATTATAAAGGCTTCCGTAGTACAGGGTAGTCAATTTTGTGGTATTTTGTGGGAACAGTTTTGTTGCCATCTGTTTGTACATCTAATGCCTTAACTTTCTAGGACTGGATAAAATCCTTTTATTTTATCATGGTGTATTTATGTATTTCTGGATGCAGAAATTCAAAAAACCGAGACATTATTATTGCTACAATCACATCCCCCAATCATAAAAGTGCCTTGGCCTCTGGAATTCTTGATCACGAACATTCTTTTCAAAAAGAAAGTCTCCTTAAAATTAACAAAAAATGGGGAAAACAGAAACAATATACTCCAAGTATTCCCCCAACAGTTAATAACACCCACATATATGACGTGCACGTTGTCATGTCAACGCCCTCGCATTACGGGAGAGACAATAATGGCTAAAGTACATTATGTTAAAACCGTGCCATGCCCTTAAGGGTGAGGATATGCTGATGGTTGTAGGAGACATAATTATGTAATCTTAAAAAACCTCATTTTCTGTAGATAAATAGAAAGTTATTTTGTTATAAAGGGAGTTTTTGTTGCCAGAGTATTTGAGTTAAGACCTGTAAGTCTACATTTTATTTCGATATGTATTTGAACCTCGTTTCCTTTGTGGTGGGAGCAGACACTACAAGATTCTGGGGATTTAACCTCGAGTCCTAGGGAAAGCAATTATTCAAATACTACTGACAATAGTTTTACGGAGCATGGTCTACAAATGTAAATACAATGTAAATTCTAATTTGGTTACTTCTATTAGTGTAGTGAAAGTAAGAATAACACGGCTTCAAATAACCCCCTACCTCACGTTCATCCCTAGGCAGGACACAAATATTCTTAAAACTGCAGTAAAGGATTATCGCCAAGTGGGAAGTATAATCTTTAGAATTCAAAAACATGAACGTTGCCTTAGAACACCAAAAGAATCAGATTTATACAATTTGGTCGCAAAACCAAAGCTTAGCATGATAAGTCTACTACCCAAAATAGGAAATTATTTTACACAAGATATACTACTACCCAAAATAGGAAATTATTTTACACAAGATATAATAGCCCTAAGTCTATTAATGAATAAAGAACGCATTTTTGTTATTCATACTGTTTTCTTTTGGACGACTTCCTTTCTCTTTAATTGAAACTGGTTGTATTATACTGAAAAGATTTATCATAATTTATTACGCTTCTCGAATTTTTCGTTTTGTTTTTAATTCTTTTCTGTAGTATTGTACAATGATTTTATACTAAAGGACTCATTCATAACAGCATGATGTATTATGTTAGTTTCTGTATTCTGTATAAATATGCGACAATAATACCTTCAACGGTAGCTTGAAATGTTTTCTTCCTCTTCCTGAAAAAATTGAACTCAGACTAAAAATGGTGATTTTTAATAATTGTGAATACCTAACTTCCTGTTTTAATAGATATAATTCGCTTGATTGACTAAATAGCCGAGTAAAGGTTTGAAGGCCGATGTTCGATACCAGGTTTTGCCAGTGTTGTGTTTTTTGTTTTGCTTTTGTTTTTGTACTTGTTTATTAAATGGTTTCTTTTTCTTTTTCGAATTATTAAGGGTTTGGGGGGTTGAAGCATAAATGAATATTTGTCTGGGATTTTTTATTAATGCAGGACTGCAATATTTGGTATAAATCCCAATAATTGTCTATGTCTTATCTTAGTGCTTTTCTATTTATGCTATATTTTTACCATGCTTTTGGATTTGTTGGGGGTTTTTTTAGGGTTTTTTTTTTGCTTTTATTTGAGCCTTGGCTTAATGTTTAGTGCAGCTGCACCGTAACCAAGAGGTTGCGGATTTAAGTCCCCGAGCAGCCTAAAAGAATTTGAAACTTCATAAAAGAAAAACCCATTGGTTGGCGTCAGCAAGGGCATCCTTCACTGGATGCCTTTGCTGATAAACTTCACTGCCAAAAAAAGCTCTTTGAATGGCACCGTCTGAGCCCCAGTTACTGGGGGAAAATGATGTTAAAACCAAAAGAATTACCATCCTTTACCTGGGCTCAGCTTTAAATTGTTTCGAAAATATTAGCAAAATCAAAATCTTAACAATTTATAATTAATGAAAATATTCATGTTGGGCACTTAGGCTCCCATCATCAGGAGATATTGTGCATTTATCCATTAAGCTTTAAGTATTGTAATGTTTGACCAGATTTTTCCTTTAGCTCACTTTGAACCTCGCACTCCAGCACACATTAAAATTGAACAGAATAAAAGAGGAAATAATTTCAATTTAGGAATGTCCAACAGTTTGTTTAATAGTACATGCCCTGTTTAATATCTACCATTTAACAAATTATCTAAAAATTTGAAATTATCAGTAGATTTATTAAGAGGTTTAAAATAACTGAGATACTAAAAAAGGTATGAAAGACCAAGAATTACGAAAGGTCAAGTTTAGTTACTAAAAGAATCTGTAACTGAGGCAACATCAAGTATCAAAAGTCAATATTAATTATTGTTGCTGACTTAGGTACCGGCGTTCTATGATAACACACAGACCTGTGAATCACAGGTGATTGCAGCATGACTCAACTTAGCATTGATCTAGTCAACGGTCTGGGAGTTCATTTTAAACAATTAATTTGCCTATATTGTATTAATGATACATGTATTCTCTTAATTTTCATAATTTAACAATTGCGATTTTGAAATCGTAATTCTAGTAATCAGTAATTTTTAGAACACATCTTTGAAAAAAAAATATCTGTTTTCTCGGTAAATTCTCACACTATCCACCTCATCAATGATTATGTAAGAAAGCAGCAGGAGAAAAGAGGTAAATAGATTTGAACAAAATCTGGATTTTAGCGACGAGATTTTCTATGAGACAAAAAGAATGTGATTAAGAAAACCAACGCAGGAAAATCTTTTGAAAAGGAAGGAAAATGGCAAGTCCCATTGTATGAAGAAGCTGTCAAATGTTGTTTATACTATAAACTTTATCTAGAATCCAAGGAAAATGTTATTATATATTTGTGGAAATTTCAATGGAAAACTTACTATTCATTTATGTTTGGCGTCTGGCACAAGTTGTCTATGTCATGCACCCACAAAATAATTTTATTCATATTTTAAGATAAAGACAATATTTCTATGCTTTTTAACTCCTGTGAGAGAGGAACATTTTTTTTCAAAAAGAGCATATCCTTTGAATGTCTTGTTGAACCTAATGTTAAAATTAAGTGAGTACCTGTCGGTCAAAATTATTTAAGCTTCTTTAACTTCCTTCCGGCAAAATGTCCTGTGCAAGAAGCCAAGATTATCAACGTGTTATCGCATTGGGAAGAATATGATCAAGGTTATGGTATTGGACTTATAAATATTTAAAATACATATATCAGCACCTTTGGGGCTTTAGCGACGTTTTTTGCTCTACTGATTATCCGGGTTATAATAACAGTAGTTTTTATTTCGTCTTGCGTTATTCTGTATATCAATTTCACAAATATTGACAATACTAATTCAAGAATAGTACTTTATTCCGTCATATGAATGCATGATTCCTACTAGATTGTCTGGCTCAAGTAGTTGGTTAAGGTAGATATCTTTATCGAGTTAACATTTGTAAAAGTAAAGCAAAATGGCATGTTGGGAGTAGAACAGTGACCATAAGTGCTACTAATTGTTTAAAATGTGTACGTTAAAGGATCCCTGTGTATGATGTCTTCAAATTTCAACAAAGACAGAAATTCGAATTTTACCTATAAACATCACATGTAGACCCATTCTCCCCAAATATGAAATGCCTCACTTGTCATTAAGTAACATAACACTATCTTACCACTTATCCTGTTTCATAAAGTCAGGGCTGTCACTAACTTTTTTTCATCATTGGTTCACCTGATAGGAGGCACAGAAGATAATGAACATTGACACAAAACAGGGGCCATTAAGATACACCCACGGTTAAAAAGTTTTATTAATAATTTCTGACAAGTATTCAAAGAAAGTCGCTTTCGATATTAACAAATTTGATTCTTCACGCAGTATGCCCAGCATTACAAAAGATATAATTAACAATTCTCTTCCTCACTCTTTCTATCTCTATTTCTCATTGGCTGATTGTAGTAAATTCTCTATCATTCCGGGCACTTTTGTTCTTTCCCCTTAATACAACTAAACTGAAAAACAAATGCTGGCAGAATTGTTGTTTGAATGGATATCTTTTCAATGTAGGTGCCATGTGATTGGCTGGCTATTTCTTCTTAAAAGTTCGGTAAAATGAGGGAAGATATTTAAAGTGCTCCACTCGTTCATTTACATAGCTTTTGCAAGTAAACAGAAAAACATATGGTCGAGGATATTGAGAAGATAGTTTCATCAAGTTCGTAAACGCCTTCATGGATTAATATGAATAGTGTTGATTACCTTTTCAAGCATTCTTTACATCGCCTGACTTTAACTGAAAAGCTTGAAGCAATAAAGCTAGGCCCTAACCAGCCGGAGGATATTCCCAACAAACAATCTGTCTGAACAAAAAGTCGTCCAGTTATTTCAAGTCTTTTGGATTTGAGAAGAAGAATTGGCTAACGATCAGCGTGAGTAAAAAATCAATATTTATTTTCCATGAATTTTATTTGGGGTAGAATAGTGTTGGACTAAAAGTTGTGTGACTGATTTAAACCACATATGCTAGTTTATGCCTAGGCACGAAACTTTGAATGATCCAGTATAGCTTCGTATAGATTCACAAGCTATTCTATTTCATTTGTTTCTATCAAAGCCAATGATACAACGGCTATTTCTTGCGTTGTCCAATCTGTTTTGATTTTTAGACCTATAAATACTATAACAGCAAAATTTTGAAATTTCATGGATTTTAAAATCTTGATGGTTCCACTGCTAAAGGATTGAGCAAGACGATCCTGTGATGATTGGTTAAACTGGATGTACCTAAAGAATAGCAAGGATCTTTGCAATAAGACAGAATTTCCACAGCCTAACAACAGACAGCATTTTTGAAATAAGAGATTTACTTTTATGATTTTTATGCTATAGGTGATGAAAATTGAGATAACACTTCAAGGTCTGAAAAAAGTGACTTAAAGAGATGGCTTGAGGATTCAAAATTTTTGTTTTTTCTTTGTTTACTTCATTATATCTTTCCTCACATCGAATCTCTGTTTTCAATATTTTAATCTAAAAGTTCTAGCATTGCACAAGCTTCTGATGTAGTCACCCAATACACTAAAGATATTCAGACAAGAGGTGGAGTTGATAGTCTGTTATTTGAGTACAAGGTAGAGTAGGAGTCTTTTCGATCAGCTCTGCTGAAAAGGGTAGCATGTCATTTGATTTTATTTTCGATTAAGCGATCGATTTGCAAATACGCAATTCATAGAGGCCTTCAAACAGGTAAACCCTTTACTTTCCATTAACTTTAAAACACAATTTCCCAATGAAAGCCTAACAGTTATTTCCTTAAATTACCTAGGGATTATCAAGGAACGATTGTGAACGGAATTAAATATTTTGTATAAGAGTGAGCTGCTCAGATATTTAACTAGGTTTGCAGATTTTCGTTCATCTTTTTGAGTAATAAGCTCACAAAAATATTTTCAGAACTTTAGAAATTAGGTTTAAAACATATGACACTCTACCTAATCGGTATTACCATATATACATATATATGGTAATATGTATACCAGTAAATATATATATATATATATTGTTACTCTTATTACTCTTCCTTATCATTCTTCTTGCCATATATATCTTTCCAAAACAATCATTCTTACTTTCTTTTTTTATTTCTCTGCGAAACTTCTTTTAAGTGTATTACTCGTTGTGTTGTCTTTCGTATTGTCCTGCTGCTTGTTCATGTATGTGTCGTTTACTCATGGTCATTAAATTAGCCAATACCATCTTTTGCTCTAATACATACATGTACTCTGTGTGTGTGTGTGTGTGTGTGTGTGTGTGTGTGTGTGTGTGTGTGTGTGTGTAAAAAACTGGTTAGGTGGAGTGCCATATGTACAAAAATGAATACAAAAATTCATAACATTAATCACGAAATCAGAAAACAAGTTTGCAGAGACTTCGCGTTTAATATTTGCACAATCAATCACTACTATATTATATATAGATAGATATAGATACATATATAGATATAAATATATATATTTGACACAGGAAATATGCCAAACCAACACTGACAAACTCCTTCAGCTAATA
>RDPX01000166.1:1233811-1253696 GCA_003991215.1 Morbakka virulenta | reverse complement strand
CCATTCCTGTTGTTTGCTGTCCCACTGTAGTAGATCTTGTATCCATTTCCAATCTTCCTTGCCTTTGAGCCTTTCCACTTGGTTTCTTGCACGCATAGAACCTTCAGCTTTCTTCTTTCTATCAAATCTGCGATTTCGTTTCCTCTCCCTGTCATTGTACCAACATTGAGAGTACCAATCTTGAGCTCCTGTTTTCCGTCTTCCTTCCATCGCTTTTCCTTTTTACTTCTTACCCTTCTTCCTCCACGTTTCCTTCTGCTTTTGTAGCCAGTCGTATATTTTCCAATACCTTGCTGGTCTCCCAAGGCAAAGGCGGTAGTTGGTAACCCGGGCCGCGACCGATCCGGTATGATATTATTTTGTTCAGTCATCCGCATTTTTGAATTGGCAGTTGTTTTTCTGGTCGGATGCCCTTCCTGACACCAACCACAGTTATTGGCGGTGGGCCTAGCCTTTGGTCAAAAGATCTGCTCACAAGGCAGTGAGTGCTAGTCTGGATATGTCATAATCAGTGAATTGAAATTCATAGTCCTTGTGCCCATGTGGATACGGTTGGGTAAATAGGTGTTCGGCTGTTTGATCAGCAAAGGAGGTCCCATGCGGTTAGTCATTGGGTATAAAGTTGCGGAGGAGGAATTTGTTTTTGTGTCGGCATTTCAAAATAAGTTCTGATCTTTTGTTGAGAAGTTGTTTCTTGATGGTGTATGCTATAATGGAAATTTTTTCAGTGAGACAAAGGAGGCATCTTTTTGTGTTGTTGTTGTAATGAGGGCTGATTTTAGGATAGAGCAAGATATTTCGGGTGCTTTTCCGGTATATATATATATATTAAAATTTTACTGTTTAATATTTTTAGGAAAAAGATAATTGCAATTGAAGAGAATATATGCGCAAGTAAAGACTGAAGGATCACAAACAGGAATAATCACTTACTGGTAATTCCACTTCGTTGACGTATTAGATAAACTTCACAAGAGGGATGACTTTTCTACTGTACATTTTCTACTGTACACAAGGAAATACAGGCTTGGCATACTGTACATTACACAGTTTTGTCATTGGAAATTAATACTTACTTATTTACTTATCCACTGTGTTCTGCTTCTTTGGTAGTCCAGAACATCCCTTCGTTGAGACATTTCCAGTTCGTCTTCTCTCTTGCTTTTCTCGAAGACTCTGGAGCTGTTTTCTGGTAAGGAGTTGACCTAGTCCGGGGTTTTTGATGTCTTCACGGATGGAGCTAAGAAGATTTGTAGAGTGGCGTCCTATTCCGGCTTTGTACGTTGTTGATGTTGATATGGCGAATTCAATGGCTTTCTGGGAGGGGGTGTTGATGTCCATGGGTAGGACATGACCTAGTATAGACCATCTTCGCTTTGCTACTAGTGTAGATATAGGATCCGTTTGGCAGATTTTANGAACATCCCTTCGTTGAGACATTTCCAGTTCGTCTTCTCTCTTGCTTTTCTCGAAGACTCTGGAGCTGTTTTCTGGTAAGGAGTTGACCTAGTCCGGGGTTTTTGATGTCTTCACGGATGGAGCTAAGAAGATTTGTAGAGTGGCGTCCTATTCCGGCTTTGTACGTTGTTGATGTTGATATGGCGAATTCAATGGCTTTCTGGGAGGGGGTGTTGATGTCCATGGGTAGGACATGACCTAGTATAGACCATCTTCGCTTTGCTACTAGTGTAGATATAGGATCCGTTTGGCAGATTTTATACAGTTCTTTATTACTGATTATGCTTTTGGGCCATAGGTGACCTATTATCGTTCGCAAGTGTTTACGGTGGCATATATCTATTTTATTCATCATGGCTTTGTTGGTAGCCCAGCTGTCGCAATTATATGGCATGATGGAGAGGCAGTACTAGTTATAAAGTTTGAATCTGGTTTTGAGCGGAATCTTAGTGCGGCGAGCCCAGATTTTCGATCATGATTTAAATGCTATGTTGCTTTGGATGAATCGGGCTGAGATGCCTGCTGAACTACATGGCAGGGACCCTAAAGTTTTACACTTACGCCAGTTTTGGCAGCCTCGGATAGGTGTTCCTTCCGGATTAGTTTTAGATATTTCGGCAAGATATATGTGTGTAAACTCAGTTTTACTTTTGTTCATAAATAGATTTTCTTCTTTAAGATTTTCGGCAGCAATGTTTTGTAAATTTTCCAGAGGTTCTTCATCTAAAAAGTCAACATCGTCTGCATATTCCATTTCCCGTGGCATACCAAGGCAATAAACGAGAGGATTTGGTCTGATGGATTTGTTTCTGATTTTTTTTAGAGCATGTGGGAGATAACATATGAGTAATACTGCTGATAAACCATTTCCTTGAGGTGATCCTTTGGAGGTTTCAAATGAATCGGAGAGTGCGTTTTTGATTCGAACACGAAGAGATATTCCTGATAGTAGTATACGCACAAGTCTTAGTTTGCTTATGACATATCGATACTCATCTTGTGAAAGTCCCATTTTCTAGCAATAACGACGGGTGTTAACATGCGTTGTGCCCAGACGATGTCAGCACAGCTTCAACCTTTTTTGAATCTGCTTTGATGTAATCCTGTATATTTGTCTACTTTATCCCTTATTCTATTAAGGGTGATGGAAGATAAAATTTTCCTTGTGCTGGTCAGCAGTGCGATCGGGTGAAGGTTTGCAGGGGGGGACTTGAGGTTTTTGCCAACATATTCAACTCAGCCTTTGCTCAAAATACACCGAATCAATCCGTGTATGTTGAGCAAAGCCGGAGTTGAATATATTGGCGAGTGGGGCCTCAACGATTCCTTTACCGTACTTAAATAGCTCGTTGTTCGTGTCATCAGGACCGGCTGCTCTACCATTCTGGAAGTATTTGATGGCAACATCTATTTCCGCTACAGTGATCGGTTTATTGAGAGGTTTCGGATTTCCGTCAAATGAGTCTTGTGGGACGTCAGTATCATCAGTGAATTGTCGTTAGAACCATTCTTTTATTATTTTTGCTTTGTTAGTATCTGAACCCATGAAGTTGCCTTCTTCATTCTGGATGATGATGGTTTATATCCATTTCATCGTACAAAGTTCTTTGCAGCTTTGAAGATTCTACGGCTGTCATCAATAGATTCGATTTCATATGCCAGGCTGTCTGCTTCTTCCATGGCAATGTTTTTGAGTTGTTTGTTGATTTGGTGCAAGATATCGTTGCGTTTCTTGCGGAGCGCAGTGGTATCTCTACTAACACCTTTTTGGTAAATTTTTAGGCGGAGCGATTTTTATTGTTTTGATTATTCAACAACAGTCGGATCGAGTGTTTTAGATTTTTTGCTATATTTGACAGTGCCAGCTTCTTCTTTTCCAGACGTTTTTATACATGTCAGCAAATTCGAGAGAGCCTTTGTTGGGATTGGGATCTGTAGTTTGTTGATCCAAATTAGTTTGCAAGAGCCTTTGGTAATTGTATTTGATATCGGTGTTTCTGGTATGTTTTCTATGTTGATTGGCGGATTTCTTTGGTGGTTGCTTATGAACCAGATAAAGATGATTGATTCTTATCCTGGAGACAACTAGTTTGTGATCTGAATTTGTATCTATACCTTTTGCTGACTTTTGGCATAGGATATAATCAATTTGATTGAAGATCGGTTTAGCGGCTTTAGGACCTGTCTCACGGTTTTCATCAGCGATATGGTCTACCCATGTGGTGCTGTGCCTACTGGGATGTCTAAAGGCTGTGTTGGTTGCAAATAGGCCATTTTTTGTGAGAAAATTTACGAGAGCTTCTTTATTTATGTTGCGTTTGCCTGTACTGTATGACCCATACGGGATTGTAATCCAGCAGCGATATGATTCAGAGTTAGCTTTCCTAGCTTGAAATTGAAATCGCCACAAACGAATAGTTTCCATCTTGTTGATATCTTGATGGCTGATATTAATTCTGAGTAGAATGTTTTGAGTATAACCGGTGATGCTGATGCACGTTCGGATAGTACGCGTTTACTATTCTTGTTTTGAGAGGAATACCTTTGCAAGTGGGTATGCTAATATCTAGAAACCACACTCTGTGGCTTATGTATTTGTATTCATATTTACAGTTCAATAGTCTGGGATCTATTACGAAGCCCATACCACAAAAGGTGGCTTCTTTTTGTTCCAAAAGGATGATTTTATATATCCTGCTGGTGTGGATTTTTCGAAATGTTCTTTTGTTATTGATTCTTGTATGCAGAGGATGTCAATGTTGTATTGGTTGCAATCTTTAACTAGTAACTCTTATTTAGCGGAAGCGGTGAGGCCTCCAACATTCCATGTGCCAATACCAAATTTCCATTGCTTTGGTTGTTTTCTTGGTCGGTGAGCTGTAGATTTCGTTTCACGAAGGGTAGATACTTTTGCAGTGGGCCGAGGGCTTATCCTTTTATCACCCATACCAAATGCGATGATCAGTTCGCAATCCTGACAGCAACTGGTTTTGCAGTGTAACCTTAATAAACTTAAAATAAATCAGGGACTGTGTATCGTAGCAAGTACAAAATGGAACTGGAGTCTAGGGGACACAGAATTGCGTCTTTGACTCCTACAAATTCCTAGAAAGGTGGGACAAAAGGTCAACAGGGCCTGGCATCACAGAAGATACCTTTTGTCCAATTAAATGCCTCTTTTTTGTTTAAACATTTTAAAACGTATTACTCAACTTGTCGGGATCCATTTCATTTGAAACTTGCCAATTTTCTAACCTGGCTAGCAAGGCCTGACGGCAGCACAGTTTTCGGTAGCGTTGCTGTTGCTGCCGAAAACTGTGTTGCCATTTAACCCATGGCAAGGGCAGTACAAGACCATTCCCAGGTTGGACCTTGGTACTAGCTCTTTATTAAACCTGGGTGTACCGTTGACACTTTAGTGTTCCTTCGCCACAGCCCAGCTCCAATGCACCTGCTACAGCATCTTCCCCTTTTAACCCGCGGTCGGAGTAGAGTTAGTGAGTGTCGGGACGTATCCACACGTTGGTGGGTCCAGCACACTGCACCTTGACGAGGAAGAGAACACTCGATAATCAGGGGCTCTACTCCTCCAAGGAGCGCGGAAAGTGGCGCAGACTGTGTCGAGAGGCCGATCCGTCCTAGCGAGGGGGCGGTACCGCAGGAAGAAGAGGATTTTAAAACGTGTGTTTTTATCCAGAGCAGTTTCATTATCTAAAGCATACAATTCAACACTTCATCATACAAAAAATAGCCTCTTTAAAATAGAAAGCTGTATAAGCACTAAGCATTAATACCTTTTACCTCATAAATAAGGAACACATTACATATAGCCTTAGACGTCCTACCACTACTTTCACCTCCCAGGTTTCCTAGCTGATTTTTTTTTTCGCGTAACAGTTTTCATACATAGAGGGACAATTATGTACCTCTATACATTACAACTGTTACGTGACTAGGAACACCATGTTAAGTCCTACTTTCTTGGTTGTCACCAAACTGCATTGAAAAGTCATTATTTTTTTGTGCAACTCCATTTAATTTAATTACTTAATTAAAAAATCCCTAATTTAATTCCCTGACAACATTTCTGCACGTTATCGTAACCTTAAAGAAAAGGTTATTCGAACGATTTAGATATGCTTCATAAACTGCAGAATACTTTATTAACAAATCCCGAAACGTCTAAGCATCTCAACTTTACTTTAAGTAAATAAATGAAATAAAATAGATTGAAAAGATCAAACTTTCTTCCATTTCTAACCTGCAGAAATCCTCACCATTTCACCCGAGGATTTTTTTCCTTTTCCATTCATCCACTGCCATTGATAGCAACTATGCATGATGTTCTAACCGTTTTACCTAATGTCTTTAATTTACCCATTCAATCGTCAAACACGAAGACAACGTATCATGACGACTTCATGTTGATCTTATTAACTTTTGTAGTTGCACATACAATACTGCAGCAGTTTTTAATTCATTCACTACGATTCAATTCCCAGCTTTGCGTAAAAGGCTGTGGTCATCAAATTTAACCTTTCGGAAAACTACCTAAAATTAAGCTGTGTTGGCGAAATGATTAGTTTCGCCTGATATTAGCTGTTAATCTTTTGCACGCAAAAGAGAGATGAAAAACATGGCTTGGAAGGTGAAATTTGTTTTTACTCTTAAAATTCATTACAAAGAAATATATTCCTGACAAGTTTATATGTATATCAGTCAGGAATATTATGAATT
Source organism: Morbakka virulenta (assembly GCA_003991215.1). NCBI lineage: Eukaryota > Metazoa > Cnidaria > Cubozoa > Carybdeida > Carukiidae > Morbakka > Morbakka virulenta. The sequence goes on along the minus strand of RDPX01000166.1, from coordinate 1,247,501 downwards.
ATCTGTATATATGTATATAAGTATCTATGTTTATATGTCTACATGTCTACATGTCTACATATCTACATGTCTACATATCTACATATCTACATGTCTACATGTCTACATGTCTACATGTCTACATGTCTACGTGTCTACATGTCTACATGTCTATAAGTCTATAGGTCCAGAGGTCTGTAGGTGTATAGGTCTATAGGTCTGTAGGTCTGTAGGTCTGTAGGTCTATAGGTCTGTAGGTCTGTAGGTCTTTTGGTTTTTAGGTCTATAGGTATACATGTATATAAATATATATATATGTATATATGTATATATATATATTTAATCAGTCAATATTTACCTGTTATAAAAAACACATCAAATCTCAATTATAATACATCAATAAAGCAACTAGATGAAGATCAATTTGGAGTGAAGGTTGCAGGAAGAGTTATAAACAATTTACGGTACGCCGATGATACCACTCTTATGGCGGAAAATATGGAAGACCTGCAATGCCTTTTGAAAAAAGTAAAGAAAACAAGTGCAAAAGCTGGCTTATACTTGAATATTAAAAAGACAAAAGTAATGACTACCAGTGGACTGAGAGATTTTAGGATAGATGGAGAAAATATTGAAGTTGTCAATGCTTTCAACTTTCTAGGAAGTCTGATAAGTGAGGAAGGGGGATCAAGTGAAGAAATCAGGAGACGACTAGCTATGGCGAGGGCTGCTTTATCAAATTTGGATAAAGTTATCAAGAGTAATGACATTTCAAAGAAGACCAAAATTCGAATAGTAGAGACTATGATTTTTCCTATAGCTATGTACGGATGTGAAAGTTGGACGATCAGAAAACAAGATAGAAAACGAATAGATGCATTCGAATTATGGTGCTGGAGAAGAGTGTTAAAGATTCCCTGGATTAGAAGGGAAACAAACAAATCTGTAATTGAGAAAATAGCACCTGAATTATCTCTGGAAGGAAGAATAGTAAAACAAAGGCTAAGATTCTTTGGACACGTGATGAGGAAAGATGGCTGCCTGGAAAAAGATCTTATGCTAGCAATATGTGAGAGACAGAGAAGAAGAGGGAGGCCACGACAAAGATGGATGGACGGTGTCAGAGAAGCCACGGGAAGAAATCTTGGACAGTTGAAAGAAGATGTACGGGACAGAGTGAAGTGGAGACAAATCGTGCATGATGTCACCAGGAGTCGCAGTCGACTCGACGGAACATGATGATGATGAAAGCAACTGAGTACCAGCGGTATTTGTTTGGGCTACGACGAAAAATAGAGAAAGGAAAACCCAACGTTACAAATTTAGTCTGATGTATCAAGCGTACTTCTTATTCCTCCAATGTTAAAGCGACAAGATTCATACAGATCATCACAGGGAAGAGAACAACAGCAGTGAATTTAATTGTACCATTTTGCAACTATGTATTTCCCAGTGACAGAGAAAACATTAGGCCAAGATACTGGATGAGAGATGTCCTAAAAAACAGGTTTTGTATGAAAGTCATTATTAAGTCTCAAAATTGAAATCATTCTTTTTCATTCTCCGAATCAATCAACTTCAAGTTAAGTTGTTTGATGTTTGAAAATCTATGATTCAACATTTTCAAGAAATCTTTTTTCATCCACCATTGTTAGTAAACTATGTGATGTGTCTGTTTAAAGAAATTTTGTTATTTTGAATACAGCAATAGGAAGACGGAAGTATTGTAAAAGTGCTCTGCTTATCAAAAACATAAATCTGTTTTAGCTATTTTTTTTTACTTCATAGCCATTTCAACATAAAAACAGCTTTCATGCTTAATTATTTCCATTTGTCTGCCCAGTACAGCCCATTTGAATAGAGTAAATGATTTGATTAAACGCCTTTTTGGATACGAGATTTTGTTGGCCTTTTGCATTCATGTCACCTTCTACAATTCTTTTCATTGGCACAATCCTTCTCATCAATAGTTTATTTACTGGTTACCAAGTCAATTTCCTTTTCAAAATTTATAACTCGCAGATGATACTTAGAAAGTACTCTCGATATTGCTTTCATTGATAATAAAGCATCTGAGTAGGTGTACCAAAATTGCGTCAAGGTTCTGAGTAGCACAAGACTTGATACCAAAACTTTATATTCCGCCAAAAGATTTTCAACATTGCCTTACAAAACTTGTCTTCAAAATTAACTAATTGACCATTGTAACTTTGCTGTTGACTTATTTATGGTGGCATGGCAAAGAAGCAAAGGAAACCTTAGACGTAAATCGTGGAACATAAACTGCAGGGATTTATATGACACTTACTTACTAGTAAGACAAATGTAAAAAATATTCAATGATTTCCTTAGCAAGGTAGTGTCTTGCTCTACTTTTCCACAACAGCCATGCCATTTTTTTACAACACACATTCTTGTCTGTTGTTTATAGATCCAGTCACAGTCGTGTAATCAATTCAGGAAAACGATTCAACTGCACTTCCTACCATCTTTCATAATTTCCTCTTTTTCAACATTTTAAATAAGCATATCAGAGAAGGATGTCAATTGTCAGCGAGTAGGAGAGAACAGATTTGAATTAGAGATTGATTAAGTGTACTATTGTTGCTCTTCTCCTGGTATATTCTAGAAAAGCAGCCACACTAAAGGTATGCTGCGAGTTACTCTAGACTTCAATTAAAATAGATGTTATGATCAACCAACTTAAGCAACAACAGACCACACAAAACAAGCTTTGATAAGGGATAAAGCTTTGAGACCTTCTGCTGTATGTGTGGCACTATCATGATCAGTGTTGGGTGTCTTACTTTATCATTACATGAATCAGGCAAAAAATACAAGACAACTCACAACCGTGCATCAATAATAAAGTTGTTGATGATACTATTGCCAATTATGAAGTTTTTTAAGGCTTTGTAAAGACATCATGACGTTTCTGTGTTAAGTAGCTGGGCTCCAATAGCTTAAAACAGTGTTTTTTTATACCAAGAGTTTGGGTGAAGGTCTTCGTTTCAAAGCACTTGTTTAGTGAATAAAATTTCACTGAACGTTTCGCTGCCTTTAATTTAACAAAAGCTCTTAGCTGTATTAATACATCTTAAAAGGCATTAAAATATTGAGCAGCAGATAATTCAAAGGACGAATATACAAATATTACAGATAGGTAATTATGCTTTGTGAAAAGTAGTGATCGAGTGGTTAATTCAACAGATTACCATGCAAGATGTCCGCGGTTCGAAGGCCGGTCACGTCCCTAAAAGTACTTTCCCCAGTTAGTTTCTCTGTTGAAAGTAGGATACTGATGAGTTTGTATATGTTTTTCGAGATAGGGAGAGGGGTTAAAAAGGTTTAAGATTCAAAAGTGCAAAGCAAAAATGAAATAAGAGAAGTAATCCTAAGCACTGAAATGGCTCCAGGCCTTGCTTTTGGTGAATGACCCCAAAAACCCAACAAACAAGTAAAAAGCAACATTCATTTAAGCCAAGATTTATTCACATTTTACCAAATATTCACATTATTAATATTATTTTAGTTACTGCTATTTGACCACTGGTCTTACCCGTATCTTCCTGTTTGCCAACAGTAAAGCTAGCAGTGCGACTTGCCCCTGTGCCTCTCTTCAGTGTGACGATGCAGATTGTCTTTGGTCTGCGTCGTCCTCAGTATCCGCATTCGGGCTCCCATAACAGCCAGCAACCAATAACAGCAAGGTGCGTTCTGTAGGGTGCGATCTTATCACTGACTTCTGGTAGACCACTGTAGAGGACTTTATTTGTTGTATGCTTATTCTAGTGTATGCTCAGGATTCTACTAAGCATTTTGTTGTCAGTCACATTCAGTGATTTCTCATATACCAAATATACATATGAAATATATTTAAATCTCTTTATTAATATAATATGGGTAACAAGGGTACTTATGTATTCTCAGGGTGTGTTTTATATGTATGTATTTATATACATATAAATCCTTAACACATTACCAAATCCTAATAATCTACGCATGCGCACAAAGAAGAGGCTGGTTTGCTGTTATTTTAGTTCTTTGACCTCCTAAATATGACTTTCATACAAATTCTGACAATATAATTCAGAAACTGCCATAGATATTCTGAATTCAGTGGTTGCTCTCTGGTAGCTAAATAAGAGAGGGCAAGTAAAATTCAAATTAACAAAGGCTCACATTTAAAATTAAAGATGTTTAGTTTTTCTCTCTTGGCTTAAAGGATTTTGAGGTCAAATTCATTCGGCTAAATATAAAAGTAGTGTCGTAATACACAATTTATGAGAGATTAAAAAATTGCAAGGCACTAATGAAACCTTGAACAGCTGTAATTTTACTAAGAGATTAATTTACTCATTATAAACGATATAAATGAGGCCTTGCAGATCGTTTCAATAACAGTTGAAATAAATAAATAAATATATATATATATATATATATATATATATATATATATATATATATATATATATAGATATGAAAATAGGTAGGCATCGAACTGGGTACGAACCATTTCTATAACAGTAAATTTAAAATACGGAATACATGGACAGTCAATACCACTCACCGATGACCTCATGCAAAAATTAGGGGAAGCTTACAAATTTGCCAAAATCAATTTGGATGAAGCCTATAACCAGATTAAGCTTTTGCTTAAGCCCTGATTAATAATAACAACGAAAACTTGCAAGAATTACAATTGTAAATCTATAAATCTTCCATCACCCCCTTCATGGAATACAATTGTAATATCTGGACAAGTGTTGTGCATCTCATGTTCAAGTTCTTCATCGAGTTGACAGATCTGTTTGTAACTTGACAGGTCCAAATCTTGCTGCTACTTTTCAACCTTTGTCTCTTCGACGAAATGCTGCTTGTCTTTGTCTTTTCTATAGTTATTATCATAGGGCGTGCTCTGATATGTAGCTGCCATCTGAGTTCGTTGATATTGTGTGAGTCGTTTCTCTGCATGTCTTCATCCTAGTGCAATTGTTGTCCTTCGTTATAACAAATCTTGCTATGATTGTAGTTTTTTCCTTCGGTTGTGGAACTCTTTGTTAGCTGAATGTTTTCTTACACATTATGACTTAAATGTTTTTATGTCTAAGGTTATCTCTTTTCCTTCATTTCATTTTTGTTTCTTTTCTCTGTCATTTCTCCACAATTCCATACATTTGCTGGCATTATGCTGTGTACCGTTCTTTACCATTGACAAAAAAGTACTCACCAACCAGAACTGTTGCTTTTGTGATTACCTGTCGAAAACAAGCCTGCTCCTAGAAATTTTCCAGAAATTATGGAACAATTATCCAACCTCCCAAGGGATCCTGCATATTTGTACGATATTCTAATCAGTGGAACTATTACAGGAATTTTGCTACGTTTTCCTGAGAAAGAACGTAATTGCGGTTTGGCAAAGTACTTCTTTGCATAATCTTGTCTTAAATAAATGGGACACATGATATCGCGAGAAATTATTTTCAAGGATTGCCAAGATGATGCTGTCAACAACATGCCACAAGTAACCGACGTTTCAAATCTTAAGTCATTTTTGGGTTCAATTCAATTTGGTAGAATTTTCTTACAAGCTTTATAAATTGTGGCAAAGCCATTGCACCGCCTCATCAAAAATATTACTTGGGCCTGAATTGCAGTTAAGGAGAAAGGTTTCAGGTATATTCAGTCAACGTATATTGACCCATAGGTTTTATCAATGCATACATAAACGACGGTTTTTATCAAAATAAGATGATATTACAAGCATAAACGTAGAAAAAGAGAGAAAAAATCACAAGAGAAGTAGAAGTTACCTTTGATGTTTGGATTCGAACAACTTTATTTTATCGTTTTCCTGATGGAAGGGAACGTCCGATTGGTAGGACGTTTAAAGCACAAATATGACTAAATTCAGGAACCTGTCTCCTCGTGTTTTATTGTGATGGTCAACATTTAATTCTTGTGGCGAATCACAAGCCATTAATAGTAATTTTTGGAGTTTCAAAAAGGAATTCTTTTATTAGCTGCAAATCTTTTCTAGATGAGCATTGTAACTAAATCAATTTGTTTTATGAAATAAAATAGTGTTTTATGTAATCAAATAACGCGATTTATGAAAATACCTTTTCGAATTTTAAAAGGAAATATATTCTGCTACAAATAGTGCTTTCTAGCGTTAAATACAAACGTTCCGACAAACATTACAAAAATCACCTTTGCCACAGATACTACCAATATAAAAGTTCATCATACAATATAGGAGGAACCAGAAATTCCCCCAGTAAAATATTGAGTTCTAGTCAAATCAGGACAAAATTCAGATGCTAACTTGTTTCATTAATCAATTTGCCCAAGGCAAGCGAAAGATGCTAGCAAGTCACAACGGAATGAACCGATTTCCAAGGTCACGCGTAGTTACAACGTGGAAGGAACTGTTTATGCCCTTTCTCATTATTTCAACATTCGTATAAAAAATAGGATACTGGAAGTGTTAATGTCAAAGTGCTATAATGAAGCCCAATATAGAGGCTCCATTTAGAGCTAATTCAACTGTGCTTTTCAACAGAATATGACAGGGAACAAGGAGTTGATGTCCCAAAAATTATATCTCTCCGTCTTACTGAACATCCTAGATATTCTGCCAATTCCCAATCCTGTCAATAAAAGGGAAACAAAACCGGGTCATGAATTTTTGTACGGATTCGGAAATAGGTATAAGAGAATGAAGCGCAGTCCATACTGAACATGTTCTGGCGCTAGTTTTCTGATGAATTCATTTTGTTTACTATGATTGGATCATGTGAGTTAACACTTCTTTCAAGATTAGCTCGGAATTCAGTTGGATTTTTTTGGGGTGGTGGGGGGATATGATCATTGAAAAAACTCTTTCTTTAGCTGCGTTACTATGAGGTATGGTCCTAACAAAAAGAGTAATTTTAGCCAAAAGACGTCGAAGCTCTCGTAAAAATTCCCAAATCATATCCATTCCATAGTGCCTCCAATATACACTGCAGTATTTTGCTAGATATGATCAGAAAATCTGTTTCCGCTAATGATTGATATTTGAAAAAGCGGTCTTTGGGTAGATCAAGCTTTGTAGCCTCATTAACAAACTCTTTACTGAAGTTTTTCTTGAAAGTAATTATTTTTGTAACGTCATCGAAAGATAATTTTACCTTGCAATTAAAACTGATGAAGCGGCAACTCTTTCTTAAAAAGTTGTTGAGAGGTAACCATTTAAGGCAATAATTAAACGCTGTTTCATAAAAGCCACGTTCTGCACCAAAGAAACAATCATTTTCAGCGTCAGTACCCCATCGTTTATGAATTTATTAAAAGTTGATTTAGTTGTAAAGCCAATAACAATGTCTTTGTCATATATTTATTTTCCAATGACGTTTCGAACTCTAAGAAATTTTTATTGCATTCTTTAATTGCTCGAATTGCCTCTGGCTTAATAAATTTTCTTGATAATCTGTTCATAACATCATTCATTTGCTAATATTGTAGAGACACTAACGGATCATCGCGTTGCAGGAATTTATTGCAAGTTGTAAATGTTAATAAAGCTGCCTAATAAAATAAGATAGATAAGTCCTTCAAACGTCTTTAAATGTTTTCCGAAACCTCAAAACTCTATCGAGTAATTCTTCTGATAAAAGATATGAACGAAGGACAGCAAATTTTTAGACCTCTCTGTGAACACATTTTTCCAGACAGAACCATCCTGTACTTGTATATCTCATTACGTCCTCTTATTCTTGGTTGCAAATTTTTTTCCAGCCATTACAGCATTTCTTCTAATAAACGCCGCGGCGTTTATTGCATAATGGAACTTTTGGATGCCGCGTTTATCAGAAGGAAGCGTTTAATACAAAGTGGGTTAAAAACAGGCTGTAAAAAATGTTTTCTTTCCCTCAAAATAGTTAAAAAAAGATTGCGTTAAAAGTGCTTTAAAGTATTCATACTAGAAATGTTAAGTGATGTCAATATCACTGTCTCTGTCAGACTCCTTGTATATGATATGAAAGTTTTCATAGCTTTCGCTGAGGTCAGACTCGATAAAGGGGTTGTCAGAAGATTGATCTTCGTCCAGTGCTCCTGTTGCCTGTTTTAATAAAATAGCACCAGTTGAACAAGACGAATCGTTTTTGAAGCAATGGATTTGACTGTCCCCTGACCCATCTGTAGCCAAGCTTAAACCACATGACTTGAAAGATTAGATAATTATTTCAATGCTCAATCCATCCCACGCTTGCAAGACCCACTGTATAACCTTGCGTCGGTTTGGATGTTTCGGATTTCCCCTTTTGTTAACTGCCCTACACCTTCCACCAACGATACATTATAAAGATCTTTTTAGGCAAACTAGTGTAGTACAAATAAACAGAATAATCCTAAAGCTCAAGATTACTAATTTTGGAAATTTCCATGCAAGCTTGGACGTTCCATAAAGGTTTTCATTTGTCTTGCTGTCATGCTAACAGGGAAATTGATGAGATCTGAGATCTTCAGTTGATCAGCCGCAACTTTTACTCTTGATATTTCTTGACGCAGAGACAAGACATCTTCTTATAAGAACTTATATTTCATAAGCTCTTTTTTCAAAGTTATTTTCCACAATTTTTGGAAATTCTGATTTCAAGCAGCTGAGATGCTGCTGGGCCCTTGAACTTAAGAAAAATCGAATGATATTCAGTTTCATTCATCCAACTTAAGTGGAGGTGATAAGACTTACTTGTGTTTGTCTTATTTGTAGGTTTCAATTTGGCTCCAAGCAAATGTCAAATCTATGATGGAAAAGAATAGAGGTTTCTTCATTACTTCAAGTAGTCATTTAATTCTCGGCGATAAATATGCATCTGTATGGGTCCTGGAGTTCTGTTTCTGATAATGCATGCCCAGGGTTCAATACGCTTCTCCTTACCATTTAAGCAGGGAGAACATAATGTTCTGGCTACTGGTGAATTACCTTTTTTTCCTAAAGCTCCTTTGACTTCCTTTATTTGATTGGCTGGGGATGTTTGGTAGGGTTTTACTACCAGAGTGTCATCTTTTGTCTGAATTCAGCAGTAGACTTCCTTTGCTACTAAATGTACTTCTGACTTACACATTTGCATGCTTCTTCAGCATCTGGAAAACCCCTCTTTTTCTTTCCTTTGTGTCAGAAAAGTGTCTTAGTTCCATGGTTATACATTTCTTGGTAATGACTTTACTTTTGGAGTCTTAACATTGATTGTACACCGAGATATCTTTACCTCTCCTATTGTTGGCTTCAAATCAATACGTTTATGTTTTTGTATTAGATCTGATGTCTGAATCCTTACAACAAGAGTCCTTGGTTTTACCCATTTATCTGTAGCCCAATAATTAGGATGAAAGTCCTGTAAATGATCTTCTTTGCATCCACAGAGATACTCACTGAACCCAAGCACCCCTAAACGGGCTGTGGTACCTCCTCTGTTGTAGCATTTTCTGGACGTCGTAGTCCTGTTTCTGGCTATTTTCTAGTAACAAACCAAAGGAGCAATATTATTGTTCCAGCTACCAAAAGCATAGACATTTCTCGTGCAATGTGTAGCAATCCACACTTCACTTGGCTTCTTTGGCTCTCAACTTGCTCATCCTTGAAGCTTTGCAGATCCTTAAAACGTTGGACTCTTTTAAAAAACATTCTTTGAAGGATACCAGGAATTTTCATTTTTGAGCCTCTGCGTTTGCTATTGCTAGTTCAGCACACAACTCAACACTGTCTTATTAATATTTTGTTGATCTTGACTTCCAGCTACAGATACCAATTGTAAGGAATGCCCAGTCCATTTACGGCTCTCACTGATAGATACTTTGTCTAACATAGAGGAATTTCCTGCATAATGTTTTTCTTGATGAATTGTTCAGTCTCAACTGTGAACATAACGCTTACATCTAACACACAGTCTCTATGTACTTCTCAAAGTTTGACTACTGTAACTGCGTTCTTTCTGACCATTCTAAATTTCTTGATCTATTGTCCTTAGAGTCCATTTAAGCCTCCCTCTTCTTTCTCTGCAACCTGATTCATAGCTGCAGAGATGCAAGGATTAGATCATTGTTTCCTGGTTTACTCTGTGGTTTTCCTGTTGCTAATTAATAACAACAGAAATTTACTCGAGGCACCCAGGTTCTCAAGTATTCTACTAAATCTAATCCTCCTAGCCTGCTTAATGTAAGGGTATTTCCCTCCTGGTTGCCAGTATTTTTACTCTTTGCACTACTTTTAACTTTTGTTCTATGTATTTGTCCAATCGTGTCCCTTTTGTGTGATTGTCATTTGTATTGTAGCTTTTGACTGTTACTCTTTCACGTCTGGTCTATTGAGCTTGTCGTGTTATTTGCACTTGTGATATTTAGTGAACTTTGATTAATCATTTCTGATTGGAAGTTGAACAACTATTGTAAATAGTCTTTAAAAACCCTTGTAAAAGAATGTTAAGGAGGAGATTGGAAGTGTAGCTGAAGAAGAGTATGATGTTTGTTGTGTAGTTTTGAGTTTGAAGAATAGATTGTGGAAAGCCCTTTGGCTGTTTGAATATTTTGGAGTACTAATTTTCAGTTTTTGTCTTAAGAGCCCGGATAACTAATCTGTACCATTTTATTATATACAAGTTTGAAGGACAAAACGTATTTGAACTTTATTCAACATTACTTGTCATATTAGAATAGCAGATATCTCGTGCTACTACAGCCATCAAGTAACTATATATTGCAATGCTACTAATAATAATACCCCATTGTCCTAGGCTTGGGTGATTATCATATGACCTAGGTTGCTTTGTACCACGATATATATATATATATATATTTTACTTTCTGCATATATATATATATATATATTACTTTCTACCACACTATATTACATTAACTATGATCCTAAGGTCATTACACCAGTGCTGATCTTAGGATTATTGTTCAGCCAAGGTTCATGGTTCAAGGCTAAGCCTTTTTTCACTAAATTAAATATTATTTGCTTTAATAAAACGGTTAACCGTTTTGCGGTCTATACGACGGGATCATGTTTATTTAGGTATTGATTTTCATTTCTTTATTATTTATTTATTCAATAGGTTATTTGTTTATTTTGGACAAATAATTACAAGAAATGATACAGCAGTCATGCCAATACTCACAATGCTCCTATCAATTGTGGGTGAAAAAAACAAAACTAAAAAATTAAAAATAAACAAAAACTAAATGATATCAGTGTTTTATGGAAAGCCATAGGACTATAATTATGTTTAAAATTAAAAATTAAAACGATTAAGGGACGCAAGACCAAAAACATTATCAAGAAAAGCCTATCACTCAATTTGTTTTACCAATTTTGTTAGTTTTATTGCCTACAGTTGTTCTTTATTGGACTCTTGGCCTCCCATAGCAAAGCTAATCAAACACCTGCAAACTTTTTTTAAATAACAGAGAATGCTAAGAAATAGCAAACATGATCTTTGTCATGCCAATTGATCGTCTCTGTCTTTCTGAGAAAGCACCATTCAAAATCTTTTCATTCACTCTCAATTACATTAGCTCTTCCTGCAAATACATGCAAACAATAAAATACTTCTTGTATTGCTACAATAGATTCTAGCTCTCATACTCTTGGTTAGATTGCTGAAGATATATTTTTCACCACTAACCCAAAGCTTTAATGAGACCTTTTTAATAGACCAAATTTTCTGTTTACTCTTAATATGATACAACTAAACCACTGTCTTGTAGAATATCTAGTTTTCAAAGTACATGTAGACTTGATGGTAAAGAGAAATACTGAAAAATACCATCAAATATCTAGATATTGAAACCTGGTCATTTCTGTTATCATCTACGGGAACCCAATTCGTACTGATCAATATCTCAATAATCCATAAGACGTTCAAGTTTCAGTGCGTAAAACTGTCATTATCACTCTTTTTTGAAGAGTAAGAAGTATTGCTGCAAACCCATACGAACTTTAAAACGAAGTAAGGCACATGCACAAAGTTCTCTTATACAAAAGATAACGTGCTAAAAATGTTCAAAGAGACTTAGACAGTACCACTGCACCCAATCATGAAGACGAGGAGAAATCTCTCAAATGCGTAAGTCTGCCTTACATCATGCAAGAGAGCTATTCATCCAGGTGACGCTAAGAATCAGGAAATGCCTGAACACTGCTGGATACAAGATCATACCTTTGACTGGAAAAATAAAAGGATGATAGACAAGGCAAAGAGCACAACAACAAGAGAATTAAAGAAAGCAATCCATTTTCTAAAGCACAGCAATTGCATCAACAGAATAATTTACATCCTTTCAGAAATATAGCCTCAGGCACTAAAGGAAGAAACACAACAAACATAATAAACATAAGGTATACACATAGTTCCGTAATGTCAGTGTATTAAACGGCCATACCTAGTCCCTTAATTAGCCTGACAATGGGAGAAGTATCTCTCGAAACATAGTTCCGAAAAAGCCTATGATTCATTATGGCTTCACTGAGTCCATAAGGTCAAGAATTTTTTAGATTACCGTTAGTACTATTGCTACTACTATTATTATTACTATTACTATTATTGTTATTATCATCATTAGTATTAAACATTATAAACAAACAAGGAAACCATGAAATTTATTGTAAGAAATACAACTTAATTTGGAGGGAAAATCTCCAGGTTTTAAAGCCCGACTAAGTGAGAGCTTTCCTTTATCATATGGCTTGAATGTTTTTGAGTTTAAGGTTGATTCTTATCTCTTGGCTTCACCTTTTTCACTTTTCGTTTCTTTTCTTGTCTGTTATTTATTCACAGTTCCGTACACTTAATGTCATTTTTAACCATAAAAAATTGAAATTTAGAATTAAAAAAGGACAGCATTATCTTAAAGTTTGCCGCTGAGAACCGTCGGCAACCATGTCACTGTTGGTAGACTGGCTATGTAAATATAGACACACTTTGACATGGACACAGCAACAGGATGTAGTATTGGTAATGCCTGTGAAAAAGTACATGATTGAGATGACAGTGTGCAAACCTCATAAAATTGCATTGGTATAAAAGCACCCATTACAAATACATAAATGACTATGTGAGAGATAAAAGTAAAATACTCGAATTTATCTCTGCTCATCTTTCGTCTCTGGGTTCTTGTTAAAAAGATACGGACAATTTCAAAAATTCTATTACCAAGAGTAACAAAAAAAATTTTAATCTTTGTTATAAAATAATTCCAACAACAATTACGGAGAGAACTAACAGATGTTCGTATTACATGTATAATCAACAACTCAAGTATTAGCTTTTACCAGTACTACTTGTTCATGTATAAATGTCATCATCATGGACGGAAGGCTCATGGTTGAGTCGCCGTGGCTTCTTTCGTCATGGCTCTCCACTTAACCCGGTCTTGTGCTGCCCTGTACGCCTGGATGACAGTTAGTCCAGATTCTTCTTTGATGTTGTCCATGTACCTTGTTCTTGGCCTGCCCTTTTTCCTAGACCCGTAGACCATACCCATGATTAGCGTTTTCTCCAGTGTCTCGCTCCTTAGTACGTGTCCCAGGTATGACAGTCTCCGGTTCACTAAAGTCTGTGAAAGACGCTTGTCGCATTCTATTCTGCACAAAACTTCCTCATTAGTTACTCTCTCTGTCCAACTTATCCTCAAGGCTCTCCTGTAACACCACATCTCAAAATTT